>CM053266.1:69846174-70318788 GCA_028583415.1 Protea cynaroides | reverse complement strand
CGAATCAAAGAGTACTGCGCTCGTACGCCATTGATAGGTACAATACACGTGATTCGTTTTTACTTAGTCTACATGCTCAATCAATGAAATTATAATCTTAAAAGTTTTGGTCATACCCGTGACCACATCGGGCGATGCGGCTGCATCCTCGATGTAACGGCATATACCCGCCCTTGATGTAACTTCTTAGGTTTTGGGCATTCTCTTGCCAAATGCCCCGGTTGGTTGCAGTTATAACACTTCGTGGCTTCGAATTTGGCTTTGGCCGTGGTTGAGTTTGGGAGAAATAACTCTCCTTCTGGCTCGATTCAATCACTCGAGCAATCTGGACAGCTTCATTGTAGATTTTCTTCTCTAAGCCCAGAACATTTTCTCTTATGCTTCCTCTTAGTCCCGCGACAAACCTACGGGTTTTGGTATCTTCTTCCTACATACTAGTCGGTGCGAAGAAAAACAGCTCTTCATAGCACTGTTGATATGCGTCTACGGACATCTGCCCTGGTACGGACTCAAGAACTCTTTCTCCATTGAATCTCCAAGCTTCTTGGGAAATCCTTCTCGAAGAACGCTTCTTTATATATAGCCCATGTCAGTAGGGCGTGCTTGGTCAATAAGTACGTCTTGGTAGATTTCCACCAATGGTGTGCGTCGCCTTTGAGCATGAAGGTGGCGTATAGTACTTTCTCTTCCTCGGTGATAGTCATCATAAGGAAGTTCCTTTCCATTTCGTCTATCCGTGTGCTGGCCACGATGGGATCGACGGCTTGCCATTGAATTCTCTCGGTTTCATTTTCAAAAATCTCTCCACTAGCCGGGAGTGATCCAGTTGATTTTGGTATGCCCCAAACATAGGGGGGTGGATACCGATAGTTCCCTTGGGCTGCTTCCGACTTGCACTGGAATTAGTGCAGCCGATTGCCGAGGTATCTGTTGAGCCGGGTGATTACCCACCTGGGTGCTGCACTAGCTTGCCCCGTGTGCATGGTTGCAACCCGAGTGGCTTGAAACATAACTCCCATTGCAACCTTGCATTTGAGCTTGTGCGTGTTGCATTTGCTGTAGCTGTTGTGCCGATTCATAACCACAGCTGCTAGCTCCGGTGGTGGAGGTGGAAAATTTGTAGGGCCTGCTGGTTCGGGAGTACCCCGTGCATGGTTATTCTCTTGACTAGTCTCCTCCACTGGTGGTGGTGGTGGGACCGTATTTCGGTCTGTCGGGTAACTCTACGGCCAGACATAATTCCTTTCGGTGATTGTCGGTGCCTGAAAATTCATCAAGGTAGGTTAGAATTCATTTATATCTCATGTAGGCACACTAACCGGTAGGAAATTTCAATTTCTAACTCATTTTATAAAAAAAATACTGTCTTTTCTATGCAGGGTCGATGGTGAGGGTCGCTGGTATGTCCGACCCTGGGTATTCGACCCTGGGAATGACCTGTTCTTCCCGAGAGCTGAGGGTTGATGGGAGGGTCGATGGGTGTCCGACCCTCAGTCCGACCCCTCGATTTTCTGTCAGATTCCCGAGAGCCGAGGGTCGATGGGAGGGTCGATCCGAGGGTCGATGGTGTCAGTCGAATTGTCCGACCCTCGGACCAAAAATCAGATTTTTAAGATCCGATTCTGGGTTGTTTTTCACTATTCTTCCTCCGTTTCGACTCGCCTCTTTTCTCCGAGTTGCTACAGTGCTACTTCCCTGTTGTGGATCATTCTTAGTCCGAGTTTCAACATCCACATCACCTCTACAGGTATACTTTCCCAACTTTACCTGTTTTTAGGTTTTTATTTCTAGGTTTTTGCTCATTTAACTTGTATTTTTCAAATTAAACTTTTTCCAACCGTAAAAATTCGATTTTTATTGGGGGCTTTTGTTATTGGGGTCTTGAGGAACGAAAGCCCTCAAAATTTTTTGAGTTTCATCGGTTGGTTATCGAGAAACTTAAAATTTTCTCTCTTTGCCCTAATTTGTCGACATTTTCGATTTTTCTTGAATTTCTTCAAATTGGACATCGTCAGTTAAAATTTCCTACTGCATGTGGGTTGTAGGATATGTTTTAACCTACGTAGGTTCTCATGCCCACTTATATGGTGAGAAATGGGGCTCTATTTTAATTTTTTGGATTTTTATCCTATTAACTCCTTGTTTCTTTTCTCCTTCTTATTTTGCAGATACTATGGCCCGTACCAAAGTGCCAAGATTGCGTGATCCACTTCGCTTCCGTTCAAATAAATCTGAGGCACAGTATGCTGACTATGCCCGTAAGAAAGTGGAAGGGGGTCGCATGGTGAACTTGGCTGAGCTAGCCTTGTTCAATGTAGAGGGAGCATTTGGTGATATGGGGTGGCTCCCTGTCATCACATACGATGCGTGCACCTGTCCAGATTTGGTGCGCCAGTTCTATTGTAATCTCTAGGTGGTGGGGAATTACAATGATGTTGAATACGGTCAGGAGTTGCGCATCACTAGTTACGTCAAAGGGGTGCACATCTCCTTTGATTATCGGCAGCTGGCCGATCTATTGGGCATTCCCTTTGATGGCCCCATGGTGTACTGTGCGCTGGGAGAGCCACAGTTTGTTGAGATTGAGATGAGAGCAGAGATCGGTAATCAGTTGCTCCGTCCCGATAGATGGCAGATGAGGGCTTACTACTTGCGTCCAGCTCCACGGGTTTTCTGCAAGATTATCCAGCATAACCTGATCCCGCATAGTGGGCATTATGAGAGGGTGTCTCAGCTGACCCAGTTCTTGATCTACTGCATCTGCACTCGCCATCTGGTCTGTTACATCATCATGCGGACGATGATTAGTGCCACATTGTCCGGTCATAGGGGTAATCTACCCTATGGACGCATGATTACAACTGGTCCTTTTCATGGGGCTGGTCCTTCACGCCCACCAGCTGATGACGTGCTGAGTATGTTTCACGAGATTAGAGAGGCTCAGCGCGCATCGGATCTGAGGATAGGGGAGCTCCTAGACGCCCAACGCCGGACTGATCAGAGGGTGGCTGATCTCACGGCCTAGTCTGCGGGTGACTCAGACCCAGGTGGCATGGTTGACTAGGGTCTATGCCGAGGACTATGACAGAGACCGTGAGGCACCGCCTCCTCCTTCGCCTCCAGCTTCCTGATTGTACTTTTATTTTCATGTACTACAGAGTAACTGTCTGGGTTGTAGACTGTACTCTGCATTAGTTATGTATATACATTTTTGTTTCTATCACTCATTGTATTGAACTTGTTTTCCCTTTAATAGATGCATTATTCTCTTTTTAATTTGGTCTCAATCATCACTGGTGCTTACAGTTTGTTTATATTACTATTTTTACTTTTATCCTATCTCAGTTCACAATCGTCTTGAATGTATGCTAGTTCGACGGGCAAGGCCTGAGATGCTCTGATACCAAGTTGTCACACCCCAATTTTGGTATAACCAGAATGGTGTGATGAACCGCCAACAACCAACGGTTCAACCAGGATCTCTAATAGGCTATCCCCGCGTTATCCAAACTTACACGCATCCACAATCATAATCAGAGTAAATACACAATAGCGGAAATCTTATAAATAAATGAACTGAGAACTAAGATGATATTAATAATTTAATAGAAAATTATTCTGTATCAACCGGGACATAAGTAAATATCAATACAAATCTTTAATAAATCCAAATAAAGAAACCTATAAAAATATCTAATCAAATACACACGAGTTGCACTCGCAAGAGGAGTCGTGTGTATCATCTTCAGCTCCAGCGTCCATTGCTGCTATATTCCCGTACGCAGACACGTTCATATAATCTTCGACTGTGTAACCTGCATCATCAACTAAAAATATTCGACGTCGAGGGGTGAGCACACAACACGGCTCAGTGAGTAGCCAAAACAATGCAACATCACATATGCATGCAAAAAAAAATCAATTTATATCTCTGGTCTGGTTTATAGTTTGCAATGTGCAATAGAAAGGTTGGGTGGTCAAAGGTTAACGTTTATTGATACCGCCTCTATACACAGGGTGTGGAAGCCCGCCAAGGTTAACGTTTATCGTCGTCCCCATCCACCCAACCATAACATTATACAACAAAGGTTAACGTTTATTGATATATAATGCTATACCAACACGTAAGCCCCTGTTAGCGAGGGCTTGCAAACTGGGCTCGCTACTAACCAATCCTAATGCCAAATAGTGTATCCAAGGCGTCACCCCAGCATCCCTCAGAATGCCCATAGAGATAGAGCTAAGGCCCCCCGGTAGAGTCAGAGACTACAAGGACCGAGACCACCTCCCCTAATACCCTACGACATAATAGTTCCGCTAAGGTAATGGCGATACGACGATGTCAATGCACAAGACTTGAGTTAGAGATAGAGCTAAAGTGCTGAGACCCGCCAAAGGTTAACGTTTATTGACGTTCTCATCACACCTCCCCTGATACTCGCTCGCATCAAGTACATCAACCACACACATACAAGCACATGCCTATTCCTATCATCATCATCATCATCATGTTATAAACAATAAAGTAAATATGCATGAACAAGTAATAGAAATATTGGATGGCATGCTGTATGCACATTACAAACATATTCGCATAGAATCAAACATGGCATAGGACTCAAGAAATAGAAAACAGTTTATTATTAACCAATTTAGTTTGGAGTTAAGGTTCCTCACCTTAGCTTGCTAAAAGATATTTCCCAAGCTTTAAAATCACCGTTACAATGTTATTAGATTGCTAGCAGACCTAACAAAGTCGATAAAATTTAATTAGAATTAATTTCAGAATTAAAAACCATTCTGTCAATTGAGGGTCGATGCTAGGGTCGATGCTAGGGTCGATGGGTCTATCGACCCTCCCCTCTTTTTGAACTTCCCGAATGCTGAGGGTCGATGGTCATAAGCACCTAGGGTCGGATGGTCTATCGACCCTCGGTGCGACTCTCGATGCACTCTGGTCTAATTTCCACTTTTAAATCCATTCTTCGTGTTTGGGGTCCTATGGCTTGCTTCCTACATTCATTCAACAGTCATTCCATGGTCTAGAACCATGTATAATCCATCTAAACAGTTTTCGTGCATCCTCCTATGGTTTTCCATGAAAACCTAACCATGGATGGATGGTTTGGGTTTCTCCGAGATCACATTCTCATCGATATCTACCCTAAGGTCTGTAAAAACTCATAGAATTAGTATCCATACCTGAGAAGATTAATCTTTCTCTGTAACTCTTCTCCTTTTTGCTAGGTTCTCTTCCTTGCCTCTCTTCTTCCTCTTTTCCTTTTCCTCTCTTTCTCTCAATTCAATTAGGGTTGTGAAAGGAGTGAAAGTGGCTTAGGGACGTCCTTTAAATAGACTAGGAACATCCTAAATAAGTCCCATTGAGATTTGGAAAGAATCCCAATCGAAAAATATAAAAATTTCCTAATTTCTATATTCGTCAGAAATCGAGGGTCGATGGGAGGGTCGATGATCCCGTCGACCCTAGTGTCTTAAGCTGTCCGACCCTCCCTTAAAATCTGAGGGTCTGACATTCTGCTTTGGGAGGTCCGACCCTACTTGGTTGGGTATGCGACCCTCCCCTAAAATTAAGTGTTTTTGGGTCGATTTTATACCTGGGATCTCGATCTCCATCACGCCCTTGGTCCACTTGACTCGACCATGATGGGTAAACCTGGTTCGAGGTGGTAAGACCGGGTTGGTTTGACACGGGTCTTACAGGGCAGTTAAGAAGTATCATGTTGATAAACTTAGTGTAGCTGAGATGAGGATGTTAAGAAGGAAACTAGGAAGGATAAGTTAAGGAATGATTGTATTAGAGCTGATTTAGGAGTAGGATCGATACATGATAAGCTACGAGAAATTCATTTGAGATGGTATGACCTTGTTCAACGGAGGCCATTAGATGCTCCTATATGAAAGAGGGATTTGATTCAGATTGAAGGGTCTAAAAGTGCGAGGGACAAACCTCAGATGACTCTAGGGGAGGTGGTGAAGAAAGACAAGTATAACTTAAGCCTTACTTCAAGTATGACATCGAACAGAACTGATTGGAGGATAAGAATCTATGTAGCCGACCCTATTTAGTTGGGATAAGGCTTTGTTGTTGTTGTTGTTGTTGTTGTTGTTGTATGGTGCTACATGCTGATTCTGACTTGCATTTAATGCGATATTCGCAGATATCTTAGCCGATCGTGGGATATCTTGCTGGCATTTATTGTAGTAGACTCTTCGTGAGTAATGATCCGTCATGCGGAGGTGTCTGTTACTAAAAAACGAGGTGTCTAAGTTGTCATTATGACACCTTTTTGCAGAAGTGATACGACGATCCCTAAAAGTCCGCCATGTGTCCGTAACCGTGGATTTTTTGAAAGAGGCGTACGCCTTTCCATTTCTAATACTCATTGTGTTTAGGCCCTCGACCTCTAGGGAAGTTCCATGTGGACCACCTCATCGAAAATCTGAATTTTGAATTGTTTCGTCTGTGAATTGTGTGCTTGAGGGCTGCCACATGGATTTTATCCTCAGGACCTGAAGAGTTGAGCCCTTGAGGGGAGATTCAAACTCTATAAATAGAGCTCCTTCTTCTTCCTTTCTTCACTTTACATTCGATGTATTGAGACTCTGTCAAAATTTCCTTCCGAAGCCCTTGCACTCTACTGTCTAGAGTCTTCTTGTTTGTTTTACTGTAAGTAAGTCTCTCTCCTCCCTTCTTTTATCTTTCTGCAAAAATGGTCGAGGAAATTTTTTGTTCTGTTGAGTTCCTAAACTGGGGTAAACCAAGGGACTCCAAGGTTTCTCCGATGGCTCGCGAACCCAATGGGAACTACGGTGGTAGCCGTCGGCCTCCTTCTAGGGGTCACAAGAGACATAAACATAGTTCTGAGCATATGTCTTCATTCTTTTGACCATAGGTCTTTTAGAAACCCTTCTGCTTCTTTGCCTTCTTCTTCTTAACTCCCTGCGAACCCTAGGTCTACTAGGGTCACTTCGACTTTGGGGTTAGGAACCTTGAGCCTGAGGAGAGCGAGGACTCTGGGAAGATTCTCCACGATGAGTCTGTAGAACCGGCCACTTGCTGGCTGGCTCACAATATTCCCACCAAGCTTAACTATTCTGCAGTGGTTGCTCTTCGGGGTAAATATCAGGTGCCTGAGGAGATAGAGTTTAGGGAAACCTTTGTAAGACCCGCACTCCACTAATTCGGTTTAACCTTATCGTGCCAGGTCTTTCCAACATTGCGAGATCGAGTCGACCAACCGCGTGAAGTAAGATCACAAACCAGGTATGAGAATCGAGTTAAAAACACTAAAAGTATGCGTATGGTCGAATACCTGGGTAGGTATGGTCGACCATAAGGTAAGAAACAAAGATCGCTGATCAATCAATGACCTTACGGTCAATGTTTTCGACCCTATGGTCGACACATTCTACGACCATAGGCCATTGACCGTATGACCCAGAATCAAACTCCGAGTCTGAAAATTTTCCTAATTTGAGGAGGAGTTCTTTCCTATAATTAGAAAACTCTATATGGAGAGTTTTTCTCTATATAAAGGACATCCCTCAACCCTTTTTCACTCTTTTAGAACATTAGTAACCCTAGAAGAAGAGATGAAGATAAGGAGAAGGAGAGAAGGCTAAGGAGAAGGTTTTGCTGAGAAGATTTTACTTCTCTACCATAAGCAAAGGTATGAACTTAATCTCTGGAGATGTAAATTCTATGGAATAAGGCTTCTATGGAGGATTGGAGATATCAACTTATTATGATTCATGTGATTCCTTGAGTAAATCCCAAGGATAACCATGAGGGATGAGTTTGGTGATAATGGTTGAAGAGAAATTACTAATAATGGCAATATGATAATCTTAGGATGAACCCAAATGAATCCTAACTTAAATCCTAACTTAAGTGATAATCTTGAGTTCGGTGATCTGTTTTTGATTTTTGACTACTGTAACATGTTACATATGAATCATAACTTAAATCTATATAACTTTTAGGTTATTAAATTGATTTAAAGAGAGTTACAAGGCTTGGAAGGAGATCGAGCTTTGCTAACAGGTGAGGGAACAAGACCTAAACTAATTGGATAATAACAAACTGTATGTTTTATTGAGTCCAATGCCATGAATGATTATATGCTTGTATGTTTGTAATGTGCATCTCACATGTCATCCAATATATCTGTTATTACTTCTCATGCATATTTAATTCTGTTTATTTATAACATGATGATATTGATGATGCTAGGAATAGGCATGTGATTGTATGTGTGTGGTTAGTGTATTGGATGTGAGCGGAGCATCAGGGGGAGGACGTGGCATTGTGGTATCTGACCTGGTCACCAGACTCTAGCTCTATCTCTACTCAAGTCTTGCCCACTAACATCGTCGTATCGCCATTACCTTAGCAGAACTATTACGTCGTAGGGCATCGGGGGAGGTGGTCTCGGACCGTGTGGTCTCTGACTCTGTCGGGGGGCCTTAGCTCTATCTTTATGGACGTATTGAGGGATGCTGGGGTAAGGCCTTGGATACACTAGATGACATATAGGATTGGTTAGTTGCTAGCCCAGTTTGTAAGCCCTCGCCAATAGGGGCTTACGTGCTGGTATGGGTAAGCGTCAGGGGAAGTATTGGCAGTGTTTGATCCAGACACTTTAACTCTATCTTTATTCCATGGTGGGTGCATGTGGGACGATAATGGTGTTTGGTCCATCAGAAGGATTCACACACTCGTGTAAAGAGGTGCGGTGGCCGCTAAACCTTTCTATAGTATATTGTAAACTTAAAAACTAGACCAAAGATATGAATTGAATGCATGCATATGTTTGTTGCGTTGTTTTGTTTGCTCACTGAGTCGTGATGTGTGCTCACCCTTCGACGTCGAATATTTTTAGTTGATGATGTAGGCCCACTATAGAAGAGTACGTGAATGCGCCATCGTATAGACACATGGAGGCCATGGATGTTAAAGCTGTAGAAGATACGCATGATCTTTCATGCGAGTGCAACCAGTGTATTTTTATTAGTTTAGCTATATTTGATTATTGAAACATGTAATGGGTTAATTATTTTTATGTCTTGAGTTTTGGAGATAATTAGATTAAATAATTATTTATCATATTTAGATGCTCAATTCATTATTTATAAAGACTTCCGCTTATTTGTTTATTATCTCTGATTATTACTGTGGAATGTGTGTGTGGTTGATATGGTGGGAATTACCTAACGGATATCCTGGTTGAACAGTTGGTTTATTGATGGTTCATCACACTGTTCTAGTTAGTCCAGAATTAGGGTGTGATAACTTGGTATCAAAGCTCTCTCAGATTCTACCTATTGATCTAACTACTTCCACATGAGTCATGAACTGAGTTAGGATAAATTAAAACTTCTAATAAGAACACAGTATAAGCACTTATGTGGTTTGAGACATAAACTAAGAAAGAAAACAGTACACCTATGTAAAGGAAAAACAAACTATATATATATATATATATATATATATATATATATATATATATATATATATATATATATATATATATATATGCGCTATGAAGAACAAGATAAAATGTCTATCTAAACCAGAGTACGATCCACAAGCCGGACAGTTACTCTGCAATATAAATGGCAATCATGGAGCTAGGGGTGCTGGAGGAGGAGGTGCCTCACGGTCTCTATCATAATCCTCAACATACACTCTTGCAAGCCAGGCTACCTGAGTTTGGGTTGCTCGAAGACTAGCTGCCAGATCCGCTACCCACTGGTTTGTAGAGCGCTGAGCATCTAGGATCTCTCCTACCCTCCGATCCTTAACAAGCTGAGTCTCGCGAATCTCATGAAGTAGCACCATCATGTCAACTGATGGTGGGTGCGAAGGACCAACCGAGTGAGAAGTTCGAGAAGGGCCGGCTCCAGTAGAACGCTGTGGTGATAGAGGAGGTATAGCATCTATATCCATGTACATCAGATCATCATCCTCATCATCATTATTCTTGACTGCCTCTGCTGCCGCTACCCTAGTGAGAGGACGTCTCATGACATTTCTCTCGTCATCACTGACCTGTATCTCTCTCATGCCCATCCTACTGATGGCTTCCCAATCATGGTCAGCTGAGAAGGTGTCCTCATAAATCCTCTCATCCTCTAAGTTCACCTGGAGAAGAGCGAGCAAGGTGGAAATCAGCCGTCCATAGGGCAAGTTATCTCTTGAGTCAGGCGGCGTGGCTTTATGCATAGTCCAGAGGATAATGTAAGGGAGGCAGACAGGCTACTTAGTACAAATACAATACACTAGGTACTAAGTCAGCTGAGAAATCATCTCGTAATGTCCCTCCTGAGGGATCAGATTATGCTGGATAATCTTACAGTAGACCTGTAGCTCTGGACGCAGGTGGACTGCCTTCAATTCCCAGCGGTCATCCCAAAGAATTTGATTACATATCTCTGCACGCACGTGCAGACAAGAACTAGGGCTCCCTTGGTGCACAGTAGACCAACTGTCCATCGTTGGAAATACCTAGGAGATCAGCCAACTCCTGACAGTTGAAAGAGATAGGAACCCCTTTCACCCAACTGGTGATCCGAAGCTCTCTAACCCTATCCACATCCTCTAGGTCATCCTCTACTTGAAGGTGATAGTAGAACTGCTTCACTAAATCTGGGTGAGTACAAGTTTCGTACAGGATCACTGGAAGCTAGCCCATATCACCAAATGCCCTCTCCACATCAAACAGGGCTAAGTGGGCTAAGTTCACACATCGACCCCCTTCCACTTTCTTTCGATAAAACCTTAGATATTGTACCTCTGCTTCAACGGACTTGAAGCGGTTGGGGTCATGAACTCGGGGAACCTTGCTGCGAACCATGATAACTGCAAAAGAGAAGAGAATAAGAAAATAAGTTAGAAAAATTAGAAAATTAAATAGCATAACAATGTAAAATGGGAAAAAACCTCACTTGTTGCCAAATATTTGGGCAGGAAGACTTACGGTAGGCACAAACCATCCTGCAATGATTAAATTAATAGAAAACAACCCAATCAAAGAGGAATTGAAGAAATTTTGAAAATTGGGTTTTTCCCTAAAATTTAGGTCAAAAATTGGAATTTTCAAATTTCTACCAAACCAATCGATGAAACTCAAATTTTCTTGAGGGCTTTCATCCGTTGGGTAGCCAATAGCAATAACCCCAACAAAAATCAAATTTTTACGATAAAAAAGATATTAATTTGATGAAAACCCTATAAAGATTGAAAACCTAGGTATGAAAGCTTAAAAAGGGAAAAGAGTAGAGAACATACCTTGAGGAATGGAAGGAAGATAGTTGATCGATGGAAAAATCACCAAGTTCATACGATTGATACTGTAGCAACTCAGTGGTGGCGAACTGAGTTGAGACCGTAAGAAGAAGAAAGGGAAATGAGAGGGAAAATCTCAAAAAACAGGTTTTAAAACTGATTTTGAACCGTACGGTAGCACAATTCGACCAAAATGATCGTGTCATCGACTGTATGATCGACCATAGGGTCTCGGGAAGTTGCCAGGGATTTGATGGTCAAACCTATGGTCGCACAACATGCGACCGTAGGCCATCGACCGTATGACTGACTGTTGTCTATTTTTTATTCTATTTGAACTTTTGCCTATTAACTTTGTTTCTTCTCTCGCCTTCCATTTTGAGACTAACCCAATACTACCATTATATCTTGTTTCACAAGTGTAGCCTTTCAAATACTACTTCATCCAGAAAATTAAATGGTTGGGCATCAAATTAGCAGAAGGAGACAGAACGTAAATCCATCTCCACAACCTATGGAGACCCATGACAACGAAGGTCAAGAAGGACGGAAAGAAAATGTTGGAACTCAGAATGGTGCGCCTCAAGATGTTCATCCCCAAGCCAACCTAATCAACTTACTTGCACCACCTACGGATTTGGCTACTATGGTGATGAATTTAGCACAACAAGTGCAGCAGATACAGCAAATGCAAGCCAACATGCAAGCTGCTATGGGAATTGCTTCCCCAGCTACAAACACAACACCTATACCTGCAGGGCAAGCTAGTACCATACCTGATGGTAGCAATACGGTACCCCAAGCACCTCAAATGCCAGTGGTACAAGCTTAAGTGCAGAATACTGAAGCACCGCAAGGCTGATATAACCAGGGTAACTATCAGTACCAACCGCCTACGTATGGAGCATATGCTCAGTATCAGCTTGATCACTCCAGATTAATCGAACGTTTTCTGAAGATGAAGCCTAAGCAATTCAATGGCAAGCCATCAGATCCTCCGTGGCCAGCTCACTGGATTGACGAGATGGAAAGAAATTTTATGATGATGACTATAAATGAAGAGGAGAAGCTGTTATGTGTCACTTTTATGCTGAAAGGTGATGCACACCATCGGTGGAAATCTACTCGAAGTTATCTATTGACAAAGCACACCCAACTGACCTGGGCTATTTACAAAGAAGCTTTCCTCGAGAAGCATTTTCCCAGGAGTTTCAAAGACCAAATGGAAAAAGAATTTCTGAGTCTATACCAAGGACAAATGTTTGTAGACGCTTATCAGCAGCGTTATGAAGAGTTGTTTTTCTTTGCTCCCTCTAGCATGTAGGAGGAAAATACCAAAACCCGAAGGTTCGTTATAAGACTTAGGAGAAGCATCCATGAGCATGTACTGGGACTAGAAAAGATGATTTATAATGAAATGGTACAAATTTCTCGAGTACTGGAATCGAGCCAGAGGGAGAGTTATTTTGCTCAAAATAGGGGTATAAAGAGACCGAACAGGAATACGTTCAACGAAGGGAACACAAAGACTTTCAAACCCTTCCGTACTCAAGGCTTCAATACTACAGCCAAGACTACCCCAATAGCCTAACCTCAACAGAAGCAAAGTAATGCTGGAGTCAAATGCTTCAACTGCGATCAAGTAGGGCATTATTCAAGAGATTGTCCTAAGCCGAGGAAGTAGCTACAACAAGGAAAAGTTTATGCAATTACTTTTGAGGATGCTGCCGCATCGCCTGATGTGGTCACAGGTATGATTCAACCTTCTATTTTGAAATACCTTGTGTGAGCATATAGACTAAATTAAATCAAATCATAGTTACCGTACCTATTAATGACATACCTGCCAGTGTACTCTTTGACTCTGGGACTACTCATTCTTTTATATATATGTCATTTGGAATGAAGTTAAGTCTACCCCTCAGGTCGTTAGACTACAAACTGCTTGTACGATCACCTATGGGATTAAAAGTAGAACTAGAACAAGGTTATGGACCATGTCCAGTTACTGTTGGCGAGAAGACTTTGGATGCAACCTTAATCCAACTCGAGATAGCAGACTTTGACGTTGTCTTAGGAATGGATTGGCTAGCCCGACACTCCGCAAACCTAATATGTGCGGAAAAGAAATTGACATTTAAAGATAAGGAAGGGGCAGAGTTCAGTTTTACGGGAATTAAACTTTCCCGTAAAAGAAAACTCATTCTTTCGGCATTAAAAACTAGAAGATGCCTCGAGAAAGGAGGAGTTGGGTACCTAGTGTCCGTGGTCGGCTTCACCAAGGAAGCATTAAGAATGGAGGATATTGAAGTTGTGCGTGAATTTCTGGATGTATTTTTTGAGAAATTAACAGGATTGCCACCTGATCGAGTGACAGAGTTCGTTATAGACCTTATACTCGGAGCTGCACCAGTATTTAAGGCACCCTATCGAATGGCTCCTACTGAATTGAAAGAATTGAAGGTACAATTGTAGGAATTACTGGACAAGGGTTATATTTGACCCAGTATATCACCATGGGGAGCGCCAGGGCTATTCGTGAAGAAGGACGATAGTGTTCGACTTTGTATAGATTATCGAGAACTGAACAAGCTCATGATCAAGAATCGATACCCATTGCCTCGGATCGATGACTTGTTCGATCAGTAGAAAGATGCCAAAGTGTTCTCCAAGATTGATTTTCGGTTAGGATACCATCATTTGAAGATCAAGGAAGGTGATATTTCGAAGACAGCCTTCAGAACCAGATATGGACATTATGAATTTTTAGTCATGTCTTTTGGGTTGACTAACGCACTCGCAACTTTCATGGAACTCATGAATCAGGTATTCCACAATATGTTAGATACATCTGTCATCGTATTTATTGACGACATCCTAGTCTACTCTAAGGACAAAGAAACTCATATCACAAATCTTAGAACCGCTTTGCAGCGACTAAGAACAGAAAAGCTTTACGCCAAATTTACTAAGTGTGAGTTCTGGCTAAGTGAAGTTTCTTTCTTAGGCCATGTTGTATCTGCTGAAGGAATTAAAGTGGATCCTAGGAAGATTGAAGCTATTATGAAATAGGAAGCACCTAAGAATGTTGTAGAAATTAGAAGTTTCTTAGGTTTGGCTGGGTATTATTGACTATTCATGGAAGATTACTCCAAGATCGCCGTACTTCTCACCAGTCTGACTAAGAAAGGAGAAATGTTTGTTTGGATCGACAAATATGAAGAGTGTTTCCAAACACTGAAGGCAGGACTGATATCAGCTCCCATCTTGACTATTCCAGTATTAGGAGAACCATTTATCTTGTACACCGATGTGTCTGGGTTAGGTTTAGGATGTGTGCTCATGCAAAGAGTGCAAGTAATTGCGTATGCTTCCAGACAATTAAAGACACATGAGAAAAATTACCCAACCCATGACTTGGAATTAGCAGCAGTGGTATACGCTGTCAAGATATGGAGACATTATTTGTATGAAGAGAAATTCTAGACTCACTCATCTTTTCAATCAGAAGGAGTTGAACATGAGATAGAGAAAATGGCTGAAGTTGCTAAAGGATTACGATTACGATATCCAGTATCATCCAGGAAAGGCTAATGTGGTTGTTGATGCATTAAGCAGAAAAGCAATGATAAAGTCACAAGAAGAAGCTGGCACAAATGCTGCAGTGTGTGACACAGGAAGAGTATTCAGTTGCAATAATGAACAGTTCGTGATTGATAAATCGAGTGAATCATTTGACCTAGGGTTTATTCATCGATTTTCAAACATGTTTGCGACATTGAAGATTTGATCTGATAGATGAAGTAAGGGCAGCTATTCAATCAGACCCCTATCTGAGAACAGTGCAAGAAAACCTAGAAAAAGACAGGACTACTCCTAACTTCACTCTGGACCTTGAAAAGGTGTTAAGATACAAAGGAAGAGTATGTGTTCCTGAAAATGAAGACTCAAATATTACACACAGACTAATGAAGGAAGCCCACACCACCGCTTATTTGGTACATCCCAGGAGTACAAAGATGTATCATGATCTGAAGAAACTATATTGGTGGAGGGGAATGAAAGCGGATGAAGCTAAATTTGTGTCGTAATTCCTAAATCATCAGCGGGTAAAGGTTGAAGGCAAATTCCTGTAAGCTTGTTGCAACCCTTACCAAAACCAGCATGGAAATGGGACTGCATCACTATGGATTTCGTCACAGGGTTACCATTGACTCCCAGAGTATTTGACGCAGTCTGGGTGATTGTAGATCGTTTGACTAAGATAGCTCATTTTATAGCTATACGACCTCAGTATACACTAGAGAGGCTAGCTAAGTTGTATGTTGATAATATTGTCAGGTTACATGGTGTACCTGAAAGCATCGTGTCCGATAGAGACCCACATTTTACCTCTAAGTTTTGGGAATGATTACAGAAAACTATGGGTACAACGTTGAAGTTTAATACGGCATTCCACCCTCAGACAGATGGACAGTCGGAGCATACCATTCAGATTTTAGAAGACATGCTCCAAGCTTGTGTCATTGATTTTAAGGGATCATGGGATTAGAAATTACCATTGATTGAGTTCACTTATAATAACAGCTATCAAGCTACAATACAGATGTCACCCTATGAAACACTGTATGGTAGGAAGTGTCGAACTCTTTTATTTTAGAATGAGATGGGAGAACGGAGAATTGTTGGACCAGAATTTATTGAAGAGACTTGTCGAGTAGTCGACATTATCAAGGAAAGGATCCGAATAGCTCAGAACCGTCAGAAGCACAATGTAGATAATCGACGTGGAGATTTTGAATTCACCACAGGTGATAAGGTATTTTTAAAGATATCTCCTATGCGTGGTTTAAAACGATTCAAACAGAAGGAAAAGTTGTGTCCCAGATATATTGGGCCATATGAGATTCTAACCAGGCGTGGAAAAGTAGCATACCAGTTAGCACTACCACCATCGATGTCTAGTGTACATGATGTATTCCATGTCTCACAACTGAAGACTTGCGTTAGAGATCCAACACACGTGTTAACGATGGATCCCCTAGATTTGACTAAAGACTTGACGCTCGAAGTGATACCTTTTGAAATCACTAGTCGGAAGGTTTAACGTCTTCACAACCACGATATATATTATGTGAAGGTTACTTGGAGAAGCCAAGATGTAGAAGAACACATGGGAAGAAGAGAACGCTGCGAAAGCAATATCCTCACTTATTCGACTCGAAAGGTATGTCTAAATTTCAAGAACGAAATATATATAGGGGGGAGTTGTAAGAACCGCACTCCACTAACCCGATTAACAGTGTCGTATCAGGTCTTTCCATCATTGCTGGATCAAGTGGACCAACTGCATAAAGTAAGATCAGAAACCAGGTATGATAATCGAGTTAAAAATACTAAAAGTATGCGTATGATCGACCATAAGGTAAGAAACAAAGATCGCTGATCAATGACCTTACGGTCGATGTTTTAGGCCCTATGGTCAACGGATTCTACGACTGTAGGCCATCGACCGTATGACCCAGAATCAGACTCCAAGTCTGAAAACTTTCTAATTTGAGGAGGAGTTCTTTCCTATTATTAGAGAACTCTATATGGAGAGTTTTTCCCTATATAAAGGACGTCCCTCAATCTTTTTCACTCTTTTAGAATATTAGTAACTCTAGAAGAAGAGAGGAAGAGAAGGAGAAGGAGAGAAGGCTAAGGAGAAGGTTTTGCTGAGAAGGTTTTAGTTCTCTACCATAAGTAAAAGTATGAACCTAATCTCTGGAGATATAAATTCTATGGAATAAGGCTTCAATGGAGGATTGGAGATATCAATCTATTATGATTCATGTGATTCCTTAAGTAAATCCCAAGAATAACCATGAGGGATGAGTTTGGTGATAATGGTTGATGAGAAATTACTAATAATGGCCATAGGATAATCTTAGGATGAACCCAAGTGAAGAACAGAGAAGTTGACCCAAGAAGAACTCGAATTGAAGGTAATTTGTGACCAGAAATCTTAAAGTCGCAACTACGGTCGACCATAGCATGAACAAGCATCGACCATAGGCATTCGGGAAAATTTCAAAAACCATATGATCACAGGTATGGTCGCATATGGTGCGACCGTAGGGTATCGATCGTAGGCAGTAAGGTCGACACAAAATGAGACCATAGGACTGATCAGACACCTATTGGTGATCTGTTTTTTATTTTTGACTATTGTAACATGTTACATATGAATCCTAACTTAAATCTATATAACTTCTAGGTTATTAAATTGATTCAAAGAGAGTTACAAGGCTTGGAAGGAGATCGAGCTTTGCTAACAGGTGAGGGAACAAGACCTAAACTAATTGGATAATAATAAACTGTATGTTTTATTGAGTCCAGTGTCATGAATGATTATATGCTTGTATGCTTGTCATGTGCATCTCATATGTCATCCAATATATCTGCTATTACTACTCATGCATATTTAATTCTGTTTATTTATAACATGATGATATTGATGATGCTAGGAATAGCCATGTGATTGTATGTGTGTGGTTAGTGTGTTGGATGCGAGCAGAGCATCAGGAGAAGGACGTGGCATTGTGGTCTCTGACCTGGTCACCAGACTCTAGCTCTATCTCTACTCAAGTCTTGTCCACTGACATCATCGTATCGCCATTACCTTAGCAGAACTATTATGTCGTAGGGCATCGGGGGAGGTGGTCTCGGACCGTGTGGTCTTTGACTCTACCGGGGGGCCTTAGCTCTATCTCTATGGACGTATTGAGGGATGCTAGGGTAAGGCCTTGGATACACTGGATGACATATAGGATTGATTAGTTGCGAGCCCAGTTTGCAAGCCCTCGCCAATAGGGGCTTACGTGTAGGTATGGGTAGAGCGTCAGGGGAAGTATTGGCGGTGTTTGATCCGGATACTTTAACTCTATCTTTATTCCATGGTAGGTGCAGGTGGGACGACAATGGTGTTTGGTCCATTGGGAGGATTCACACACTCGTGTATAGAGGTGCGGTGGCCGCTAAACCTTTCTATAGTATATTGTAAACTTAAAAACCAGACCAAAAATATGAATTGAATGCATGCATATGTTTGTTGCATTGTTTTGTTTGCTCACTGAGCTGTGATGTGTGCTCACCCTTCGACGTCGAATATTTGTAGTTGGTGATGCAGGTCCTACTGTAGAATAGTACATGGATGCGCCATCGTATGGACACATGGCGGCCATGGATGTTAAAGTTGTAGATGATACGCATGATCCTTAATGCAAGTGCAACCAGTGCATTTTTTATTAGTTTAGCTATATTTGATTATTGGAACATATAATGGGTTAATTACTTTTATGTCTTGGGTTTTGGAGATAATAGGATTAAATAATTATTTATCATGGTTAGATGCTCTTTCATTATTTATAAAGACTTTCGATTATTTGTTTATTATCTCTGATTATTACTGTGGAATGTGTGTGTGGTTGATATGGTGGGTACTACCTAACAGAAATCCTGGTTAAACCGTTGGTTTATTGACAATTCATCACACTATTCTGGTTAGTCCAAAATTGGCGTGTGATAACTTTGGCATACGAGAGGTCTTGTACTTTTCTATTTAATATGATGCCTCTATACAAGATATGTTCATCTCAGGGTTTAGATTCCCGATCCCTTCTATAGTTGTAGACATTTTGACTTTCTATGGGTTGGATATAACATAGATTACCCCCAATGGATGGGGCTGTTTCATAGCTTTTGCCCTTTTATTTTCTAGGATAAGTTGTCGGCCTACTGTCGACTTTTTTCTGTGAGCTTTTCATGCTCAATTCCATGAAGACTTAGCACCCAAAAAATCCAAAGAGGAAAGTGGAGAATGGGTGGTACAAAAGATATATGGGTAAGTACTATGGGCGGCAACAACATTTTGTATGGATTGTTTTCCTTCTTTTTTAGATCTTTGGAGGTGGGCACGAAATGGTTTTGCTTGCAGTGGTCAAAAGATTCGTGGATCATGAACGAAATTTTGAATCCATCTTCAATGGTGATGGCCTTTCCATCACTTCAACCTTCTGGTGTTGGTCATTGCAGAGTTTGATGCTCGGGTTATCCGTAGCATCTTCTTTGTCTGGAATGATGACGGTGATGTTGTCATACGATTCCACAAGACAAACGTCGACAGGTTTTTAACAGCTTCCCTCCTTGCTCTTCTTCCACTTCCTCACTACCGCCATTTTCTTCGTAGTCGTCTTCGCTGTTGTCAACGTTATTTTCAATTCCGAAAACAGTGCTGTCGTCGGAAGCTTCCGCAGTGACTGGCATGTCATCATTTCTTTGGTTTTAATATCTGCTTTTCATTTTTTTCTTCTGGTTTCATATCTCTGGATCTACGCATATCGTTGGTCCTCTGCAAATCCCCCGCGCGCTGTGATTTTCATTTGTCTAATTGAAAAAAGAAAAAAAAATTGGAATCCAACATTTCTGCAGTTTTTTGGTTAGTTGCAAGAAGCTTGGTTTTGGTGGTGGTGGGGCTAGTTGAGAAAGAAGAACATAAACTCAAAATGAAAAAAAAATGGAATCCAAGTGAAAATAAGAAAGGTATATATGTCTAGAAAAAAATTTAAATTCTCTTCCGTCAGTTAGTGGGGTGCGGTTGATGATTTCAAAAACCAGTAAGTGGTAGGTGATGTTTATTAAATTATCTGGGTAGTACGTGATATTTTTCCTATATATAAAACTACTCATTACCATTCGAAATGTATGCACATGATTATTCTAAATCATTCTTTCATCCAAAAGTCGGTGGTAGTATGCTTGTTCTTTTTATTAGAAGCCATGGGTGGAGGGCACATGATTCTTCAAAATCATTTTTTAGTCCATATGTGTTTAATGGTATATACTTTTCTTCTTATAAAGGAAAATGTTTTTGCTCTTTTTATTTTTCTTTTTTTTTTCTTTTACTTTATCCAATCAATTTTGACTGTCCATTTAACTAGCAAATCTACTAAGGCATTACGAATTGATATACAAAAACTGGGAGATGATTTTTTGAATCATTTTTTCACCTAGAAGTATTTGGTAGTATATACTTTTCTTCATATTTGTAAAGTTCTTTACATATTTCTTTCATATTCTTTTCTTTTGTGCTTGTTATTGTTCTTTCTTTTATTAAATCAACGTTGGGAGTTCTCCTTTGATTTTTATATAACAAACAAATTTTCATAGGACTATTCAGTGACATTCAAAACATGGGCACATGATTATTTCTTTATCATTCTTTCATCCAAAAGTTGTTGGTAGTATATATTTTTCTTCTTAAATTTTTTTTTAATCTTTTCTTATATTCTTGTTCTTTTTTACAAGTAAGATAGATGCGTAACTAACCTCTAAAACTAAGCCAAGGCATCCACTAGTGCGAATTTTCCCATTCTATTTGTTCTAAAATATCGAAATTTGACTTTCAGCTTCAAAAGCTGTTGAGCAGTGGAAGCCAATTTTCCTATCAACAAATTGAATTCTCCTTGAAGGATTAAAGAGTAATTGTATAGCAGAGGTACGAGCCCGACATCTCCTTATGTTCCTTTGGCAATCCAGCATCCGATCTTTTATCGATAGAAGCCATGGGTCGAAGGGCAGATGATTTTTCAAGATCATTCTCTCGTCCATAAGTGTTAAGTAGTATATACTTTTCTTCTTATAAAAGAAAGGGTTTTGATCTTCTTTTTTTTTTCTTTTTCTTTTATACTTGCTCTTTTTCTTTATTAAGCCAGGGAAGTATTCATTCCTTTACTTTATCCAGTATATTTTAGTTGTCCATTTATTAAGAAAATATGTAGAAAAATCACTAATTGATATGCAAAATATGGGCAGATGATTGTTTTGAATCATTTCTTCTTCGAGAAGTATTCGATACTATACATAATTCTTTATATTTAAAAGGTTTTTTGCTATTTTTGTTTTATATTTTTCCTTTATACTTGTTCCTTTTTTTTCTTTTTCTTTTTTTTTTCCTTATTAAATCAAGGTTGGGAGATATCCTTTTGCAGATTTCTAGTAACAAGCAAATATACATAGGACCGCTATTTAATTTTCCAAGCATGGACACTTGATTGTCCTGGATCATTCTTGCATCCAAAAGTGCTTGGTGGTATATATTTTTATTCTTATAAATTTTTTTTTCCTTTCTTTCTATGCTTGTTCTTTTTTGAATCCATCTTCAATGGTAATGGCCTTTCCATCACTTCAACCTTCTGGTGTTGGCGATTGCAGAGTTTGATGCTCGGGTTATCCGTGGCATCTTCTTTGTCTGGAATGGTGACGGTGATGTTGTCAAACGATTCCACAAGACGAACGTCAACAGGTTTTTAACAGCTTCACTCCTTGCTCTTCTTCCGCTTCCTCGCTACCGCCATTTTCTTCGTAATCGTCTTCGCTGTTGTCATCGTTATTTTCGATTCCGGAAATAGAGCTGTCGTCGAAAGCTTCCGTAGTGACTGGCATGTCATCATTTCTTTGTTTTTAACATCTGTTTTTCATTTTTTTTTTCTTCTTGTTTCATATCTCTGGATCTACGCATATCGTTGGTCCTCTGCAAATCCCCCCCCCCCTCACATTGTGATTTTCATTTGTCTAATTGAAAAAAGAAATAAATTTATGCAGTTTTTTGGTTAGTTGCAAGAAGCTCGGTTTTGGTGGTGGTGGGGCTAGTTGAGAAAGAAGAACATAAACTCTAATTGAAAAAAAAAATGGAATCCAAGTGAAAATAAGAAGGGTATATATGTCTAGAAATTTTTTTTAATTCTCTTCCTCATTTAGTGGGGTGCGGTTGATGATTTCAAAAACTAGTGAGTGGTAGGTGATGTTTATTAAATTATCTGGCTAGTACGTGATATTTTCCCTATATATAAGACTACTCATTAACATTCGAAATGTATGCACATGATTATTCTAAATCATTCTTTCATCCAAAAGTCGGTGGTAGTGTGCTTGTTCTTTTTATTTAGAAGCCATGGCTGGAGGGCACATGATTCTTCAAAATCATTCTTTAGTCCATATGTGTTTAATGGTATATACTTTTCTTCTTATAAAGGAAAAATGTTTTTGCTCTTTTTATTTTTCTTTTCTTTTTTCCTTTACTTTATCCAATCAATTTTGACTGTCCATTTAACTAGCAAATCTACTAAGACATTACGAATTGATATACAAAAACTAGGAGATGAATTTTTGAATCATTTTTTCACCTAGAAGTATTTGGTACTATATACTTTTCTTCATATTTATAAAGTTCTTTAAACATTTTTTTTCATATTCTTTTCTTTTGTGCTTGTTATTGTTCTTTCATTTATTAAATCAACGTTGGGAGTTCTCCTTTGATTTTTATATAACAAACAAATTTTGATAGGACTATTCAGTGACATTCAAAACATGGGCACATGATTATTTTTGAATCATTCTTTCATCCAAAAGTCATTGGTAGTATATATTTTTCTTCTTAAAATTTTATTTTTTTAATCTTTTCTTATATGCTTGTTCTTTTTTACAAGTAAGATAGATGTATAACTAACCTCTAAAACTAAGCCAAGGCATCCACTAGTGCGAATTTTCCCATTCTATTTTTTCTGAAAAATCGAAATTTGACTTTCAGCTTCAAAAGCTGTTGAGCAGTGAAAGCCAATTTTCCTATCAACAAATTGAATTCTCCTTGAAGGATTAAATAGCAATTGTATAATATAGGTATGAGCCCGACATCCCATTATGTTCGTTTCGCAATCTAGCATCCGATCATTTATCGATAGAAGCCATAGGTGGAAGGGCAGATGATTCTTCAAGATCATTCTCTCGTCCATAAGTGTTAAGTAGTATATACTTTTCTTCTTATAAAAGAAAGGGTTTTGATCTTCCTTTTATTTTTTTTTCCTTTTCTTTTATGTGTGCTCTTTTTCTTTATCAAGCCAAGGGAAGTATTCATTCCTTTACTTTATCCAGTATATTTTAGTTGTCCATTTATCAAGAAAATATGTAGAAAAATCACTAATTGATATGCAAAATATGGGCGGATGATTGTTTTGAATCATTTCTTCTTCGAAAAGTATTCGATACTATACATAATTCTTTATATTTAAAAAGTTTTTTGCTATTTTTGTTCTATATTTTTCTTTTATACCTGTTCCTTTTTTTTTTCCCCTTATTAAATCAAGGTTGGGAGATATCATTTTACAGATTTCTATTAACAAACAAATATACATAGGACTGCTAATTAATTTTCCAAGCATGGACACTTGATTGTCCTGGATCATTCTTGCATCCAAAAGTACTTGGTCGTATATATTTTTATTCTTATGAATTTTTTTTCCCTTTCTTTCTTTGCTTGTTCTTTTTATTTAGAAGCTCTCTTCTATCCCTTGTGCATAAGTTCTCTTTTTTTTAATCCAATTAATTTTGCTTGTTCATTTAACAACCAAATATGCATAGGGACTACTCATTTGATATCCTCAATACGATCAGATGCATAATTTTTTTTTTTTTTGGTATCAATCATTCCATTTGTATTATATACATTTTTTTCTTATTAGAAAAAGGTTCCCGTTCTTTTTTATTTTTATTTTTTATATGATTGTTCTTTTCTTTTACTAAGCTAAGGGCAGCGGCTCTCTTTTTCCCCTTACTCGATCTAATCAATGTTGGTTGTCCATTTGACAAGCGAATAAGTAGGGGAATTGTCCTCAAATACGTAATGCAGACACATGATTGTTCTAAATCATTTCCTCATCCGAAAATGTTTGGTAATATATATTTTTCTCCTTATAAGAAAAAAGATTTTTAATATTTTCCTTTTTTCCTTTCTCTTATGCTTGTACTCTTTCTTTTTACTTTATTTTCTTGAATTACGTTGCAGTGATAGGTAGCTTGCTTTTCTTCATCATTTTTAATTTTTTTTATAACGTTATCACTGTTATTTGACTTGATAAAGTAGATAATATTAGTGATAGGTAGCTTGCTTTTCTTCATCATTTTTAATTTTTTAATAAACGTTATCGCTGTTATTTGACTTGATAAAGAAGATAATATTAATGAATCGAAACTAATTACATTATTGAAGAAAAAGATTAAAGGGTAAAATATAAAAAGCATGTGTACATGCCTGTGATAAGAAACAATTTCCACGTTCATACTAATCATTTCCCATATGGACAACTTATGAGGCTATTCCGAAAGTTTGATTGAGAAGTCATAATTTGGATCAGTCATAAGCCAAAACAAAAATGCATTTCAGTTCCAAATCCCAACTATAGTAGGGATTCCAATAAAAGAATTGTAGTAGAAGATACGTTCTTAAGGGTATTAATCTTAAACCATTCTTTCCAAGAAAGCATACCAAACCCAAACGCAGCCATAAATAGGAATGCTGGATCATATCTTCACTCATAGGAGTATAGGACAATGGCAAATGTAACTCAATCTGGAAGTCTTGTTGAGAGAGAGAGAGAGAGAGAGATGGCATGCGCTGCAATGTCTTGCCTGATGAACTCCTTGACTTTGATTCTGTTAGAAAAAAACGTTTTGATTCGTGGAACTGAGGATCAAGCCTGGTCCCTTCTTTGCATGCTAAAGAGGCTAAGACCCTTTGTAAGGGATATCCAAAGAAATCAAAGCCCAGAAATAGAGATGTTCATGAAGGAATTGGTAGACATAATCAATGAGGCTGGCAATTTTGATTGGCTTTTTGAAGGAAATAATATTAAGATCACCCAATCGAAGCTCAAGCTATGGCACGACCGTTGCTTCAGTAGAACCAGTACTTCCACAGCTTCCTCCTCGGTGTTTGTGTTTAAGGATGAAGATGATGATATGGTGGTACAAGGCTTGGAAAAAGAGGTAACAATGATGATCCAGCGGCTTACTGATGAAGATCCTCGATGTGATGTCATTCCGATCGTAGGGCCTGGTGGTGTTGGTAAAACAACACTGGCTCGGAGAGTTTTTAATCATCCAACCATAAAGAAGAAGTTCCCTTGTCGTGCGTGGATTTATGCATATAATCACTCCGACTTGTCCATGAAAAAGTTGCTGCAAGGAATCATCGATCAATTGTCTCCTCTTCCACCTCCTCTTACTACTGTAGAAGAAGAAAACAACCGTGGAGAGAAGATGATGATCAGGGATTTAGCCATTCGAATTTACAACCATCTGAAAACTAACAGGTACCTTGTTGTTTTTGATGATGTTTTCAGAACCCAATTCTGGGCTGATATTAATATGATATTCCCTAACTATAAAAATAGAGGTGGAGGTAGGATCATTTTCACTACACGCTACGATGAAGTGGCCTTATTTGCAAGGCCAAGAAGGGGTCCCTTTTATCTACAACCACTCTTGAACGAGAAGGGGAGTCCGATAAAGATCAGGATATCAAGCAATGAATGGTTTTATAATAAAGGATACCTACCATGGGAAGAATGGGTAACCCCGGAATTCACTTATAACAACTTACCCTATCACTTGAAGCTCTGCCTTTTCTATTTGGGGGTTCTCCGTTCTTGTCGCTTCATCAAATTTAAGGAATTGTTAATTTCAGAGGGCCTTGTGCAACCACCAACGAAAGTGGAAGAATGTCTGAATGTTCTAATTAATAAGAACCTGATTGAAGTTGTAAGTAAACGTTGGGATGGGGGTAACAACGAAATTGCCATTTCTCCAAATTTGCAGTTGATGTATTTCTATAGATATATGGACATAGAAGAAATTTCTATAGAGATTGTTCCAGACTTACATTTTGACTCGTTTCGTTTGAATGGAAACTGCTCGGAAGCAAACCGAATTGCCGTAAAAATGTATGCTCAGCAGTGCGAGGAATTCATCCGTCCAGAAACTTTCATGAAAGCACGCTCTGTTTTGATCTTCCCCAATATATTCAGTGGATGGACTAGATATTTTGATCCTAAGAATTGGGGTTCTCTGCTTCAAAGGGACTCACCACTTTGTGTGTTACATATGGATGCGTATTTAATGGATCCCATTCCAGATGAAATTGACAGGCTTATTCAACTAAGATACTTGAGTCTGTATTTTGCTTATAATTCAGGGATAATGCTTCCACTGTCCATATTCAATATGTTGAAGCTAGAGTTTCTCCGAGTGAAGAACAATAAGCCCCAATGGCTTCCGTTGGAGTTTTGGAGAATGAGAAAATTAATCAGTCTATCATGCAGTGGTGTGCTTCATCTGCCCCAACCACCTGAGGATTTATTGTTGGACAACCTGCAAATGCTAAAGAATGTCTCTGTTCTTTGTTGTACCCATCATATACTCTCAAAGATGCCCAATTTGATTAGTCTGGGAGTGGGAGGACCCATCCAATATACGAATCAGACCTTTTCTCTTCCCAGGTGGGATTCTTTCCCGCCAAAAATTACCCGTCTGACCTTCAACCGAACCAGACTAATGGGAGAATCCATGCAGATACTGGGGAAGCTACCCAACCTTGAGGTCCTCAAGTTGGCATTCGACGCTGTGGAAGGAGATGATTTAGATGTCGGCCCCGATGGGTTTCGTCGGCTCAAATGCCTGAAGCTTGAAGAAATCGAGATAAGGAGGTGGAATCTGTCGGTGGGAGGAATGCCAAGTCTTGAAATAGTAGTGATTAAAAAGTGTAGTGCTCTTCAGGGTCTCCCATCAAAAGCTCTGATGGAATTAGGCACTTTGCGGGAGTTGGAAGTATTCGATTACGTCGATCCAGCAGTAGAAACAGCAGCATTAAGTATTCAGGAACATGTCGGGAAGGATCAGCTTCAGCTGCGATTACGAAGGATGTCCAACTAGAATGTTGGTGAGTATAATTCATTCATATCTTCCTTTTTAATTGTTAAATCAACATTCAAAGAATTTCATTCCTGCAGGCTTCCATGTGAAAGATCATTAGGGGATGCTTTGCTTTGTGGGATTTCATATCTTTAGAATAAAGTCGATCTTGTGGTTCCATTTTGATGGTAATCATAGGGAGATGCTTTACAATAAAATGGTTTGTGAAGGAAACATATCCAAAATCTGGTATTGTGGCTTACTAAATTGATTTAATTGTTGTTCTCTAAAGAATGGTTGTTATTTTGAATTTGTAGCTATTCAGATTGGGTTCAGTTACAAACAGAATTTATGATCTTACTTCAGTTGCAAATTTATTTGTTTCTCCTCCACATTATTCTATCTTCGTTCATGGGTTATATTGCTGAATTTGAGGCTGAAATTTGACAAAAGCCACAAAAGCTTTATCTTGATTGTTTAGGCTGGCCACTAAGATAAGTTTATTTACATCAAATCATGGAGGGGCGATTTTCTCCAAAGGACATTACGAGAGAATTTGAAATTAAGAAGATACTGACTAGGGAGGTTTAGTCAATTCAGAGGTTGCTAGAGGAATTCTTTGTGAGCTCAGAACCGTTGCCTAGGTATTCTAAAAGACCACTTGGGGGTGTCAATTAGTTAGTTCGGATCAGTTCAATGTTGTATTGGCAAGCCCAAGCCCAAAACAAAACCGTTATAAATTTTTTATTTCAGTTTGGTTTGGTTTCAATTAATATCGGGTTGCCTTAATAGGTTCTTATTGGTGATCCATTATCGGGTTGGTATTGGTTCGGTTCGTGTGTGTGTGTATATATATATATATATATATATATATATATTAAAAGATTGGATTAACGGGCTCTTATCTTTCCACTACCTGTTCCAATATGTATATTTAGTAAAAGATTGGTTTAATGGACTCGTATCGATCCATTATCTGGTTGGTTTGGTTTGATTCGAGTTCATTATCAGTTGGCCCGGTCTAGTTCAGATTTTTCATTGATCTCTAAATATACAACCCAAATATGACCCAATAAAGTTTCAGAGTCTGATTTATGGTTTCGATTTCAGTTTTCGGGTGTCAGTTTTTAAGTTGAGCTCAATTTTGAGACACTGAAAACCACAAATGGTTCTGGAGTATCGATAAAGCCTTTTGTTTAAGTGCGATGAGAAATGTCCCATTCTTGTTCTTTGAGATTATTATAAGCAATCTCTTTCCTCGATTTTTTTTTTTTTTCCGGTAAATTCTTTCCTTGAGTTATAGAGAGCTGCAAAACATTTCTTCATGTATTCTAGAAGTTGTGTCATTCCCTCATTTTATCACCTAAGAATTAATAAGCATCCTTTATATGCTTAAGCTTAGGGTTAATTGAGGTTCCAATTGAACCTAGCGTGAAGGTGACAATCGTCTGTAAAATATATATATATATATATATATATATATATATATATATTATTTTTTATTTTCTCTTCCCTCACATTTTTACTAAGAAATAAAATAAAATAAAATAAAAGACACGATTTCATTGGAGTCGATTAATATTATCCAAATGCTAGCAAAAACCCACTGAATATTTCTCTTCTATACTTTCATTAATGAGCTGCCGATTGTACAAAAATCAAATCTTATTCAAGATGCAGAAAAATACAATCGAAATAGAAAGAAAAAAAAAAAAACCACACAAGGCAAAGATATATGAGGTTTGGTAGAATACTTATGTCGAAAGTAAGGGACAATAATTTTCACTAATAATAGAAAAAGTATTACACGGTCTCTTTCGCTCGCCTTTTTGTATTTATAAAGAGTTTCCCGTAATAACCTTTGCCACCCCCAAACCTTGGTGATGGATCGCCTCAGAATCAGTGTATGACAATTTGCCCCAAGCAACAGAATACAAGATATCCCCGAAGGAAATTTGTGTTCACTTGGTAACCGACTTTCTTGGGCCTGGAGAAGTCTTCTAGAAGGTATGAATTTTCTGATGCTGGGCTTTATTTGGAAAGTGGGATACGGAAATAAAATCCAAATATGGGAAGAGCAATGGATCCCATCTATCTTGTCATTTAAGCCCAACACCCCTAAACCCGCGGGCTGTATTCTTAATTTAGTTTCGGATCTCATCGATCTTGTCATATGGAAGGCAAATATTCTTGATCAGCTTTTTTCGCTTGAAACTAAAGTGGTCATTCTCAAAATTCCTCTGAGTATTTTTCCCCAAGAAGATAGGCTTATTTGGAGGGGTGAGAAACATGGAAAATTTTCAGTGAAGTTGGCCTATCATGTTATTTCAAATATACAAGAGGAATCCGATAGAAACCGTGTTTCTTCTTCTCGGTCCAATTCTTGGAAGTGCATTCCCGAGGCTGTTTGGAAGCGCATCTAGTCTTGTAATACCCTACCCAAGATTAAGTCCTTTCTTTGGCATGTGTGTGCTAAAGGCCTGGCCTCAGGTGATGATCTTCTTCATAGGCAGATTCTTCTTGATGCATCTTGTAGACGATGTGGGGAGAATATGAATCCATTGACGATATCCTAATTAACTGCCACTTTGCTAAAGCAGTGTGGTTTGCTTCGGATCTTTCATACAAGGTTACAGATAACAATGATCTCAGTTTGTACCAGTGGATTCTTAGTTTGGGATTTCCTATTCAATTATTCAAAACCTGCTACCAAAAGATCTTGGACCTTGGCGTCCTTTATCTGCTAGTACTTATGGATATCGCACAACGATTTATATTTCCAAGTTAGGGATTGGAGCCTGCTGGAGGTGATTCAAAAGGCCACTACTGCTTTTGGAGAATATATTAGGGCTTCTCGATCCTTTGCTACCCTTTCTATAGAACTTGAAAGGATGAACTCTTTAAGGATCTAGACACCTCCTCCTACAAGACTGGTTAAAGTCAATACTGATGCTGCTTACTATGAAGATTCAACCAACGGAAGCATCAGCTTTATCTTTAGAGATTCGGAGGGCAACCCACTTAGAGCTGGTTCTCAGGAAGTGTATATTTCCTTGGCTCTCATGGAAGAGGCACTGGCTATCAGGAAGGCGCTGCATACTGCCATTTCCGAAGGATATTACAATCTGAATGTGGAGTCTGATAATGAAGCACTTATCAAATGCATCTCTAATCCTCTACTTTTGTGTTTCAATAAAATTTGTTCTATAAAAGAGGACATTCTTCATCTGGCATCCTTAAGCAAGTCAATCTCCTTTGTTTCAATTTTGAGGGATGCTAACAATGTAGCTCATTCCTTGGCCAGGAATGCAGTGACATCTACGGGGATGATTCACTAGCTTATTTCCACTCCCTTGCTTCTTGACCTTTGTAAGGCTTTGGCTTCAGCTGTATCCCCCTTTTTTTATGAATAAATTTTTGTTCTACCAAAAAAAAAAAAAAAAAATCTCCAATAAACTCTGTGAATCACAAGCCATATAACATTATTCGTGGTGCTATATGACCAGCCCAAAGCTTGACTTAACTTTGAAGTCCATTGAGACGAGTTCCCTCAATGACTTCTAACTCAACTCGGCTGTGTGGCCAAAGTTTTACAGATTACACCCGTCTAACATGGTGAATAACATATTAATAGATTTGATTATTTTTACAAGCATACCTAGAATCAACAACCTTATGATCTCTTTGGTCAAAAGTAGTCGTGTATCGAAATCAAATCAAACCGTTTATAAATCGAAATTATGAAACCAATTAATAAACGGATTGATTTTGGTTTAAAAAATGTAGTTGTTTGGTTAAATGGTTCAATTTTGGTTTCAAGAATGAAACCGATCAAACTTTTTAGTGCTAAATGTCTATATTAGTAAAATCAATTTTATTTTAATGCTTTCCACATGGCATACTTTTAAATCATAAGTCCACTTTCATATATGATTAAAATTATTTTAATGATTTCTTTTGTTTTCCCTCTCCTTTGTTCCTAACTCTTATTCTCTCCTTCCAAACAATGAAATGGTGTAAAAATCGAAAAATCAAAATGGATTAATAATCGATTTTAGTAAACCATTTTGAAACCGTTTAATAAATGGTTCAGTTTTGGTTTTACTCGTTACATATCGAAGTGAAATCGAACAACACCGTTAAACCGAAACCGCACTATTTAACATCCTTAATCAGAATTCAACCAATCATATTGGTCACCCATTGCAAAAGCTGGAAAATAATGGGGTAGAGTGAGTTGCGGACCCGTTTGATCTTGACCTAGTTGAGCCCTTAATAAAATTTGCTGAGTTACTGATCTACTTTGATCCTGGCCTAGTAGAATTAAAGAATGGGAAAAAGATTCCAGTCCAACAATATATACCTACACCCAAACACAGGAGGGCTGAAATGACCAACTTACCCCCCTAATTGGATACCTGTGGGTATACTCTTATTGGTCCCCATGCTAGTGCAGGAGCCACACAGTTGAATAAGAAACCATTCCCTTTAAAAAATAGGGTCCCTAAAGAATATGACCAATTTTTGTAAAAACTTGCCACATGAAGAAAAGTGAATCAGCCTGCTGCCCTTTGCATGAATTTAGTAATCAGTATCAGATCACTTGATTCATAGCACCGATTATTCCCTGATTTCAAGGATCAGTCAAGGTATCATATTTGTGATCGAATCAATCGATCCAAAAGTCTAATTCTAAGAAAAGTACAGTATCGACCAAACCGGACCAATTTTGGCTTGATACCAACCAATCTGTATCAGTATCAGACCAATTTGGACAAGGATAAATACAGTTCCTTTATCCATGGTCCCTTGTGATATTGTCATAAAATAAAACTTTCTTTAATAAAAATTCTGATTTAATATAATTTTCTTGACCTAAAGAGGAAAAGCATCGCTATCCTTTGATGGAAATCATTAAATCTCTTGGGAACAATCTAGGGATTCTTCAAGACATCAGAAAAACAGCAAAAACCTGATCAAACAAAGAAGGAATGATATATATATATATATATATATATATATATATATATATATATATATATATATATATATATATATATATATATATATATATATATATATATATATATATATATAGCAAGTAGGTTACAAGCTTCGAAGAAGGATGAACCTAAAGCTATGGAGGTTTAAGTACAGAAGGGATGCTAAGAAACTAAAGGAACACTCGTTGATGAAGTCTCCCGCCTTCGAGTGAATGCTCTCTCTAACCTCTATCTTCTGACTCTATTTTGCCTCCCCGAATGAAGAGGAGTTCTTCTCCATTTATAGAAGAAGTCTTGGAGTGGCTTGGAGCCTTGGATCCCATTGGGGCCTCTTTGAAAGTTGATTGCAATTTGTCTTCCACTTGTCTTCCATTATCTTTTGTTTTGTTGAAAATGGAATCTCTTTTGGAAAAGAAATGCTTTGCTTTTGAAAGAGTAATAATTCTTCTTTTGACTTTCTTTGAGAATTATTCTCCATCACTTTGCTTTTGCTTTTGTCCTTGTCGACTGTGAATCACGGGAGTTGATCACGGGATTTGATTCTTCTAAATCCGTACCGAGGCATTCCACATGTCCGGAGACACTGCTTTCCCCTTTGGTTTGGATCAGAGTTTATACCGTATTGGTATGGGCCCGATAGTGGCTTGACTATCTCGACTGAGATAGTTACAGAATACGTTTGGATACGGTTACGTATTATACCCGACTATTTATACTGAGATAGTAACAGAATACGAATGGAAAAAATTGGTTTGTAAAGATGAAATCTGAAAAAGGGTTTTCTCCTATCACAGTTAAATGTGTTATATAAACTCATGGGAAATGCCTCCATTTCATTTAAGAAATTGCACAACTTTGCCATTCAAACCAAAGAAAAGAGATCTTCATTCCAAATAATGGAAAACAAAGCACAGTTAAATGTGTTATATAAACTCATGGGAAATGCCTCCATTTCATTTAAGAAATTGCACAACTTTGCCATTCAAACCAAAGAAAAGAGATCTTCATTCCAAATAATGGAAAACAAAGCACAGTATACACTCCAACTATCATATGAAGATTTCCAACCCTCATTCGATAGGGTGAGGGAGAATGGGCAAGACACTCTTGTAGTTAATTTCCATTTCTGGTATGTAAGTCTCCTCCTCTGTTTATATGTTTTCCATTCTATATTTCTAATTCTAATTAGTGTATCTTGAGCTTTCTCATTTTCTTTGTTGCAATGGATGGGTGTTGGGTGTTTGAGTTTTATGAATATTTCAATAAATGTATCTATATAGCTAGGTTTCACTGATAGCAAGTAAATTCTCTAAAAACGTGAGGAAGAGTGGTTGAAACCTTATTCTCCTTTGATGGTAAAACAGTTCTCATCTCACTGTGGACGTGAATAGGAAATCTTATCGAACCATGTTAATCATTATGTTGTGTGATTTGTTTTTTAGATGTAAGGTAAAATATATTCAAGAAACCCAAAAAAAAAGTGTAAGAAACATAAACACAACAATGATATATTTGTTTAAGACTAATTCTTAACCATATGACAAAGGTAATATTTTAATAAATCAAAACATATGATTATACACATTCAAAACATATAATAAAATTGAGATATTAGTACATACAGTATATAAGCCCAAATCAGAAAACTAAAAAGAGCTGAGTCGTGTAGCAACACTTTCCTTAAAGTTGTATTTACCCCATATATGGTGTAATGGGTCTTCGCAAGCCAACCTCCAAGATAAAACATCTCTAAGAAGCCCACCCAATAATGTGCGCACAATGTGTTGGATGTCGTTAGAAATCTCAATGACTAAGGCTAATAGTTTTTTAGAAATGATTTGAACTCCAAAATTCATCCTCTATTTATAAGGGACAGATACCCTTTCATGGGAACCATAGGATGGGGCACGTCTATCTGATTGGATGGCTTAGATGCACCCTGATCTATGGATGCCTGAAGCAATGGCCCAGATTATGTCCTTTCATATGTATTAGAAGGGACACACCTCTATGTATTTGTGTCTTTTCCAAAAAAAAAAAAAAAGTCATCTAGTAAAGGGCACATCCAGATCCACGCCCATGCCTGCACCTGCACTCATGCCGGCGACCTGGCCCAGCCTGAATACTCGAATGATTTCAACTCCAGAATTCGTCCTCTATTTATAGATGATAGATACCTTTTAGTAGGAACCATAAGATGGAGCACGTCCATAAGATTGGATGGCTCAGATGTCTAAGGATGCCTAAATCAAAGCCAAGATTGTGTCCTTTCCAAAAATTCATCTACTAAAGAGCACATCTAGATCTGCGCTCACGCTTGCACCCGCGGGAGTTAATAGCAACCTGAAACCCCTGTTCCCCTCTCTTAAGAGGGAGTCTTTCTTTTAAGGGCTCAAGATGTAAAGCACTACCCCTTACATATATTCTTTCCTTCTCCAAAGTCCCTAAGCAATGTGGGACTAAAACTTCCTACATTGCTTTTACCAACTCAAAAAACAAGCTCCAATTACCAACTCAAAAAACAAGCTCCAAAAATTTTCTGACAAAATGATAACGAAATATTTGAATTTTATTTTGAAATTTTTTTGAAACTTTTAGCTCACTTGACTTTTTAACTACAAACAAATACTCAATGAGCATTCAATTAATATAAATCAAAAACCAAAGTGTGTATGGTGGGGGGGAGGCTCCAATTCCAAGGGAAGAAGGAAGTTCAAGGAAAATGCAATTAGCCTATTTATAGAAGTATCCTCACAAACTCCGGTGGTTTGCCAATTTTTCTTTTTATCTCAAACAAGATGACGTCACATATTTGAGTATAAGTTTTGGAAATATTGTTTTACCTTCATTTATTTCGCTATATCCAAATGTGATAAACTCTAGCACAATATGCCAATTTTTCCACTTGATCATGAAAGCCTCCGCCTTTGACTGATTTGAAATGCCACTTCCACTCTTTTTTGGAGGAGAGAATATTTCTCTTATCCGGCCTGCACATCCTTAAAATGAGATCCCAAAGATTGGAAGAGAAAGAATAAATGAATATCTTCATCGGCAGCCCAACAGAAAACAACTTGTACTTGATTGTGAAATTGTTTTTGCCATTGTGTGATTGTTTCTTTCTTTGTGGTTTATTGGGTTCAATTTCTACTGGTAGTTTAAAAAAAGTATCATGGATTCCCCAAGGTTGTCATGAGTCACATGGCCTAATTTAGCAATTCTCTCTCTCTCTCTCTCTCTCTCTCTCTCTCTCTCTCTCTCTCTCTCATGTTACAATTGAAAATAATCAATGGATGGTTCTATTTAACTTATTTGCCATCATCTTATGCTTTGCAAAGTTTCAAAAAGGATAACGTAAAGGTTATAATGACCAATAGTCTGGGCAAATTGAAGATCATTGGAAAATGTCTTCCTGCGGGGGACAGTTAGAGTTGTTTTTGCAAATATTTTTATGTACGAGAAGACTACTGTGACACAAAAACCATCCATGCAAAGCTCATTGGCAGATAACTTCATGTCATAATTCCAATGAAGACCACTTGAAAGAAGATCCATATACTCTAGCAGAACAATCTCTGGAAAGTAAGGGTCTGTTTGATAAAACTTCAGCTCTAGATTCCAAATTCGGGTTCAGAATTTGGATTCTACTTCAGGTTACTCAGGGAATATTTAAGAGTAAAAACATGTTTGATAATGCATTTTCTGTAATGGATTCCAGAGTATCTTTAGAATAGAAACATGTTAGATAAATATTATTACCCCAATCAAAGTCTAGAAAAGTGGTGGTGGTAGTGGTGGGTGGTGGGGGCGGGTAATGGGTGGTGGTGGTGATGGGAGGTGGCTGTGGTGGGCGGTGCTGGGTAAGTCATGGTTAATGGGTGGTGGTGGGTGATGGGTGGTGGGTGGTAGCGGTAGCAGTGGTTGTGGTGGTGGTGATGGGTGGTGGTGGTGGTGGTGGCAGCAGTGGTGGCAGTGGGTGGTAGCGGTGGTGGTTGTGGTGGTGGTGGTGGTGGGTGGTGACGGCGGTAGTGGTGGTCAAGTGAGAGTCAAGTGAGAGTCGGATTCTTTTTCTTCTCTTAAAAACTTGCTCCAACACTTAGAAGCAAGTCTTAGTTACTCCAAAATTTTGGATTTTGGAGCCAGTTTGAATCCGGTTCACTCTGTGGGAGCTTGAATCCAACCGGACTTATCAAATGCGCTTCTGCTATAAAATGACTCCTGGGAGCCAAAATCCATAGAATTTAAAATCTGAAGTTTTATCAAACAGGCCCTAAGTTTCCCTTCGACACCTAACACTTAAATGCTGGCCTCATCATAGGAATTTCGGAGACCAACGTAAGTACTCACTAATCTAATAGATGTAAGAATCACCTTATGGGGGGAGTAAGGCGATTAGAGTTCCCTATGATTCTCTTTTGTGACTTGGAGAGTGAAAGATGACGTATGGCCTATTAACCCAAAAACCAAGTTCGGAGAATAGTAGTGAGTAAAGTTCCAAGTCCGAGAATCTGGGTTGGAGATAGGGCATGATTTTACAAACTCATTTTGCCAAAGGAAGAGATCGATTGCAAAAATCAGATTTGAGCCCTTGCCTTCATCAACAGCAGCCTTGCCCCAGCCCTTGCCAGCCGCTCGCCCTTACCCTCGTCGACAGCCAACTAGCCCTTGCCTTCGTTAGCCACGCCTGCCGCCGCTGGCTTACCCTAGACTTCATCTCAAGTATTCACATTCCCCTGCCCTTGATTTTTTCTGTAGATTTTGAAAGATCTAAGATGGAAAGGGAGATGACGGATGAATATTCTTTAAAGCACCAACAATGGTTTTCTAAAGCTGATGTAACATCTTCTGAATCCCCAAGACCTACGGCCTTGACTTTGGATTCTACTGATGGGAATGCAAACTGTGGTGAGGACTCAAGTAATGATGAGGGGTCTTTAGGAGTTCCTGGGGATAAGTCTAAAGTGTTGTCCAAATCAGGAGGTAAAGGAAATGGCTTGAATATGATGAAGGAGTTAGGTCTGCAAAGGGATAGTTTGCTCCAGCTAAGAGATGGAAAGAGAAGTTGTTCGGTGACAGTATTAGTGTTCAGGAAGGTGGTTCTCAAAAGTTAATCAAACGCAACCACAGGTTCATTGAACCTATAATGGTGGGAGACTCTAAGATTGGGAAATATCCATCCTCAGTAGTAGAAGAAGCAGTGACAGATCTTCAGAACTCATTGGTGGGCTTTTTTCTTGACAAATGACCAACATTTAACTATGTCAAAAAAAACCATGATACGGTAATGGAAGCTACAGGGGATGAATGGGAGGTTTGTTTTTAAATTATCAAATGAAGAAGACAAGTTTCAGGTCTTTGATGGAAGTATGTTTCATGTTGGGGGAGGCTGATTTTCTTTCAGAGTCAGAATCGCACATTTCCAACCAGAAGAGTTGGTTTACGATCGGTGGCACTGTAGACAACACTTCCAGGATTGCCTCTCCATCTCTGGGGTGAGGAGGCATTGAGCATCATTGGTTTTGTTGTATGGAAGCCCTTGTTTGCGGACCGTAAAATAGCTCCGAGATTGCCTAGCTTTTGTTAGGATATATGTTGATATTTTAAGTGAGGCTCCCCTCTCGGAAGGATTACGATAGAAGATGACGAAAGGAACTTGTTCCTCCAGATTGTGGAAGTATGAGTGGCGCCATGAGCAATGCCTCTACAGTAAGGTTTTCGAGCATTCCACTTATTTGTATTTACCCAAACAAGATAAGGGTGGTGAAAAGGAAGAGGTTGAGCAGAATCAAACTCGACCTGAGGCAGTTCCTTCCCACCAAGCCTCCCCTCTTTGTGCAGCTGGTCCTGGGCTGTCTCTTGGTTGTTCGGTCCTGGGCGACTCTCTAGGGTTTCCAGAGGTATGGAATGAAGTGGGGCCCTTTTTTTTTAATTCTCCCTCTGTTGGTCATCGAGATTAGTCACATTCTGTCCTCCCCCCTCTTTCATCTTTGATTTTCATGGATTTATTAGGTTTTTCTAAACCTATTGGGTGCAGGAAGTTCAAAATCCAAAGCTGCCCCTCTAGATCCTCTTAACATCGAACTCTAGCTGTGTCCTTTCCCTCTTCTGTCCACCATTTCTCTTCTCTATCCAATGAGGTAGATGGTGAGAACCAAATCCTTATCCCTCCTTCAGTAACTTCCTATCATCCCTATCCTGCTCCTTTATCCCCCTGGTTAGTGTTCCTCCTTTGTCTATTGTTGATGTTTCCTCTATCTCCTCTCCCTCGTTGACCTTGCTAGTCACTCCAATTTCTTGGGTAGATCCCATTCCCTCTTATGTAAGCCTCAAACTTAGTTTCCTCTTCTACGCGTCTCCCTTCTACAAATTTTCCCAAAGCCTCCTTCCTCGAAACTAAGACTATCCTCCCACAACGTTTCCATTGATCAATCCCTAGCCATTGATCCTCTTCACCCTTCTGCCCAACCCCCTACATCTCCTCTTTCCACCTCCCACTCGACCCCACCACCTTGTTATGGATCCCCCTCTCAACCTTCTTTTGTTGGTGAAGAGGATCCTCTCTTGGTCTTGGGGGTGACCAGATGAGTTTTAATCATCTAGCTAAGAGGGGTGGTATTGGGTTGGAAAACATGTTCGCTTTAATGACCAGGTGATTGTCCACCTTTTGAAAAATTGGAAAAATCTTGTAGGAGGACCTATTGAAGAGTCCACCGATAGTGATTTCTCAGATAACGAAGATTCCCCTATTGTTGAATTCTCAGATTGGGAGGATAATAATGGCATTCTCTCACACCACTCAAAGTGTGATAGGGATTCTATGGGAGTTCTTAGTTCTACTCCTCTAGTATTCCTAAGAAGGAGTATCCACATTCGTACTCCTCCTAGTCGGCTCCAAAATGTTAAAGAATGAGTATGTTGCATTGTGTCTATTTTTTCTTTTGCTTTATGGGCCTTAGTCATGTTGTAGCCCAGGTCTAGCAAGTGTTGTTTTGTTGTGCTGTTTTGTCTAGGTCTCTTGCGAGGGTCCATCTTGTTGTGCTCTCTTTTTGGATCAATAAAATATCAACTTATCCCAAAAAAATGATGAAGAAAAAAAATTCTCTAGCATGTAAGGAAAATGAAAGCCAGATGAAGCCGGAAAATAATAACCAAAATGATGGTGTAATTGCAAGTGAGTCCGGCATTGATAAAAGGAAGATGGTAGCTCGTTTGGAGAACATTGTAGCTTCCAGCAAGTGTAAAGAAATAGGAGGGTTTGGGTTTGAAAAGTCTGGGAAAGAAACTTATGAAAATTAGACCTTCTATTCTTAACTGGTTTTTCTAGTTGTATTTAACAAGGTCTTTTTACCTTAGATTGTGCTACTTCCCAAATTAAACATCAATACTTCCCCGACCTTGAAGTTTCCATGATGACCGAATGAATGAAGTGTGCATTAAAGATAATTAGTTGGTTACAATTAGATGTTGTAACAACCTATGTTACATTAAGACCGATCCATTCTTAATTGTACTTTCACTTCAACGAATGTCCAAACTTCTCCTGAACCCATAAGAATGGCGCAAGCCACCGAAACAAGGGGCCACTGGGAGAGCTGTATGCTTCTCTTCCTATATGGCTTTAACAAGTATTTGAGTAATATGAGACACAAACAGTGTCAATAACAAAAGGGGTTCGCATTTGTAGATGACTCACTGAGGGTGTCAATCAAAACGGTTTTGGGTAAGTGAACAGGTCCCAACTAGCTTTAGTCAGTTGAGCTTAGGACCAAAATTTTCACGATTTACTAATCGGTTCCAAACCTAAGAATTGGTGCCAATTATTAATGGATGGGATGGTTTCGATTCCTAATAAGTTCAGGGCTATATATGCCACATACAGACAAAGACAAAGAAGGGTGTAGGAGATCGAGAGAGTCGGGAGGGAGAGATCATTTGCCATAATGCGATACATACGGTTTTGATTCCTAATCGATTCAAGGACTCTATATGCCACATACACGCAAAGCCTTCGGCTTTTTTTCTTTTTTTTTTTTCAGGTGGTGTGAATAAACATACTTTTTTACATAAACTTAAAAACACAGAAGTCTTTAAGAAAAATATTTAGAACTACACTTCTAGATTTCCTTCCTTTATTAGCATCTAATGCAAATTCGAGGAATATAGGCTTTTTTGGGATAGTAATTGTTATAAGAATGTTCCATATGTGTTTTTTCATTTGATTATACCTACTAATTTATTTTTTTTCATCCAGATTCTTCCCTGTCAATATTGACGAAATCAAAATGTATCATGTTTGGCATTTACCCATTTATGATAATAACCCACTATACTAGGAAGCCCAGCCCACCAAAATATCAAATCTTTGGTTTCTAGCAGGATTTACATTGTCTCCTCCTAGTGATTCTGGGAGGACAGTGGCAACCTATCCCGGATGGTTGCCACGTGGCTCTCAGTGAATTTGAGACCCACGTCCGAGCTGACACCCTCAGTCGGCTTGGCTTGTTGGCTGGGTGTCGGCTTAGACATGAGTCTCGGATTCATCAAGAGTCACATGGCAACCATCTAGAATAGGTTACTACTGTCCTCCCAGACCACTGGGAGGAGAGGATGGGGATCCATTTCTGACATCAAGTTCATGCATGAAGCTAAAATTAATGGGTAAAGAAGGTAATATTTATTTGTTAGAAGATTGTTGATAATGACAAGCAAAAGAAGCAAAAAGCTCACGGAAGAAGAATTTGAAACCAACCACAAGAGTGTCATTTGTCACTGATCTGGTACATTCCCAATATGTTTGTCATATACGTGGAAGAAAGGCTTTGGATTCTCACCAGACATCAGTGGTCCTCTCTTATCATCAATGAAAAAACAGATCAATGACAAGTGTGGTGAATCCATCTCTCTATGTAGGACTGAAATCCTCTTCTGCGGCAGGAGATTTCTGTCGCTGATCCAAGGGCTGGGGATCAATCGACCCGTCTACCAATACATGGGGAGGTGGGTCGATTGAAATCCCGCCCTTGACCGGCGGCAGTTGGGCGGGAGAGGATTTTTATGCCCCTATGTAATACATAAAGGATGGTCCAGATCCAGATTGTTCACACGATCACTTTTATTTTTTATTTTTTTCTTTTATTTATCATCGCACAAGTCACATGTCAAAGAAATCGTATTGGCAGTCCTATTCAATCCGACAATCGATTGAAACTTTACGGTTATGTTTGAATGCAAAAGAAAAAAAAAATTATAAATAGAGGAGAAAGACGAATAAAGAAATAATTGTTTCATGATTACACATAAACTTAGACATATCTAAAGCCTATGACTACCCAATGAAGTGGGGATTCATTATATTTATTTTTGAATACTTGGGGTTTAGAGATGAATTGTGTGACCTTTACTGGGATTCATCATATTTATTTTTGAGTACTTTAAGTTTAGAGATAAATGGTGACCTTAAACTATAAGAAAACAGTTTAGACAATATTTATCATTTTGGATGGAGGGTTCGGACAAGGTTGCCCCAGTTCTAATTAAATTCATATTTTTTTATGATAGGCCTTTTTATGTGACATAGACAGTGCCATACAGAAAGACGACATCAATTTCAAAAAAAGAGTGGGGATTGAGGATGGTGAATATAAGGGTATTATGGAGAACTTGTAAATAGAGAATAGGATGAAAATTTCATTAATAGGGGAACTTTCGAGCCGATCTGACTGTTGACACCGAACCTGTGGCACTTTTTCTTTGTTGAAGACATTTCCTCCTTCTTGACCATCCCTAATCTGTTTGAGGCTTTGTGGAATCAACAAGTAAATATCGCTATAATGTTCTTTAGCAGCTCTGACTCTCCCTCATTAAATCTCAAGCGTCTAGGAATTAAGCAAATGGATTGTTCTAAAAATTTGATCCCACTGCTTTGATGCCCTGTATTTCCATTTTCAAACAACAAAGAACCTAGAAACATCATGGCTGAGAGACTACATTCACCACATTTGGTTGTTACTTTTTATCATGACATTATTTGCTTCTTATCTAAAGTCTCTGTTTTCTTTCCCCTATATATCCACAAAGAACCGAGTAGTAACATCACAGCAGACTCTCTTGCCAAGGAAGGTTGGTCTGTGACATGTAAGTCTACTCCCCTCTTTCTACTCTTTGGATTCATGAAGTTTGTAATTCAGAATCCTTTTATTCCCCATGTCTTTATCAAAAAATTATTATCTATAAAAAATAAATAAATAAATAAAAATGAAACCTTACTTTTTTATCCTCTTAATACAATACATTTTTTTTGTAAGATTAATTCTTATCATTTCATACATTTATTTGAAAAATATATGTAAGACAATGACAATTCTTAAATAATGTAATGATAGTAATCAAAAAATTTGTGAAATTAACTTAAAAATCTTTTAAAAATAAGACAATAAACAAAAATGTCATTCAATCATCCCTTTATATAAATATCCTAAACACTTCTTCTCACCATTTCATAGAATATGTAGTCATCTACCTAATCACTACCCATGAAATGAAATATAAAAAAAGAATGCAATATAATATGTAGTTGAAATACCCCTTTGAAACTTGCTTTGGGCAAGAAGAGAAAACGACAATAGCACCAATAAACATTATAATATAAGTCATACTCCATAAGTAATCTAATATATATATATGACTATAAGTCTTTCATAATAAATAAATAAATAATTAGAATTACATCTAAAAATATTACTTTTCTACTAAAGAATCAATTAATTAATGATATTTTCATTCCCTGTTAAAATGGACCGACAACATGTGGGAGAGGAAAAAAAAGAAAGTCCAAAAAGAGTATAACGCCGAAAGAGGAAGAGACAGGCGATATCCGAGAGAAGAGTATGTTTGCCTCGATGCACTAAACAAAACACAACACGATCAGAAATTAGAAACGAAATCGTCTCCCGCGTGGGTTTATGTGGGAGACACGGCTGTCTTGCCCCGATTCGTGACACCTGACGGATATTAAATTGGACACTGACGAAACTCCTTTGCGCATGAAGTGATAATGTGATAGTTTTGTAGTATATCAAATGCCTATTTTAAATCTCGACTTCATTCCTCCTTCACCACGGATTCCCGCTGCTGGAGGCGCATTTCAGGTAATTTCATAGGGGAGGAGAGAAAGGTAGGGGAAGAATATACTTTGAGAGAGAGAGAGCGGCGGAGGAGAAAGGATCTCGAGGAAGAAGAAAGTGAAAGTGAAAGTGAGAGCGGTGGAGGATAAAGGAGATCGAGGAAGAAGAAACTTGAGAAAGAGGCGGCGGAGGTTAGGGTTTGCTTTGCGTTAGTGGCGGAGGTTTTGTTTCAGAGGTTAGGGTTTGCTTAGGGTTCCAAATCGATGAAAAAGAAACTTGAGAAATAATGGGTGGAGGTTTTGTTTTAGCAGCCGCGGAGGTTTAAGTGATGATTATAAAGATGCCAAACACAATGGTCGTTTTCAGATTACATAAAATAATAAGAATAATAAGAATTTGGGAGAATATGAGACCACATAAACCACGTACGTAAGGTCATTGTGCTTGATTGTTGGGAGAAAATAGATAGGTTTTCTCATTCTTTAAATATTCTAAATAGAGCTCTATCATCTTTGAGGAAACAGACACTATCATTAAACTATCTAGAGTAAGTGCATCTACAGGTAATGGAGAAATAAGCACTGCTCTACCAAATGAAACGGAGATGGTGGTGCCCTGGAAATCAGATAATATAAAGATCGTGAGTGGTGCCAACGTGGAGTTACTGGAGATGGTGGTGCCCAGGAAATTAGATAAGATAAAGATCTCCTTTCTCCGCCACTCTCTCCTCTCCCCTGAAACGATTTTCTCCTAAAAGGGTTTCGCAGGTGAATAGAATATTGAAGTAGAGATTTAGAAAAGGCATTTGACAAGCTGCGGTTCCATCAGTTAAGACTAGGGATGTAAACGGAGCGGATTCGGTACGGATATTAGCATATCTGAATTCGGATCTGTATTCCTATCACCTTATCCGAATTCGGTCCGACATCCGACAGATTTGTAAAAATGAAATCCGAATTCGAATTGTAAACGGGGATATCGGTTGAAACCCGATTCGAAATAGTTAAAACAGAATGCTGTGAAGATTTGAACGATACCAGCGAAGACGAGTTGCAGAAGAACAAACTGTACAATAAACAAGTAAAAATTACAAGAAAATTGCAGAAATAGCAAGAAATATGAACTTCGAAGACAAATTGCAGAAGAACAAACTGTATATATTGCAGAAATCCCAATAAATCTAACCCCGTACAAGAAATTACAAGAACCTGTCAACAATTTGTAGCTGAAGCTAGATTGCTTCAAGAACCCAGTCTTTTTTCTAAAAGAAGAAAAGAAGAAGATGAAGAAAATAGCAGAATGAAGAAGTAGCAGAATAAAGAAGAAACGAAGAAAAATGAGAGAGAAGAGTGGGGAAGAAGTAAGAATAATAAAGATGAAAATCATAACCTCCATCCAGCTTGCAATTAGAAAACCAGAAGCTCCGTCCATCGAGATTCTCTGCGCATGATTAGAAAACCAGAACCTCTTCCATCGAGATCCTCCTGTTTGCGATGAGAAAACCTGGAACGTTCTTGAGTGTCACACTTTCTAATCTAATTAAAATATTAGGTAATCTCTCATCATTATAATAAATTAATAGTAGAGTATTACATCTGTCACCAGACTTTATCTCGTCAATTATTTTTAATATTTATCTTCTTATTTTTAGGATTTTTTAACCTCCTGTGCGTGATTTCATTCGGAGTGGATTATCTCCGCCGGTTTTGGGTTATATCCAAATCTGTCTCCGAATCCGATATCTTCTATCCGAATTCGCATCCGAATCCGAACAATCAGATTCGGATACCCTTAAAAGGATGCGGATTCGAATCGAATTCGAATTTTCGACTATCCATTTACATCCTTAGTTAAGACAGCCGTGTCTCCCGCATAAACCCAGGCACGAGACGATTTCTTTCCCATAACTTAATAGTAAGATAATGGGAATGACATGACACCAACAGTGGAAGACATAGGAACCATCGTGGCTATCATTTTTCTAAAGGGAAAAAAACAGTTACATTTTCTGTAACTTACCTCAATGAAAATTGAACACTTAAATTTTAGGAAAGACAAATACTTCTTTAAAAAATACTATTAAAATACAAATAGATCCACGTCATTAAGAATATTTCATTAGATGCTAACGGTGGAAGTCCAATATTTCCTTAATGACCAAATTAATTCTTTACAAAGGTTATTGGGAAAAAAAATGATGGAGGTGGGTTTTCTCTTCACAAAAAAAAAAAAAAAAAAAAAACTTGACATTGAGGTCTTCAACGACAAGAAGATGGGTAACAATGGTAGTCTTTCCCATTTAGTCTCTCTCAAATTTCTTGCAATATACTCTATCTGTCCAATAATGGATGAAGATGATGTAGATCAGAAATGAAGGAGACAATGGTAGATCAGAAAGGAATAAAGCCCCAATAATCTCCTTTTCTCCCTCTTTCCCTATTTTATATTCTTTCTTCTTCAAGCTTCCCCTGTTCTGAACGTTACTCCAGCCCCTCCGAAAGCCATCGGACTTCCTTGGTACAAATCGAATCAAGTTTTGGGATCTATTTCAGCCTCCCAAAACAGCCCAGATCCTAGGTTTTTATCTCCATCAAAACCCCCCTGCTGTGAGATACAAACCATGAATCGATTCTGGTTCTCTGTGTACCGCTAGAATCTCTTGCAGAACTTATTTTGGCCTCTTATGCTTAAATTTTTTATCTGATTTCAATGGGGATCAGCAAGGTTATGGAAAAAGATTCTTTACCTCCTTTATCTTTCTATCCAGATTCAGATTCTGTCGATTTCATCCAGATTTCAACAGAACAAAAAGGAAGCAAGAAGTGGTACCTATGAGGGAAATGTTGATAACTCAAGAAGAAGAGAGGAAAACCCTAGATCGTATGGATAATCGTAATGTTCTTCAAGTTTCAACAATGGAAATCACCATTTTGGATCAAGATTTAAATGAAAAAATCAAAATACATACAACAGAGGAAAAGCATAAATGGAAAATATAACTTCAATGAAGTTACATACTGAGATATCTTGTTGAGCAATTCCGAAGACAAAGCGCACAACTCTTATGGAATCGTTCTGTTCAAGATGGATTGAGAGAGAGAGAGAGAGAGAGAGAGAGAGAGAGAGAGAGAGAGAGAGAGAGAGAGAGAGAGAGAGAGAGGGAGAGGAAGAAGATGGTCTTAGGGGTAGAGTTGTCCACAAAAAATATAATTTCAACACCGTTAAAAATTGGGGTCGTTTGTCTTTTCTTAAAACTTGAGTGTTCAATTGTCATTAAGGTAGGTTACAGGGGAAGTAACTATCTTTTTCCCTTTTATAAAATAGGGACCCAACTTTGCTTTTACTGACCTTATCCTGTAGTTTTGTCAACATAGCTAAGCTCCTAAAATCTAAATTCTTAATTTGGCATTTGGAGCCAAACCCAATTAAGCATTCTTTATTCTGGAACACACAAATTTGCAAAATTACAGGGCACATGTCACATTATATCAAATTTACATGGAAAACTCACCGACATATAGGGAAACCCTAAGACTTTGTTTGATAGTAAGGGGAATTAAAGAGAAGGGAAGTGAAATTTTCATACTTTAAATAGAAAATTTTATAATGATTACAACACAATGCTATTACATTACTATGTAACTAATTCCAAATTATTCTATACCCAAAAGACTTCCAAATGTCTCATCTACCACCCTAAATTTTTTCACCGTTAATCAAAGAGACCCACCCGTTAGTAGAGTCCCGTTAGTTGCAAATATTAGGACAATAATACCCTTATTCCTAAAATAAAAGACAATAATGCCTTTATTCCCATCTGTTTTTTAAGTTTCTTTCTTCCCAAACCCTAGAAATTTGGAGACGAAGAGCAAGAAACAAGGGGATCCTCCTCTGATCGTTTCCTACGTCGGAGTTCAATGTCTGCAATTTTTTTTCGTTTCTCTAAAGATACTTCAGTTAAAAGGGTTTTTGTTGCTCTGTTTTTTTTTTTTTTTTTCAATTAAAAGGTTTTACGGATGAGTCCAATCTAAGCAAGAAACGAAAGGGGATCTATATAGAGATTGAGAGAAGATTACGGGAGAAGAAATAGGGATTGTGGGAGAAAAGTGAAGGAGATGAAGTAGGAAGGAGAGAAGATAGGGAGTGGGGCCATTGTGGCCAGAGTGAGAGAGAGAGTCCGAGAAGAGGGGAAGTTACAGAAATTTTAGGAAAAAAAATAGGGATTGTGGGAGAAAAAGTGAAGGAGAAGAAGTAGGAAGGAGAGAAGATAGGGAGTGGGGCCGTCGGTGGCCAGAGTGAGAGAGAGAGTTCGAGAAGAGGGGAAGGTAAAGAAATTTTAGGAAAAAAATAGGGATTGTGGGAGAAAAGTGAAGGAGAAGAAGTAGGAAGGAGAAAAGATAGGGAATGGGGCCGTCGGTGGCCAGAGTGAGAGAGAGAGTCCGAGAAGAGGGGAAGATAAAGAAATTTTAGGAAAAAAAAGAGGGATTGTGGGAGAAAAGTGAAGGAGAAGAAGTAAGAAAGAGAGAAGATAGGGAGTGGGGCCGTTGATGGGCAGATTAAGAGAGAGAGTCCGAGAAGAGGGACACATGATTTCAGAACAAAAATTCCTCACGGCTCCACATCATCTCTATAAAATCGGGGACAAGTAAAAATAAAATAAAGCTTCATTTAGCGAGATTTTCAGAACATCAGGACAATCGAGATCTGGAAAGGACTAGATCTTCTTGACCTAGATTTCGAAATGACCAAGCAATCGAAGTGAATATATCTCTTTTTAATGAATCTGGATTTGAGTTGGAAGGGCTTGAGATCATTAAAGATTAGGTAATGGAGTGCTAATGAAGATGATATAAAACCAGCAACTCTGTCCGGCCATGGTAATCGTTATCGATCATGAATGATTCTCAGTTCCCGATCTGAGATACAACTTGCAAGTGATGAAATTTTATGATTTTTTTTTTTTGAGTTTCATTTTAATGTTTTAAAGAAATGGTAAATTAGTAACTTTATCTCATTTTAATGTTTTAAAGTTTCAAATAGAAAGGGTAGAAATGTCTTGTCACACCCCAATTCTGATCCAACCAGAATGATGTGAGTGAACCGTCATTGAACCAACGGTTCACACCAGGCTCTCGAATAGGCCGTGTCCACTCATGCAAACCATTGCACATAACCATAATCAGAATATAAATAATACAGCGGAAGTCTTTAAATAGAATGAACTGAGAATCTATTGATAAATGTAAATAAAATATCTAATTATTCAAATTCAAACATAAAATATAATATCATTACATTTCTTTAATCCAACCAAAAATAATGAAAATAAATCCAAAATCCGTTCAAAGGTACACGCAGAAAGGGCACTCGCATGAAGCGTCATGCTCGTCCTTTCCTGCCTGTACACCCAGAGCAGCAACATCACTATACGCCGGAGCGTTCATATAGTCGTCCACGGTGTAACCTGCATCAACATCTAAAAACATGTATATATACAAAGGGTGAGCTCACAACTTAGCTCAGTAAGACAATCAGACAGTTTCACAATATTATGCATGAGTAACAATCATTTTATGTTGTGGTCTGGTTTAAGTTTGCAATGTACTATAGAAAGGTTTGGTGGCCCCCGCACCTCTATACACGAGTGTGTGTCACCTCATGGATCATACCTCCATTGGCCCACATGCACCCATCATGGAATAGAGATAGAGCTAAGATATCCCCGTACCTCCCCTGATGCTCTACCCATACTAGTACCTAAGCCCCTACTGACCAGGGCTTGTAAACTGGGCTCGCAACTAACCAATCCTATATGTCATCAATGTATGCTCTATCCCAACACAGTCGTCTACGGCATAGAGATAGAGCTAAGGCATCCCCGTACCTCCCCTGATACCCTATCCGCAACTAACCCACTAGGATAGAACAACACGCAGGTAGACCCTATCCCAACATAACTCCCTACGGCATAGAGATAGAGCTAAAGCATCGTGGACAAGCCAGCGTCGACCTCGGAGACCACAGTGCCACATAACTATGGCCAGACCAACATCAACATTGGAGACCACCGTACCACGACCTTCCCCTGATGCCCCACCCGTACCAAGCATGTTGAAATAGAATACTACAAAAGTTACTAGTGTGAGGAATGATCCCAGGCTCCATGCCCCACTCCACACACCAACGAAAACAATCATATGCCTAACAATCACATCCTATCAATGCATGAACAATAATAATAACTGAAAGTAAAGGATGGCATGTGAATTTGCACAAGCATCACATCATATATATTCAGGTGATTAACAAAGATTTACTGTCCATTAATTATTAGGTTTGGGTCAGATTCCCTCACCTGATGCTCGTTTGTTAGCTTGCTCCACGTCGCAAGATCCAAACGTGCTTTCACAAAGTCCTACAATATTATTAGGGTTTCATTAGAATAGTTTTCTTAAGGTTTCACGTTGGTCAGAAACCAACAAAATCCAAAACCAGCCTTTCAGAGCTGACCGGTTGCAACATACCGGTTGCAGCTCTGTGAGCAAACTAGCAACCGGTATGGTCGATCGGTATGTCTCCGGAAGACCATACACTTGGTTTTTCGACTGTCGTCGATCGATCTCCTTGGATTTTCAGGGTTTCTCCTATCCATTCTAAGTCTAATCTTTGAGTTAGAGTTATCTCCAACTCATTCAAGTCTAGTTTCGATGAATATCATCTCGAAACTCGAATCTAGGGTTTGACGGCAATTTAGGGTTTAATATCCAATTTAGGGTTTTAGATCAATAGCTACTTTGCATGGTATTGATCCACCCATACAACTATCCTAGAGTCATAGAGTAAGAAGGATGGTTAAAATACTTACCGTCGACTAGCGTAAAGTGAGCGTCGTCGAACTGTAATGGCGGCACCTCCTTCTTCTTCCTAGCTCCTTTTCCTTTCCAACCTCCTTCTCTTCTCTAGGGTTTGTGAGAGATAATGGAAAAGATTTGAGGAGGTTTAAGGGTGTATTTATAGGCTAAAATTAGGGTTTAGTAACCCTAATAGGATTAGGAAAGTCTTAGGATTCGAAATCAGGAAAGTGGGACCCTCAGAAGTAAATTTCTGGATCTCCGCACTCAGCTACGCAGAGCTGACCGGTCGACCGGTACCATCGACCGGTCAACATAAATCATGTTGATTTGATCGTCTTTGGTCCAATTTCGTACATGTTTGTCATTCGCTCGTCCCGTCTGGCCTGGTGATGATCGGAAGACCTGCTACGTCACAAAACCAAGGTTTAGACCGGGTTTACGGAGTACGGGTCTTACAACTCCCCCACCCTTAAAAGAAATTTCGTCCCAAAATTTGAATGTAGGTCTCACAACTCCCCCACCCTTAAAAGAAATTTTGGCCTCGAAATTTGAACGTACCTTGATCGTCGAAAAGACTAGGATACTCCTTCCTCATTGCGCTCTCCTCTTCCCAAGTAATTTCTTCGACATTTTGGCTTCTCCAATGCACCTTCACATAATGGATATCCTTGGTTCGAAGTTGTTGTACCTTTCGGCTTGAGAGCATCACAGGCACCACTTCGAATGTTAAGTCTTCAGTCAAGTCTGGGGGGTCTGCTGTCAAGATGTGCGATGAGTCTCTGACATACTTCTTCAACAATGATACATGGAACACATCATGAACACTTGACATAGATGGTGGTAGAGCCAACTGATATGCTACATTACCCCGCCTAGCCAATATCTCGTATGGTCCCACATACCTGGGAAATTTGACTTTCAGCTTCAAAAGCTGTTGAGTAGTGGAAGCCAATTTTCCTATCAACAAATTGAATTCTCCTTTAAGGATTAAAGAGTAATTGTATAGCAGAGGTACGAGCCCGACATCTCCTTATGTTCCTTTGGCAATCCAGCATCCGATCTTTTATCGATAGAAGCCATGGGTGGAAGGGCAGATGATTCTTCAAAATCATTCTCTCGTCCATAAGTGTTAAGTAGTATATACTTTTCTTCTTATAAAAGAAAGGGTTTTGATCTTCTTTTTTTTTCTTTTTCTTTTATACTTGCTCTTTTTCTTTATTAAGCCAGGGAAGTATTCATTCCTTTACTTTATCCAGTATATTTTAGTTGTCCATTTATTAAGAAAATATGTAGAAAAATCACTAATTGATATGCAAAATATGGGCAGATGATTGTTTTGAATCATTTCTTCTTCGAGAAATATTCGATACTATACATAATTCTTTATATTTAAAAGGTTTTTTGCTATTTTTGTTTTATATTTTTCCTTTATACTTGTTCCTTTTTTTTCTTTTTCTTTTTTTTCCTTATTAAATCAAGGTTGGGAGATATCCTTTTGCAGATTTCTAGTAACAAGCAAATATACATAGGACCGCTAATTAATTTTCCAAGCATGGACACTTGATTGTCCTGGATCATTCTTGCATCCAAAAGTGCTTGGTGGTATATATTTTTATTCTTATAATTTTTTTTCCCTTTCTTTCTATGCTTGTTCTTTTTTGAATCCATCTTCAATGGTAATGGCCTTTCCATCACTTCAACCTTCTGGTGTTGGCGATTGCAGAGTTTGATGCTCGGGTTATCCGTGGCATCTTCTTTGTCTGGAATGGTGACGGTGACGTTGTCAAACGATTCCACAAGACGAACGTCAACAGGTTTTTAACAGCTTCACTCCTTGCTCTTCTTCCTCTTCCTCGCTACCGCCATTTTCTTCGTAGTCGTCTTCGCTGTTGTCATCGTTATTTTCGATTCCGGAAATAGAGCTGTCGTCGAAAGCTTCCGTAGTGACTGGCATGTCATCATTTCTTTGTTTTTAACATCTGTTTTTCATTTTTTTTTCTTCATGTTTCATATCTCTAGATCTACACATATCGTTGGTCCTCTGCAAATCCCCCCCCTCACGTTGTGATTTTCATTTGTCTAATTGAAAAAAGAAAAAAATTTCTGCAGTTTTTTGGTTAGTTGCAAGAAGCTCGGTTTTGGTGGTGGTGGGGCTAGTTGAGAAAGAAGAACATAAACTCTAATTGAAAAAAAAAATGGAATCCAAGTGAAAATAAGAAGGGTATATATGTCTAGAAATTTTTTTTAATTCTCTTCCTCATTTAGTGGGGTGCGGTTGATGATTTCAAAAACTAGTGAGTGGTAGGTGATGTTTATTAAACTATCTGGGTAGTACGTGATATTTTCCCTATATATAAGACTACTCATTAACATTCGAAAGGTATGCACATGATTATTCTAAATCATTCTTTCATCCAAAAGTCAGTGGTAGTGTGCTTGTTCTTTTTATTTAGAAGCCATGGCTGGAGGGCACATGATTCTTCAAAATCATTCTTTAGTCCATATGTGTTTAATGGTATATACTTTTCTTCTTATAAAGGAAAAATGTTTTTGCTCTTTTTATTTTTCTTTTCTTTTTTCCTTTACTTTATCCAATCAATTTTGACTGTCCATTTAACTAGCAAATCTACTAAGGCATTACAAATTGATATGCAAAAACTAGGAGATGAATTTTTGAATCATATTTTCACCTAGAACTATTTGGTACTATATATTTTTCTTCATATTTATAAAGTTCTTTACACATTTTTTTCATATTCTTTTCTTTTGTGCTTGTTATTGTTCTTTCATTTATTAAATCAACGTTGGGAATTCTCCTTTGATTTTTATATAACAAACAAATTTTCATAGGGCTATTCAGTGACATTCAAAATATGGGCACATGATTATTTTTGAATCATTCTTTCATCCAAAAGTCGTTGGTAGTATATATTTTTCTTCTTAAAATTTTATTTTTTTAATCTTTTCTTATATGCTTGTTCTTTTTTACAAGTAAGATAGACGTGTAACTAACATCTAAAACTAAGCCAAGGCATCCACTAATGCGAATTTCCCCATTCTATTTTTTCTGAAAAATCGAAATTTGACTTTCAACTTCAAAAGCTGTTGAGCAGTGAAAGCCAATTTTCCTATCAACAAATTGAATTCTCCTTGAAGGATAAAAGAGCAATTGTATAGTATAGGTATGAGCCCGACATCCCATTATGTTCGTTTCGCAATCTAGCATCCGATCATTTATCGATAGAAGCCATGGGTGGAAGGGTAGATGATTCTTCAAAATCATTCTCTCGTCCATAAGTGTTAAGTAGTATATACTTTTTTTCTTATAAAAGAAAGGGTTTTGATCTTCCTTTTATTTTTTTCCTTTTCTTTCATACGTGCTCTTTTTCTTTATTAAGCCAAGGGAAGTATTCATTCCTTTACTTTATCCAGTATATTTTAGTTGTCCATTTATCTAGAAAATATGTAGAAAAATCACTAATTGATATGCAAAATATGGGCAGATGATTGTTTTGAATCATTTCTTCTTCGAGAAGTATTCGATACTATACATAATTCTTTATATTTAAAAAAAAAATTTCTATTTTTGTTCTATATTTTTCTTTTATACCTGTTCCTTTTTTTTTTTTTTTTCCTTATTAAATCAAGGTTGGGAGATATCCTTTTACAGATTTCTAGTAATAAGCAAATATACATAGTTGATGTTTTTTGAAAAGTATGGGTGGTAGGTGATGTTTCGAAACTATTATGGGGGGTAGCTGAAATTTATCCTATAATATATAACTGAAGATTTATTATAGCATTAATTTAGCATAACACCAAGTCTTGAAAAAGTAGTGATTGCAGAGTGTAGTGCTCTTCAAGGTCTCCCATCAAAAGCTCTGATGGAATTCGGCACTTTGCGGGAGTTGGAAGTATTCAATTACGTTGATCCAGCAGTAGAAGCAGCAACATTAAGTATTCAGGAACATGTCGGGAAGGATCAGCTTCAGCTGCGATTACAAAGGAAGTCCAACTAGAATGTTGGTGAGTATAATTCATTCATATCTTGGTTGAACCGTTGATTTATTGATTGTTCATCACACTATTCCGGTTAGTCCAGAATTGGGGTGTGATAACTTTGGCATACGAGAGGTCTTGTACTTTTCTATTTAATATGATGCCTCTATACAAGATATGTTCGTCTCAGGGTTTAGGTTCCCGATCCCTTCTGTAATTGTAGACATTTTGACTTTCTATGGGTTGGATATAACACAGATTACCCCCAATGGATGGGGCTGTATCATAGCTTTTGCCCTTTTATTTTCTAGGATAAGTTGTCGGCCTACTGTCGACTTTTTTCTGTGAGCTTTTAATGCTCAATTCCATGAAGACTGAGCACCCAAAAAATCCAAAGAGGAAAGTGGAGAATGGGTGGTACAAAAGATATATGGGTAAGTACTAAGGACAGCAGCAACATTTTGTATGGATTGTTTTCCTTCTTTTTTAGATCTTCGGTGGTGGGCACGAAATGGTTTTGCTTGCAGTGGTCAAAAGATTCGTGGATCATGAACGAAATTTTGAATCCATCTTCAATGGTAATGGCCTTTCCATCACTTCAACCTTCTGGTGTTGGCGATTGCAGAGTTTGATGCTCGGGTTATCCGTGGCATCTTCTTTGTCTGGAATGGTGACGGTGACGTTGTCAAACGATTCCACAAGACGAACGTCAACAGGTTTTTAACATCTTCACTCCTTGCTCTTCTTCCGCTTCCTCGCTACCGCCATTTTCTTCATAGTCGTCTTCGCTGCTGTCATCGTTATTCTCGATTCTGGAAACAGAGCTGTCGTCGGAAGCTTCCGCAGTGACTGGCATGTCATCATTTCTTTGTTTTTAACATCTGTTTTTCATTTTTTTTTCTTCTGGTTTCATATCTCTGGATCTACGCATATCGTTGGTCCTCTGCAAATCCCCCTCACGCTGTGATTTTCATTTGTCTAATTGAAAAAAAAAAAAAAAAAATTGGAATCCAATATTTCTGCAGTTTTTTGGTTAGTTGCAAGAAGCTCGGTTTTGGTGGTGGTGGGGCTAGTTGAGAAAGAAGAACATAAACTCTAATTGAAAAAAAAAAATGGAATCCAAGTGAAAATAAGAAGGGTATATATGTCTAGAAATTTTTTTTAATTCTCTTCTTTAGTTAGTGGGGTGCGGTTGATGATTTCAAAAACTAATGAGTGGTAGGTGATGTTTATTAAACTATCTAGGTAGTACGTGATATTTTTCCTATATATAACACTACTCATTAACATTCGAAATGTATGCACATGATTATTCTAAATCATTCTTTCATCCAAAAGTTGGTGGTAGTATGCTTGTTCTTTTTATTTAGAAGCCATGGGTGGAGGGCACATGATTCTTCAAAATCATTCTTTAGTCCATATGTGTTTAATGGTATATATTTTTCTTCTTATAAAAGAAAATGTTTTTGCTCTTTTTATTTTTCTTTTCTTTTTTCTTTTACTTTATCCAATCAATTTTGACTATCCATTTAACTTGCAAATCTACTAAGGCATTACGAATTGATATACAAAAACTAGGAGATGATTTTTTGAATCATTTTTTCACCTAGAAGTATTTGGTACTACATACTTTTCTTCATATTTATAAAGTTCTTTACACATTTTTTTCATATTCTTTTCTTTTGTGCTTGCTATTGTTCATTCTTTTATTAAATCAACGTTGGGAGTTCTCCTTTGATTTTTATATAACAAACAAATTTTCATAGGACTATACAGTGACATTCAAAACATGGGCACATGATTATTTCTGAATCATTCTTTCATCCAAAAATCGTTGGTAGTATATATTTTTCTTCTTAAATTTTTTTTTTAATCTTTTCTTATATGCTTGTTCTTTGTTACAAGTAAGATAGATGTGTAACTAACCTCTAAAACTAAGCCAAGGCATCCACTAGTGCGAATTTCCCCATTCTATTTTTTCTAAAAAATCGAAATTTGACTTTCAGCTTCAAAAGTTGTTGAGCAGTGAAAGCCAATTTTCTTATCAACAAATTGAATTCTCCTTGAAGGATGAAAGAGCAATTGTATAGCAGAGGTATGAGCCCGACATCCCATTATGTTCCTTTTGCAATCTAGCATCCGATCATTTATTGATAGAAACCATGGGTGGAAGGGCAGATGACTCTTCAAGATCATTCTCTCATCCATAAGTGTTTAGTAGTATATACTTTTCTTCTTATAAAAGAAAGGGTTTTGATCTTCCTTTTTTTTTTTCCTTTTCTTTCATACGTGTTCTTTTTCTTTATTAAGCCAAGGGAAGTATTCATTCCTTTACTTTATCCAGTATATTTTAGTTGTCCATTTATCTAGAAAATATGTAGAAAAATCACTAATTGATATGCAAAATATGGGCAGATGATTGTTTTGAATCATTTCTTCTTCGAGAAGTATTCGATACTATACATAATTCTTTATATTTAAAAAAAAAATTTCTATTTTTGTTCTATATTTTTCTTTTATACCTGTTCCTTTTTTTTTTTTTTTTTTTCCTTATTAAATCAAGGTTGGGAGATATCCTTTTACAGATTTCTAGTAATAAGCAAATATACATAGGACCGCTAATTAATTTTCCAAGCATGGACACTTGATTGTCCTGGATCATTCTTGCATCCAAAAATGCTTGGTCGTATATATTTTTGTTCTTATGAATTTTTTTCCCTTTCTTTCTTTGCTTGTTCTTTTTATTTAGAAGCTCTCTTCTATCCCTTGTGCATAAGTTCTTTTTTTTTTTATCCAATTAATTTTGCTTGTTCATTTAACAAGCAAATATGCATAGGGACTACTCATTTGATAGCCTCCATACGATCAGATGCATAATTTTTTTTTTGTATCAATCTTTCCATTTGTATTATCTATGTTTTTTTCTTATTAGAAAAAGGTTCTTGTTCTTTTTTTATTTTTCTTTTTTATATGATTGTTCTTTTCTTTTACTAAGCTAAGGGCGGCAATTCTCCTTTTCCCTTTACTCGATCTAATCAATGTTGGTTGTCCATTTGACAAGTGAATAAATAGGGGAACTACCCTCAAATTCCAAATGCAGGCACATGATTGTTCTGAATCATTCCTTCATCCGAAAATATTTGGTAGTATATATTTTTCTTCTCATAAGAAAAAAGATTTTTAATATTTTCCTTTTTCCCTTGTTTTACGTTTGTACGCTTTCTTTTTATTTTGTTTTCTTGAATTACGTTGCAGTGATGGGTAGCTTGCTTTTCTTCATCATTTTTAATTTTTTTATAAACGTTATCATTATTATTTGACTTGATAAAGTAGATAATATTAGTGAATCGAAACTAGTTACATTTTTGAAGAAAAAGATTAAAGGGCATAAAAATCATGTGTGCCTGGGATAAGAAACAATTCCCACATTCATACTAATAAGTTGTCATTACTAATAATTTGCCACATGGACAACTTATGTGGCTATTCTGAAAGTTTGATGGAGAAGTCATAATTTGGATTAGTCATAAGTCGAAACAAAAAATGCATTTTAGTTCCAATTCCAAGTATTATAGGGATTTCAATAAAAGAATTGTAGTAGAAGATACGTTCTTAAGGGTATTAATCTTAAACCATTCTTTCCAAGAAAGCATACCAAACCCAAACGCAGCCTTAAATAGGAATGCTGGATCATATCTTCACTCGTAGGAGTATAGGACAATGGCAAACGTAACTCAATCTGGAAGTCTTGTTGAGAGAGAGAGAGAGAGAGAGAGAGAGAGAGAGATGGCATGCGCTGCAATGTCTTGCCTGATGAACTCCTTGACTTTGATTCTGTTAGAAAAAAACGTTTTGATTCGTGGAACTGAGGATCAAGCCTGGTCCCTTCTTTGCATGCTAAAGAGGCTAAGACCCTTTGTAAGGGATATCCAAAGAAATCAAAGCCCAGAAATAGAGATGTTCATGAAGGAATTGGTAGACATAATCAATGAGGCTGGCAATTCTGATTGGCTTTTTGAAGGAAATAATATTAAGATCACCCAATCGAAGCTCAAGCTATGGCACGACCGTTGCTTCAGTAGAACCAGTACTTCCACAGCTTCCTCCTCGGTGTTTGTGTTTAAGGATGAAGATGATGATATGGTGGTACAAGGCTTGGAAAAAGAGGTAACAATGATGATCCAGCGGCTTACTGATGAAGATCCTCGATGTGATGTCATTCCGATCGTAGGGCCTGGTGGTGTTGGTAAAACAACACTGGCTCGGAGAGTTTTTAATCATCCAACCATAAAGAAGAAGTTCCCTTGTCGTGCGTGGATTTATGCATATAATCACTCCGACTTGTCCATGAAAAAGTTGCTGCAAGGAATCATCGATCAATTGTCTCCTCTTCCACCTCCTCTTACTACTGTAGAAGAAGAAAACAACCGTGGAGAGAAGATGATGATCAGGGATTTAGCCATTCGAATTTACAACCATCTGAAAACTAACAGGTACCTTGTTGTTTTTGATGATGTTTTCAGAACCCAATTCTGGGCTGATATTAATATGATATTCCCTAACTATAAAAATAGAGGTGGAGGTAGGATCATTTTCACTACACGCTATGATGAAGTGGCCTTATTTGCAAGGCCAAGAAGGGGTCCCTTTTATCTACAACCACTCTTGAACGAGAAGGGGAGTCCGATAAAGATCAGGATATCAAGCAATGAATGGTTTTATAATAAAGGATACCTACCATGGGAAGAATGGGTAACCCCGGAATTCACTTATAACAACTTACCCTATCACTTGAAGCTCTGCCTTTTCTATTTGGGGGTTCTTCGTTCTTGTCGCTTCATCCAATTGAAGGAATTGTTAATTTCAGAGGGCCTTGTGCAACCACCATCGAAAGTGGAAGAATGTCTGAATGATCTAATTAATAAGGACCTGGTTGAAGTTGAAAGTACACGTTGGGATGGGGGTAACAACGAAATTGCCATTTCTCCAAATTTGCAGACGATGTATTTCTATAGATTTATGGGGAGTGTAGAAATTTCTATAGAGATTGTTCCAGACTTACAAGCGAACCAGACTAATGGGAGAATCCATGCAGATACTGGAGAAGCTACCCAACCTTGAGGTCCTCAAGTTGGCATTCGACGCTGTGGAAGGAGATGATTTAGATGTCGGCCCCGATGGGTTTCGTCGGCTCAAATGCCTGAAGCTTGAAGAAATGGAGATAAGGAGGTGGAATCTGTCGGTGGGAGGAATGCCAAGTCTTGAAATAGTAGTGATTAGATGGTGTGGTGCTCTTCAGGGTCTCCCATCAAAAGCTCTGATGGAATTCGGCACTTTGCGGGAGTTGGAGGTATTAGATTACGTTGATCCAGCAGTAGAAACAGCAGCATTAAGTATTCAGGAACATGTCGGGAAGGATCGGCTTCAGCTGCTATTACATAGGAAGTCCAACTAGAATGTTGGTGAGTATAATTCATTCATATCTTCCTTTTTAATTGTTAAATCAACATTCAAAGAGTGTCTTATTCTCCTTTAATTCCCTTTTGACATGACGACAGACAACAGTTTTAAATCTCTGTTACATGGCTTCAAACTGATTTCTATTCTTGTTTTGTGGAAATTTAATTAATTTTTTTCTTTCTATCCTGTTTCTTCTTAACTTTCTAGTTTCTAATTCTTCTGCAATTGTCTGTTTTTCCTTGTTTTGTTTTGTAGACAATAATAATATCTAACACCATATGGATTTCATTCTGATCACCATCACCACTGCTTTATAAATTCTTACAGAAAGAATTTCATTCCTGCAGGCTTCCATGTGAAAGATCATTAGGGGATGCTTTGCTTTGTGGGATTTCATATCTTTAGAATAAAGTCGATCTTGTGGTTCCATTTTGATGGTAATCATAGGGAGATGCTTTACAATAAAATGGTTTGTGAAGGAAACATATCCAAAATCTGGTATTGTGGCTTACTAAATTGATTTAATTGTTGTTCTCTAAAGAATGGTTGTTATTTTGAATTTGTAGCTATTCAGATTGGGTTCAGTTACAAACAGAATTTATGATCTTACTTCAGTTGCTAAATTGATTTGTTTCTTCTCTCAAGTATTCGTTTTAACATGTTATGTATTCGTTTTATATGGAGGGGTGGATGTAAATGTTTTAGCTCACTCGGTGGTGATAGGGATAACAAGGTGATAAATTGTGTTTGGTACTCAAAAATAAGCTTTCAATGGGCATGGCTCACCTGCCGATTATTTGCATCCTCCACATTATTCTATCTTCGTTGATGGGGTTTGGGATCCATACTCTAGAGGTGAGTCTGACACTCCATGGATAGAAAGGAATCACATGAGAAATGTACGTAAGTGCAGAGGAACCGGACTCGTTTTCAATTAGTATAAAAAATAAAACCAAAATCGGTTATGCTTTGGAACAATAACGTCACCTTTCAAAATCATCACATAAAAAATTTCCTCATTATATATCATATTTTAGGTTTTCTTTTTCTTTTAAGTCTGATATCTAGTATTAGAATGTCTTTTTACTATTAATTTTGTATCTTACTTTGAATGGGCCAGGTATATTGCTGAATTTGAGGCTAAAATTTGACAAAAGCCATAAAAGCCTTATCTTGATTGTTTAGGCTGGCCACTAAGATAAGTTTATTTACATCAAATCATGGAGGGGCGATTTTCCACAAAGGAGATTACCAGAGAATTTGAAACTAGGAAGATACTGACTAGGGAGGTTTAGTCAATTCAGAGGTTGCTAGAGGAATTCTGTATGAGCTCGGAACCGTTGCCTAAGTATTCTAAAAGAACACCTAGGGGTGTCAATTACTCGTTCGGGATCAGTTTGATCTTGTATTGGCGAGCCCAAGCCCAAAACAAAACCGTTATAAATTTTTTATTTCGGTTTGGTTTGGTTTCAATTAATATCAGGTTGCCTTAATAGGTTCTTAACGGTGATCCATTATCGGGTTGGTATTGGTTCGGCTATATGTATATATATATATATTAAAATATTAGATTAACGGGCTCTTATCGGTCCACTATCTGTCCCAATATGTATATTTAGTAAAAGATTGGTTTAATGGACTCGTATTGGTCCATTATTTGGTTGGTTTGGTTTGATTCGAGTTTATTATCAGTTGGTCCAGTCTAGTTCTGATTTTTCATTGATCTCTAAATATACAACCCAAATATGACCCAATAAAGCTTCAGAGTCTGATTTATGGTTTTGATTTCGGTTTTCGATTGCCGGTTTTTGATTTGAGCTCAATTTTTGACACCCTAAAAACCACAAATAGTACTGGAGTATCAATAAAGCCAATAGTTTAACCCTTTTGTTTAAGTGCGATGAGAAATGTCTCATTCTTGTTCTTTGAGATTATTATAAGCAATCTCTTTCCTAGAGTTTTTTTTTTTTTTGGAAAATTCTTTCATTGAGTTATAGAGAACTGTAAAACATTTCTTCATGTATTCTGGAAGTTGTGTCATTCACTGATTTTATCACCTAAGAATTAATAAGCATCCTTTATATGCTTAAGCTTAAGGTTAGTTGAGGTTCCAATTGAATCTAGCGTGAAGGTGACAATCGGCTGTAAAACAAAAAAAAAAAGAAAACTCCAAAGCATCTATCAGTGTTCCTCAAAGCATTTCACTATCTACCCTAAACATAATTTTCTTAGAATCAGCCTTAAAATTGTTTTACCATCCTGAAATCACCCCTTGCAAATCATTCCTGACTCGTGTGCTGCCCGGGATCGGTCGGTTTGATCCAGGTGAGCCGTGCTGCCTGCTTCCATTAAAAAATCTGTTTTTAATCAATAGTCAGGCCAAAGAACAGTACTGATTTTGTGTTTATAAATCTGTTAAATACAAGTCTAGTCCTGAGTATTCCAAAAATAATAGCATCCTGTTTCAAATATAAAATTAACATCTTAATTTTGTTTTGCTTTCAATTTCTATTTTTATAGTTTTTTCTAGGTTTTTTTTTTTTTTTTTTTGGTAAATTTTCTGGCCTGTTGATCAGTTAAGGGATTCCATCCATCCTCAAAAGCATATAAATTCTATACTTTTAATACAAATTTCCAAACTTGAGAGCAACACGTTTAGTAGTGACACTGTTACAATACGTGGCGACTTGTTTCTTTTTTTAATCATAGATCTGCACTGTTAAACCGTATCTTGTGTTTTAAAAACACAAGATGTCCTGAAGAGGATACGTTCATCTTACATCCCCAAAACAATTTGTTTGTCCTCATTAAGAGCCTAAATGTCGGACTCATTGCTAAAGAGTGGCGTTTTGAGGGCAACTAGGTTTTCCGAAGATAATAGTAGGTGACAACACACATCATCTTCAAGCCCAAAAACAAGAAGAGGGAAAACACAATCATTTTTCTTATTCATTTTGTTTAGATCATTTTAAATTATATGATAAAACAATGATGGATTTATAGGTTTCACTCTCTCTCTAGAATTTTTTATTTTTTATTTTTCTTAACTTCCAAACATTGTCTAATCCAACAACAAGCTTTTCCTTTGTGTTACTAACTTACCTACTTCACAAGTAGAAGAACGAAAAAAAAAAAAAAAAAAAGATTAAAAGAAAATGCGGGTCCATTGAGTTTACATTTGTCTCATAATAGATTATATTATACTCAACATATTGTATCGTTTCATTTACCCATTAGTATATAAGATTTCAATATATCCCGCTAGCATGTAGACCTTCTCTCATATTTAAATATAGAGGAAGAGAAAGCTAGAGTAGCGATGTGACAATCATACACTCCCACTCACAAGTACCTCCAAAATCAGGACAGTGAAAGAAAATGTGAAAGGGTTTATACACACGATCATGTGTACTTTCTTTTCCCATAAATATATAATCTATAATTATACATTATTTCATCATACTTTATAATGGATTGGGTTGAGAAAGGATCAATCTGGCCCAGCCTGGCCCAATCAGGATCAATAGAGGATAGGCTGGGCTCGGAATCATGTCAGTCAAATCAGTCATGGTTGCCAAGTGTCAACTATCCATATAATAACTTAGGGGTCACCATTCAATCAGGATCGATCAAGATTAGGCTGGGCTCTAATTCATATTGGTTAAATCAATCATGGTTTCATGTATTAACAATCCATATAAAAAGTAACAGAGGGGTTTCCCATAATGCCAACATGGGAATAATCTCTCACGTCAAATCAATGGAGATAAAAAAATTCTCACCTGCCATTTATTTGCATCATTCACATTATTCTATCTTCGTTCTTGGGGTCTGGGATCCATAGTGTAGAGGTGGGTTCGACACTTCATGGATAAAAAGTAATCACATGAAGAATGTACGTAAGTGCAGAGGAACCGGACTCGTTTTCAATTAGTATAAAAAATAAAACCAAAATCGATTATGCTTTGGAACACTAACGTCACCTTTTCAAAATCATCATATAAAAAATTTCCTCATTATATATCCTATTTTAGGTATTTTTTTTTTCTTTTAAGTCTGACATCTAGTATTAGAATGTCTTTTTACTATTAATTTTGTATCTTACTTTGAATGGGCCCGGTACATTGCTGAATTTGACGCTGAAATGTGACAAAAGCCACAAAAGCCTTATCTTGATTGTTTAGGCTGACCACTAAGATAAATTTATTTACATCAAATCATGGAGGGGCGATTTTCCCCAAAGAGAATTTGAAACTAGGAAGATACTGACTAGGGAGGTTTAGTCAATTCAGAGGTTGCTAGAGGAATTCTGTGTAAGCTCAGGACCGTTGCCTAAGTATTCTAAAATACCACTTGGGGGTGTCAATTAGTCGGCTCGGATCAGTTCGATGTTGTATTGGCAAGCCCAAGCCCAAAACAAAACCGTTATAAATTTTTTATTTCAGTTTGGTTCGGTTTCAATTAATATCGGGTTGCCTTAATAGGTTCTTATCGGTGATCCATTATCTGGTTGGTATTGGTTCGGTTCGTGTGTGTGTATATATATATATATATATATATATATATATATATATATATATATATATATGAGAAAAATTTTGATTTTTTTTCTTTTTCAATTTTTTTTTAAATCTTTATTCTCTTTGCAATGATATGAACTTTTGAAATTACGACTACAGTCTAAGAAAATTCTACAAATACTTCATTTATATCGTAATCCAAAAAAGAAAGAATAGAATGAAACAATGAAATCAAATCTTAGAGAAAATTTTGAAAGCAAAACCCTATTCTTTATCTTTATTTAGTTTAATATCTTCACATTTGATTTTAAAGGGGAAGATACTATAGTATTGCCAAGTGGTGAAACAGAGTTCTGAAAATATAGGACAATTTAGAGAGTGCATTGTAGTGGTCAGTGTATTATGGGCATGCATGGATTTACATAGTGGTGCAAGCTATGGCATATGGGGAAGCATATTGCTGAATTTGAGACTAAAATTTGACAAACGCCTTATCCTGATCGTTCAGACTGGCTACTAAGATAAGTTTATTTACGATGGACTGTAAAGGGGGCAATTTTCCTTTAAAAGAAATTATGAGTGAATTTGAAACTAGGAAGATACTGACTAGGGAGGTTTAGTCACTTCGGAGGTTGCCAGATCATTGGAATGCCAAAGGACAATAGACAAATTTTGTGTGAGCTCGGAACCATTCCCTAAGTATTTTAAAAAACAACCTAGGGGTGTCAATCTGTCTGTTCGGGACTAGTTTTTGTCTTGTACTGGCAAGCGCAAGCCCAAAACAAAACCATTAAGAAATTTTTATTTTGGCCCAGTTTGGTTTCAAATTTCATAGGGCCAGCCAACTAGGTTCTTATTATCGGGTTGGTATCAGTTCAGTTCAGATTCGTATATGTATTTATATTAAAAGATTGGATTGAAGGGCTTTTATCGGTCCACAATTGGTTCTTATATGTATATTTAGTGAAAGATTGGTTTAATGGCTCTTATCGGTCCATTATCAGATTGGTTCGGTTTGATTCGATTTTATGACCAGTTGATCCGGTTTAGTTCTGATTTGCATAGGTCTCTAAAAATACAATCCAAATATGACCCAATGAAGTTTCAGAGTCTAGTTTATGGTATTAACTTCGATTTTCGGTTCTTTATTTTTCGGTTTTCGATTTTCAATTTGAGTTCAATTTTGACACCCTTAAGCCACAAATAGTACTAGAGTATCAACAAAGCCAATACTTTAATCCTTTTCTTTAAGTGCGATGAGATATGTCCCATTCTTGTTCGTTGAGATTATTACAAGCAATCTCATTCTTTGAGTTATAGAGGGCTGAAAAACACTTCTTCATGTACTCTGGAAGTTGTGTCATTCCCTGATTTTATCACCTAAGAATTAATGGGCATTGTTTATATGCTTTAAGCTTAGGTTTTGTTTGGTTACAAGGGGAATTGAAAATAAAGGAAGTAAAAAAAATTTAACTTTAGAAGAAAATTTTTATAATTGTAAAATAACATTATTTATAAGTTACCTAAATTTCTTAACATATTTAGTAATGATAATTGTAAAATGTAAAATTTATTTTTCTTTTAAAATGCAAGTGATTTGGTAAAAAAAAATTTAGAATGATTTGGAATTAATTACATATATGTAATGTGATAGCATATGTGTTGTAATCATTACAAAAGTTTCATTTTAAACGTTAAAAATTTTATTTCCCTTCCCTCCAATTCCTCTTGCAACCAAACAAAACCTTAAAGTTCACAGAGGTTCAAATGAATCTAACGTGAAGGTGCCAATTAGTTGTAAAAAAAAATATTTTTTTTATTTTTTGTTCCCCCACATTTCTACCAAAAAAAGACACGATTACATTGGAGTCGATTGATATTCTGCCAATGCTAGCAAAACCCACTGAATATTTCTCTAGTATACTTTCTTTAATGAGTTGTTGATTGTATATCAATCAAATCTTATTCATGATGCAAAAATACAATTGAAATAGAAAGAAAAACAATAACACAATAACTAGGAGTGCCACTCCTTGTAGTGCCACTCCTTGTAGAGCGCAACTGGCAAGACACGTTTGCTGCTCCTAGATATCCAGAGCCAATTTTATCCAAAGTTCTTTCCCTAATAGAACGTTTCTTATTAGGGAAATGGTTTTGCTTGCAGTGGTCAAAAGATTCGTGGATCATGAACGAAATTTTGAATCCATCTTCAATGGTGATGGCCTTTCCATCACTTCAACCTTCTGGTGTTGGTCATTGCAGAGTTTGATGCTCGGGTTATCCGTAGCATCTTCTTTGTCTGGAATGATGACGGTGACGTTGTCATACGATTCCACAAGACAAACGTCGATAGGTTTTTAACAGCTTCCCTCCTTGCTCTTCTTCCACTTCCTCACTACCGCCATTTTCTTCGTAGTCGTCTTCGCTGTTGTCATCGTTATTTTCAATTCCGAAAACAGTGCTGTCGTCGGAAGCTTCCGCGGTGACTGGCATGTCATCATTTCTTTGTTTTTAACATCTGCTTTTCATTTTTTTTTTCTTCTGGTTTCATATATCTGGATCTACGCATATCGTTGGTCCTCTGCAAATCCCCCCGTGCGGGCGCGCTGTGATTTTCATTTGTCTAATTGAAAAAAGAAAAAAAATTGGAATCCAACATTTCTGCAGTTTTTTGGTTAGTTGCAAGAAGCTTGGTTTTGGTGGTGGTGGGGCTAGTTGAGAAAGAAGAACATAAACTCTAAATGAAAAAAAAATGGAATCCAAGTGAAAATAAGAAAGGTATATATGTCTAGAAAAAAATTTAAATTCTCTTCCGTCAGTTAGTGTGGTGCGGTTGATGATTTCAAAAACCAGTAAGTGGTAGGTGATGTTTATTAAATTATCTGGGTAGTACGTGATATTTTTCCTATATATAAAACTACTCATTACCATTCGAAATGTATGCACATGATTATTCTAAATCATTCTTTCATCCAAAAGTCGGTGGTAGTATGCTTGTTCTTTTTATTAGAAGCCATGGGTGGAGGGCACATGATTCTTCAAAATCATTTTTTAGTCCATATGTGTTTAATGGTATATACTTTTCTTCTTATAAAGGAAAATGTTTTTGCTCTTTTTATTTTTCTTTTTTTTTTTTTTTTACTTTATCCAATCAATTTTGACTGTCCATTTAACTAGCAAATCTACTAAGGCATTACGAATTGATATACAAAAACTGGGAGATGATTTTTTGAATCATTTTTTCACCTAGAAGTATTTGGTAGTATATATTTTTCTTCATATTTGTAAAGTTCTTTACATATTTTTTTCATATTTTTTTTCTTTTGTGCTTGTTATTGTTCTTTCTTTTATTAAATCAACGTTGGGAGTTCTCCTTTGATTTTTATATAACAAACAAATTTTCATAGGACTATTCAGTGACATTCAAAACGTGGGCACATGATTATTTCTTTATCATTCTTTCATCCAAAAGTTGTTGGTAGTATATATTTTTCTTTTTAATTTTTTTTTTAATCTTTTCTTATATTCTTGTTCTTTTTTACAAGTAAGATAGATGCGTAACTAACCTCTAAAACTAAGCCAAGGCATCCACTAGTGCGAATTTTCCCATTCTATTTGTTCTAAAAAATCGAAATTTGACTTTCAGCTTCAAAAGCTGTTGAGCAGTGGAAGCCAATTTTCCTATCAACAAATTGAATTCTCCTTGAAGGATTAAAGAGTAATTGTATAGCAGAGGTACGAGCCCGACATCTCCTTATGTTCCTTTGGCAATCCAGCATCCGATCTTTTATCGATAGAAGCCATGGGTGGAAGGGCAGATGATTCTTCAAGATCATTCTCTCGTCCATAAGTGTTAAGTAGTATATACTTTTCTTCTTATAAAAGAAAGGGTTTTGATCTTATTTTTTTTTCTTTTTCTTTTATACTTGTTCTTTTTCTTTATTAAGCCAGGGAAGTATTCATTCCTTTACTTTATCCAGTATATTTTAGTTGTCCATTTATTAAGAAAATATGTAGAAAAATCACTAATTGATATGCAAAATATGGGCAGATGATTGTTTTGAATCATTTCTTCTTCGAGAAGTATTCGATACTATACATAATTCTTTATATTTAAAAGGTTTTTTGCTATTTTTATTTTATATTTCTCCTTTATACTTGTTCCTTTTTTTTCTTTTTCTTTTTTTTTTCCTTATTAAATCAAGGTTGGGAGATATCCTTTTGCAGATTTCTAGTAACAAGCAAATATACATAGGACAGCTAATTAATTTTCCAAGCATGAACACATGATTGTCCTGGATCATTCTTGCATCCAAAAGTGCTTGGTGGTATATATTTTTATTCTTATAATTTTTTTTTCCTTTCTTTCTATGCTTGTTCTTTTTTGAATCCATCTTCAATGGTAATGGCCTTTCCATCACTTCAACCTTCTGGTGTTGGCGATTGCAGAGTTTGATGCTCGGGTTATCCGTGGCATCTTCTTTGTCTGGAATGGTGACGGTGACGTTGTCAAACGATTCCACAAGACGAACGTCAACAGGTTTTTAACAGCTTCACTCCTTGCTCTTCTTCCGCTTCCTCGCTACCGCCATTTTCTTCGTAATCGTCTTCGCTGTTGTCATCGTTATTTTCGATTCTGGAAATAGAGCCGTCGCGGAAAGCTTCCGTAGTGACTGGCATGTCATCATTTCTTTGTTTTTAACATCTGTTTTTCATTTTTTTCTTCTTGTTTCATATCTCCCGGATCTACGCATATCGTTGGTCCTCTCCAAATCCCCCCTCACGTTGTGATTTTCATTTGTCTAATTGAAAAAAGAAAAAAATTTCTACAGTTTTTTGGTTAGTTGCAAGAAGCTCGGTTTTGGTGGTGGTGGGGCTAGTTGAGAAAGAAGAACATAAACTCTAATTGAAGAAAAAAAAATGGAATCCAAGTGAAAATAAGAAGGGTATATATGTCTAGAAATTTTTTTTAATTCTCTTCCTCATTTAGTGGGGTGCGGTTGATGATTTCAAAAACTAGTGAGTGGTAGGTGATGTTTATTAAATTATCTGGGTAGTACGTGATATTTTCCCTATATATAAGACTACTCATTAACATTCGAAATGTATGCACATGATTATTCTAAATCATTCTTTCATCCAGAAGTCGGTGGTAGTGTGCTTGTTCTTTTTATTTAGAAGCCATGGCTGGAGGGCACATGATTCTTCAAAATCATTCTTTAGTCCATATGTGTTTAATGGTATATACTTTTCTTCTTATAAAGGAAAAATGTTTTTGCTCTTTTTATTTTTCTTTTCTTTTTTCCTTTACTTTATCCAATCAATTTTGACCGTCCATTTAACTAGCAAATCTACTAAGACATTACGAATTGATATACAAAAACTAGGAGATGAATTTTTGAATCATTTTTTCACCTAGAAGTATTTGGTACTATATACTTTTCTTCATATTTATAAAGTTCTTTAAACATTTTTTCATATTCTTTTCTTTTGTGCTTGTTATTGTTCTTTCATTTATTAAATCAACGTTGGGAGTTCTCCTTTGATTTTTATATGACAAACAAATTTTGATAGGACTATTCAGTGACATTCAAAACATGGGCACATGATTATTTTTGAATCATTCTTTCATCCAAAAGTCATTGGTGGTATATATTTTTCTTCTTAAAATTTTATTTTTTTAATCTTTTCTTATATGTTTGTTCTTTTTTACAAGTAAGATAGATGTATAACTAACCTCTAAAACTAAGCCAAGGCATCCACTAGTGCGAATTTTCCCATTCTATTTTTTCTGAAAAATCGAAATTTGACTTTCAGCTTCAAAAGCTGTTGAGCAGTGAAAGCCAATTTTCCTATCAACAAATTGAATTCTCCTTGAAGGATTAAAGAGCAATTGTATAATATAGGTATGAGCCCGACATCCCATTATGTTCGTTTCGCAATCTAGCATCCGATCATTTATCGATAGAAGCCATGGGTGGAAGGGCAGATGATTCTTCAAGATCATTCTCTCGTCCATAAGTGTTAAGTAGTATATACTTTTCTTCTTATAAAAGAAAGGGTTTTGATCTTCCTTTTATTTTTTTTCCTTTTCTTTTATGCGTGCTCTTTTTCTTTATTAAGCCAAGGGAAGTATTCATTCCTTTACTTTATCCAGTATATTTTAGTTGTCCATTTATCAAGAAAATATGTAGAAAAATCACTAATTGATATGCAAAATATGGGCGGATGATTGTTTTGAATCATTTCTTCTTCGAGAAGTATTCGATACTATACATAATTCTTTATATTTAAAAAGTTTTTTGCTATTTTTGTTCTATATTTTTCTTTTATACCTGTTCCTTTTTTTTTTTCCCCTTATTAAATCAAGGTTGGGAGATATCATTTTACAGATTTCTATTAACAAACAAATATACATAGGACTGCTAATTAATTTTCCAAGCATGGACACTTGATTGTCCTGGATCATTCTTGCATCCAAAAGTGCTTGGTCATATATATTTTTATTCTTATGAATTTTTTTCCCTTTCTTTCTTTGCTTGTTCTTTTTATTTAGAAGCTCTTTTCTATCCCTTGTGCATAAGTTTTTTTTTTATTTTTTTATTTTTAATTCAATTAATTTTGCTTGTTCATTTAACAACCAAATATGCATAGGGACTACTCATTTGATATCCTCAATACGATCAGATGCATAATTTTTTTTTTTTTTGGTATCAATCTTTCCATTTGTATTATATACATTTTTTCCTTATTAGAAAAAGGTTCCCGTTCTTTTTTATTTTTATTTTTTATATGATTGTTCTTTTCTTTTACTAAGCTGAGGGCGGCAATTCTCCTTTTCCCTTTACTCGATCTAATCAATGTTGATTGTCCATTTGACAAGTGAATAAATAGGGATACTACCCTCAAATTCCAAATGCAGGCACATGATTGTTCTGAATCATTCCTTCATCCAAAAATATTTGATAGTATATATTTTTCTTCTCATAAGAAAAAAGATTTTTAATATTTTCCTTTTTCCCTTGTTTTACGATTGTACTCTTTCTTTTTATTTTGTTTTCTTGAATTACGTTGCAGTGATAGGTAGCTTGCTTTTCTTCATCATTTTTAATTTTTTTATAAACGTTATCATTGTTATTTGACTTGATAAAGTAGATAATATTAGTGAATCGAAACTACTTACATTATTGAAGAAAAAGATTAAAAGGCATAAAAATCATGTGTGCCTGGGATAAGAAACAATTCCCACATTCATACTAATAAGTTGTCATTACTAATAATTTGCCACATGGACAACTTATGTGGCTATTCTGAGTTTGATGGAGAAGTCATAATTTGGATTAGTCATAAGTCGAAACAAAAAATGCATTTTAGTTCCAATTCCAAGTATTATAGGGATTTCAATAAAAGAATTGTAGTAGAAGATACGTTCTTAAGGGTATTAATCTTAAACCATTCTTTCCAAGAAAGCATACCAAACCCAAACGCAGCCTTAAATAGGAATGCTGGATCATATCTTCACTCGTAGGAGTATAGGACAATGGCAAACGTAACTCAATCTGGAAGTCTTGTTGAGAGAGAGAGAGAGAGAGAGAGAGAGAGAGAGATGGCATGCGCTGCAATGTCTTGCCTGATGAACTCCTTGACTTTGATTCTGTTAGAAAAAAACGTTTTGATTCGTGGAACTGAGGATCAAGCCTGGTCCCTTCTTTGCATGCTAAAGAGGCTAAGACCCTTTGTAAGGGATATCCAAAGAAATCAAAGCCCAGAAATAGAGATGTTCATGAAGGAATTGGTAGACATAATCAATGAGGCTGGCAATTCTGATTGGCTTTTTGAAGGAAATAATATTAAGATCACCCAATCGAAGCTCAAGCTATGGCACGACCGTTGCTTCAGTAGAACCAGTACTTCCACAGCTTCCTCCTCGGTGTTTGTGTTTAAGGATGAAGATGATGATATGGTGGTACAAGGCTTGGAAAAAGAGGTAACAATGATGATCCAGCGGCTTACTGATGAAGATCCTCGATGTGATGTCATTCCGATCGTAGGGCCTGGTGGTGTTGGTAAAACAACACTGGCTCGGAGAGTTTTTAATCATCCAACCATAAAGAAGAAGTTCCCTTGTCGTGCGTGGATTTATGCATATAATCACTCCGACTTGTCCATGAAAAAGTTGCTGCAAGGAATCATCGATCAATTGTCTCCTCTTCCACCTCCTCTTACTACTGTAGAAGAAGAAAACAACCGTGGAGAGAAGATGATGATCAGGGATTTAGCCATTCGAATTTACAACCATCTGAAAACTAACAGGTACCTTGTTGTTTTTTGATGATGTTTTCAGAACCCAATTCTGGGCTGATATTAATATGATATTCCCTAACTATAAAAATAGAGGTGGAGGTAGGATCATTTTCACTACACGCTATGATGAAGTGGCCTTATTTGCAAGGCCAAGAAGGGGTCCCTTTTATCTACAACCACTCTTGAACGAGAAGGGGAGTCCGATAAAGATCAGGATATCAAGCAATGAATGGTTTTATAATAAAGGATACCTACCATGGGAAGAATGGGTAACCCCGGAATTCACTTATAACAACTTACCCTATCACTTGAAGCTCTGCCTTTTCTATTTGGGGGTTCTTCGTTCTTGTCGCTTCATCCAATTGAAGGAATTGTTAATTTCAGAGGGCCTTGTGCAACCACCATCGAAAGTGGAAGAATGTCTGAATGATCTAATTAATAAGGACCTGGTTGAAGTTGAAAGTACACGTTGGGATGGGGGTAACAACGAAATTGCCATTTCTCCAAATTTGCAGACGATGTATTTCTATAGATTTATGGGGAGTGTAGAAATTTCTATAGAGATTGTTCCAGACTTACAAGCGAACCAGACTAATGGGAGAATCCATGCAGATACTGGAGAAGCTACCCAACCTTGAGGTCCTCAAGTTGGCATTCGACGCTGTGGAAGGAGATGATTTAGATGTCGGCCCCGATGGGTTTCGTCGGCTCAAATGCCTGAAGCTTGAAGAAATGGAGATAAGGAGGTGGAATCTGTCGGTGGGAGGAATGCCAAGTCTTGAAATAGTAGTGATTAGATGGTGTGGTGCTCTTCAGGGTCTCCCATCAAAAGCTCTGATGGAATTCGGCACTTTGCGGGAGTTGGAGGTATTAGATTACGTTGATCCAGCAGTAGAAACAGCAGCATTAAGTATTCAGGAACATGTCGGGAAGGATCGGCTTCAGCTGCTATTACATAGGAAGTCCAACTAGAATGTTGGTGAGTATAATTCATTCATATCTTCCTTTTTAATTGTTAAATCAACATTCAAAGAGTGTCTTATTCTCCTTTAATTCCCTTTTGACATGACGACAGACAACAGTTTTAAATCTCTGTTACATGGCTTCAAACTGATTTCTATTCTTGTTTTGTGGAAATTTAATTATTTTTTTTCTTTCTATCCTGTTTCTTCTTAACTTTCTAGTTTCTAATTCTTCTGCAATTGTCTGTTTTTCCTTGTTTTGTTTTGTAGACAATAATAATATCTAACACCATATGGATTTCATTCTGATCACCATCACCACTGCTTTATAAATTCTTACAGAAAGAATTTCATTCCTGCAGGCTTCCATGTGAAAGATCATTAGGGGATGCTTTGCTTTGTGGGATTTCATATCTTTAGAATAAAGTCGATCTTGTGGTTCCATTTTGATGGTAATCATAGGGAGATGCTTTACAATAAAATGGTTTGTGAAGGAAACATATCCAAAATCTGGTATTGTGGCTTACTAAATTGATTTAATTGTTGTTCTCTAAAGAATGGTTGTTATTTTGAATTTGTAGCTATTCAGATTGGGTTCAGTTACAAACAGAATTTATGATCTTACTTCAGTTGCTAAATTGATTTGTTTCTTCTCTCTCAAGTATGGTTGTTATTCTAATTTATAGAGCTATTCATTTATGGGTTTGGTTATGAACAAAATTTATATGTTCGATGATGTTACAAACAGAATTTATGATCTTACTTCATTTGCCCTTTAACATGTTATGTATTTGTTTTAGATATATTTAAGGTTTTTTTTTTTTTTTTCTTTTAAGTGTGACAACTAGTATTAGAATGTCTTTTTACTATTAATTTTGTATCTTACTTTGAATGGGCAAGGTATATCGCTGAATTTGAGGCTGAAATTTGACAAAAGCCACAAAAGCCTTATCTTGATTGTTTAGGCTGGCCACTAAGATAAATTTATTTACATCAAATCATGGAGGGGCGATTTTCTCCAAAGGACATTATGAGAGAATTTGAAATTAGGAAGATACTGACTAGGGAGGTTTAGTCAATTCAAAGGTTGCTAGAGGAATTCTTTGTGAGCTCAGAACCGTTGCCTAGGTATTCTAAATGACCACTTGGGAGTGTCAATTAGTCAGTTCGGATCAGTTCGATGTTGTATTGGCAAGCCCAAGCCCAAAACAAAACCGTTATAAATTTTTTATTTCAGTTTGGTTTGGTTTCAATTAATATCGGGTTGCCTTAATAGGTTCTTATTGGTGATCCATTATCGGGTTGGTATTGGTTCGGTTCGTGTGTATGTATATATATATATTAAAAGATTGGATTAACGGGCTCTTATCTTTCCACTACCTGTTCCAATATGTATATTTAGTAAAAGATTGGTTTAATGGATTCGTATCGATCCATTATCTGGTTGGTTTGGTTTGATTCGAGTTCATTATCAGTCGGCCCGGTCTAGTTCAGATTTTTCATTGATCTCTAAATATACAACCCAAATATGACCCAATAAAGTTTTAGAGTCTGATTTATGGTTTCGATTTCAGTTTTCGGGTGTCAGTTTTTAAGTTGAGCTCAATTTTGACACACTGAAAACCACAAATGGTACTGGAGTATCGATAAAGTCTTTTGTTTAAGTGCGATGAGAAATGTCCCATTCTTGTTCTTTGAGATTATTATAAGCAATCTCTTTCCTCGATTTTTTTTTTTTTTTCCGGTAAATTCTTTCCTTGAGTTATAGAGAGTTGCAAAACATTTCTTCATGTATTCTAGAAGTTGTGTCATTCCCTCATTTTATCACCTAAGAATTAATAAGCATCCTTTATATGCTTAAGCTTAGGGTTAATTGAGGTTCCAATTGAACCTAGCGTGAAGGTGACAATCGTCTCTAAAATATATATATATATATATATATATATATATATATATATATATATATATATATATATATTATTTTTTATTTTCTCTTCCCTCACATTTTTACTAAGAAATAAAATAAAATAAAATAAAAGACACGATTTCATTGAGTCGATTAATATTATCCAAATGCTAGCAAAAACCCACTGAATATTTCTCTGGTATACTTTCATTAATGAGCTGCCGATTGTACAAAAATCAAATCTTATTCAAGATGCAGAAAAATACAATCGAAATAGAAAAAAAAAAAAAAAAAAAACCACACAAAGCAAAGATATATGTGGTTTGGTAGAATACTTATGTCGAAAGTAAGGGACAATAATTTTCACTAATAATAGAAAAAGGATTACACGGCCTCTTTCACTCGCCTTTTTGTATTTATAAAGAGTTTCCCGTAATAACCTTTGCCACCCCCAAACCTTGGTGATGGATCGCCTCAGAATCAATGTGTGACACTTTGCCCCAAGCAACAGAATACAAGACATCCCTGAAGGAAATCTGTGTTCACTTGGTAACCGACCTTCTTGGGCCATTCTCAAAATTCCTCTGAGTATTTTTCTCCAAGAAGATAGGCTTATTTGGAGGGGCGAGAAACATGGAAAATTTTCAGTGAAGTCGGCCTATCATGTTATTTCAAATATACAAGAGGAATCCGATAGAAACCATGCTTCTTCTTCTCAGTCCAATTCTTGGAGGTGCATTCCCGAGGCTGTTTGGAAGCGGATCTAGTCTTGTAATACCTTGCCCAAGATTAAGTCCTTTCTTTGGCATGCGTAAAGGCCTAGCCTCAGGTGATGATCTTCTTCATTGGTAGATTCCTCTTGATGCATCTTGTAGACGATGTGGGGAGAATATGAATCCATTGACGATATCCTAATTAACTGCTCCTTTGCTAAAGCCTAAATCAGTGTGGTTTGCTTTGGATCTTTCATACAAGGTTACAGATAACAATGATTTCAGTTTGTACCAGTGGATTCTTAGTTTGGGATTTCCTATTCAATTATTCGAAACCTGCTACCAAAAGATCTTGGACCTTGGCATCCTTTATCTGCTAGTACTTATGGATATCGCACAACGATTTATATTTCCAAGTTAGGGATTGGAGCCTGCTGGAGGTGATTCAAAAGGCCACTACTGCTTTTGGAGAATACATTAGGGCTTCTCGATCCTTTGCTACCCTTTCTATAGAACTTGAAAGGATGAACTCTTTAAGGATCTAGACACCTCCTCCTGCAAGACTGGTTAAAGTCAATACTGATGCTGCTTACTATGAAGATTCTACCAACGGAAGCATCAGCTTTTATCTTTAGAGATTCGAAGGGCAACCCACTTAGAGCTGGTTCTCAGGAAGTGTATATTCCTTGGCTCTCATGGAAGAGGCACTGGCTATCAGGAAGGCGCTGCATACTGCCATTTCCAAAGGATATTACAATCTGAATGTGGAGTCTGATAATGAAGCACTTATCAAATGCATCTCTAATCCTCTACTTTTGTGTTTCAATAAAATTTGTTCTATAAAAGAGGACATTCTTCATCTGGCATCCTTAAGCAAGTCAATCTCCTTTGTTTCAATTTTGAGGGATGCTAACAATGTAGCTCATTCCTTGGCCAGGAATGCAGTGACATCTACGGGGATGATTCACTAGCTTATTTCCACTCCCTTGCTTCTTGACCTTTGTAAGGCTTTGGCTTCAGCTGTATCCCCCTTTTTTTATGAATAAATTTTTGTTCTACCAAAAAAAAAAAAAAAAAATCTCCAATAAACTCTGTGAATCACAAGCCATATAACATTATTCGTGGTGCTATATGACCAGCCCAAAGCTTGACTTAACTTTGAAGTCCATTGAGATGAGTTCCCTCAATGACTTCTAACTCAACTCGGCTATGTGGCCAAAGTTTTACAGATTACACCCGTCTAACATGGTGAATAACATATTAATAGATTTGATTATTTTTACAAGCATACCTAGAATCAACAACCTTATGATCTCTTTGGTCAAAAGTAGTCGTGTATCGAAATCAAATCAAACCGTTTATAAATCGAAATTATGAAACCAATTAATAAACGGATTGATTTTGGTTTAAAAAATGTAGTTGTTTGGTTAAATGGTTCAATTTTGGTTTCAAGAATGAAACCGATCAAACTTTTACTTTAATCCCTTAGTGCTAAATGTCTATATTAGTAAAATCAATTTTATTTTAATGCTTTCCACATGACATACTTTTAAATCGTAAGTCCACTTTCATATATGATTAAAATTATTTTAATGATTTCTTTGGTTTTCCCTCTCCTTTATTCCTAACTCTTATTCTCTCCTTCCAAACAATGAAATGGTGTAAAAATCGAAAAATCAAAATGGATTAATAATCGATTTTAGTAAACCATTTTGAAACCGTTTAATAAATGGTTCAGTTTTGGTTTTACTCGTTACATATCGAAGTGAAATCGAACAACACCGTTAAACCGAAACCGCACTATTTAACATCCTTAATCAGAATTCAACCAATCATATTGGTCACCCATTGCAAAAGCTGGAAAATAATGGGGTAGAGTGAGTTGCGGACCCGTTTGATCTTGACCTAGTTGAGCCCTTAATAAAATTTGCTAAGTTTCTGATCTACTTTGATCCTGGCCTAGTAGAATTAAAGAATGGGAAAAAGATTCCAGTCCAACAGTATATACCTGCACCCAAACACAGGAGGGCCGAAATGACCAACTTACCCCCCTAATTGGATACCTGTGGGTATACTCTTATTGGTCCCCATGCTAGTGCAGGAGCCACACAGTTGAATAAGAAACCATTCCCTTTAAAAAATAGGGTCCCTAGAAAATATGACCAATTTTTGTAAAAACTTGCCACATGAAGAAAAGTGAATCAGCCTGCTGCCCTTTGCATGAATTTAGTAATCACTGAAAGTAAGAACTTACAGGACACTGCTACTCTTTGATAGCAACAGGTTACAAGCTTCGAAGAAGAAGAACCTAAAGCTATGGAGGTTTAAGTACAGAAGGGGATGCTAAGAATCTAAAGGAAACACTCTTTGGTGAAGTCTCCCGCCTTCGGAGTGAATGTCTCTCTAAACTCTAATCTTCTGACTCTGGTTTGCCTCCCCGAATGAAGAGGAGTCCTTCTCCATTTATAGAAGAAGTGTTGGTGTCTTGGAGTGCCTTGGATTCCACCTTGATGTGAGTGCGGGGTCTCTTTGAAAGGTGATTGGCAATTTGTCTTCCACTTGTTTCCCACTTGCCTTTTGCTTTGTTGAAATGGGATATCTTTTGAAAAGAATTTGATTTGCTTTTGAAAAGAAAGAGAAATGATTCCACTTTTGACTTTGGAAAATATTCTCTTCTTTTGCTTTTGCTTTTGTCTTTGTCGGCCGTGAATCACGGGAGCTGATCACGAGATTTGGGTCTTCTAGATCCGCACCGAGGCATTCCACATGTCCGAAGACACTGTTTTCCCCTTTGGTTTGGATCAGAGTTTATACCGTATTAGTGTGGGCCCGGTAGTGGCTTGACTATCTAGACTGAGATAGTTACAGAATACGTTTGGATACGGTTACGTATTATACCCGACTATCTATACTGAGATAGTAACGAATCACGAATGGATACGGTTTCGTATTATACCGAATGCAATTCTGATACAGGTTGCATTAGTCCTGAATACGTTTTGATACAGGTGGTATTATACCTGAATACAGTTTGATACAGGCTGTATTATACCTGTGCCATTCTTTTGTGGACGTCATGGCTGACGTGATCCCAACATGTCGACCTGGAATCTGGCCGTCTATCCTTCCATCATGTTGTCGATATTTGCATCGCCGATTGTATCGAAGGAATAGGAGGATCCAGCGGGGGACCCGTAACTTGGGGAGATGTGGGACTCAAGTTCATTGTCACTGTCCCAGTAGTTCCATTTGTAGTCTATATTGTCTTGATCTAGTAACTTGGTAACTGCCAGGCTGGCATTGATTTGATTGTTGGTGATGGCGTAGGCCAGTTGAGAATCTTTTGGCATCTTGGATGGTCCTGTGATGATCGTCCTTCGACCTTCAGCAAGGATTTGTGTACTGCTGCAGGAGCAACAAGATATCTTGTTTTGGAAATTGTAGATGCTTGTTGTGCGAATTTGTCGGATGTCCGTGTTGGGTTCTGGTGCTGTGATGGCAGGCCATACTGCATCTGATCTTGGGATGATCCGAATAAAATTTGTAGTGGGGATGAATTCTTGATATTGACCATCGTTGATCCATTCTGGAGGGATGGTGATGAACTTGATGCGAACAGGTTGATCTAGAAAATCAAACCCTTTGATGGCATTTACCAAGATCTCAGGCAAGCCACATAAGTCTTGAGGCCCATTTGTCCATAGGTTTTTGATAAAGCCCATCTCATAGAGCCATAGTTTGAAGTGTTGAGGGTGGTTGGCTTGAAGGTTACATTGGTAAAACCCTGGGACACTTGAAGGTGCGGGGGTAATAGTTGAGGTCCAACGGACATCGGGATTTGAAAGCTTTTGATGAAAACTTAACCAGGATTCCTCAGTCAATTCGGAATGGGAAAGATGGCTGGATTCATAATCAAAGTTTGGTTTTGGTTGGGCCAAGTTTTGGGCTATTTGGTGCATGGTTGCAATAAAACCAGCCTTGTTTGAGTTTTGGAAATGGGCTAACATTTGGTTTAATATTTGATGCTGATTTGAGCCCAATTGGTGGTTGGTCCGAAAAATTGGAATTTTGTTTTTGGGTTGTGGTCTTTTTGGCAAAGACTCCAGCCATAACGGATTTGATTTGCCTTTACCACGAGCCGTTTGCTGTGGGCTAGCCAAAACATTAACCGGGTTTTGGTCCGTTGAATCACCATCATTGATGGGTGAAATTTGCTGGTTTGTTGATTTGTCCATTCCTGCAATAAAAGGGAAAACAACTGGGTGTCCACAGATGTTAGTTGAAATTCCCGAGTTATCTACGAAAAATGGTTTGATGGAATTGAGAAATGGTTGGCCAAGAATGATCTCGGTGTTGAGATCTTGAACCGGAAAAAATGTTTGAATAATATGCAAATTGTTAATGCAAATTTTGACATTGGTTATTTTGGAATGCACAGTTAATTTTGATCCATTGGCTCCAGAGAGTCGGTGAGAAGTTGGTTCAAAATATTGATTTGGAACAAGATGTTCTTGAATGCAATTGAGTTGTGCACCAGTATCAACAAGTGCAATGGTTTGTAGAACAAATGTGTTTGAGATAATTAAATTTGTATTAATAAACCAAGGGATATTTCTAACGAGAGTCCACATATAGATTTTGGGGTAAAAATTCGGGAGGACTTATTTGATTTGAATTTGAATTTGGTGTTTGATGTTGCAAACTTCTTGATAAAGGATTTTGACATCCTTTTGAAGGTCCTGAGTTATTAATTCAAGCCTTTGGATTTGGGTTTTTGGTAAATGATTTTGTTGAGAAAATCTTTGGTAGATTTGGCTTAAATCATAATTTGGGGTTGGAATGGCTTTCCTTTGAAGGCTTGGATTCTGTTCTAGAGATCCTTTTAGGAATTCTAAAACGTTTTGTTTATCTGCATCTGATTTTGCTTGTTTTAAGATGTCAGATAAGTAACTTGATGACTCAGCACGAATCATGCTAACAATTGCTTCGGATTCTGACTCAGAGGAATCAGTATCTTGGCAATCGTGGCAGAATAATCCGTCTGCACACAGTGCGTGAATTGATTTTGGAGTTTGGGGAATTAGGGGTATCTGAATCAGATCCCACTAATGTTGCCAAAAGTTGTGATTTGGTATCATCGGGCATGATTAAGGAATTAACCCGTTTGCGTGCCCTACAATATTTTGCTAAATGTCCTCTTTCACCGCAGTGAAAACATTTGAAATTTTTGGGGTTTGGTTTTGATGGTCCTGATGATTTTGGAGGGACTCATCGGCTTTGTCTTTTGAATATTTGCTTTTCCCATGTTTTGATGTTTTATGGGATTTGTGAGTTTTGGGGTTTCGGAGAGGTTCGAACCCGAATTGGGAACAAAAACCACCCAGTTCTTTTTTGTATGATTTGTTTTCATGTCTGATTTGTTTTCGGAGTCTGATATCCATGCAGAGGGCTAGGCCTTCTTTATGGATTATGTTGATCAGATCACCGTAAGTGAGATGATCATAGGGAATAACCCCATTATGCTCGTCTCGTAATTTGGTTTTGATTTTCTCACTGAATAATGTTGCTAATCCAGTGAGAAATTTTTCTTTTCCAACAAGGGAGATTGGCATCTTCCCCGGTTAGGACTTTGGTCATGAAAGTATCTTTGTACCATTTGAAATCATGCATTTTTTTGCATTTGAGATTTGATAATTGCTCAAGATCGGTCTTTCAACCTGGTTGGATCTCCTAAGAAATATTTTGTAATGTTGAAAATTAATGTGTTGGCGAGTCACCGATTTGTTCACCGTCATCATCAAGGACGGGTTGACCGATGTGGTCAATTTGGACAGCCGAAAGGATTTCTCCTTTTTGATTGGATGTGAGAGTGTAATCCCACCATCCTTTGAGTTGACCGGAGAACCCCCGAGATAATGATCTCAAAGAATGGCTCGATCCGTGTATTCTTTGAGACGATAAGCATTGCTTACCATGGTCATCTCTTGAAGTTTGTTTGTGAAATTGTAGTCGGACATTCCATCAATGTTCCATTCGTAAATGGTGCCACTGGTATATGTCGCTTGGGAAGTTCGTCCTCTTTCTTCAATTTGAAGATCCGGAAATGTCGGACGAGGATAATAATTTTGAATATTTTGGAAGTTTGTTTGTAGTTGTGAAACTACTTTGGGTTCAATAATTTGTGGTTCGGATTCCTCCGAATTTTGAGAGAAATTTGATAAAGATTCCGTGTCAATAATGTTTAAATTATGACTCTCGGCATCAGGGATTTGGATTGGCGGTGTGTCAGGGACAACCAAATTTTTAAGTTTTTGATCAATTTGTTTGAGAAGAGTTGCTCTGTTAATTTGATTGAGTAAATCCATTTGGGAAAATTCCTTCAAAGATTTATTTGATAATGAAAAAGGAGTGAAGAGGGGTCTTGATTTGGGTTCTACTCCTAGAGGTTTTGTAGATGTACTAGGGACATCAATTGATTTGTTTTGGATAGCATTCTCTAATCGATTTAATTGGGAACCGATTGTTTGGAGATACTGGTTTGTATAGTTTGATTGTTCAATTAATTTTTTGGATTCTTCAGACACATCGTTGGTGTGTTTGAATGGTGCAGCCTTGATTTCCATGTTCTTCATTTGCAACAAAATAGTTGCTAATGGAGGATGGATTGACTCGACCAAATTGTTGTCATTGAGTTTCCAAATGACAGATTTTGAAGAATTTTGAGTTTGAGTTACCATATTAATGGTTTTGAAAGGATAACTAATGTTATTTTGAGAGGTATAACATTCTAGATAAATATAAAATGAAACATTCATTTCATATGTTTCCATATGTTCATACCATTTTGTTTTGATTAATTGTTGTTGTTCTGGTGAGAAATGGGAGAAAAACCATTCTCTTTTGATTTGATTTTGAGGAAGGCTAAAATCGATCCTTAGTTTGGGTTTGTCAATTTGAAAACCCCTGTGGAATTGGATTACGTTTATCTGATGATACATGTCATCATCAGTCCTAGGTAACATGTCTGATACCGTAGGAGATCCTGGTGGGGAATCGGGTTTTGACCGTAAACTCCTTTTGTAATATTGTTTTGGGTTTGAGTTCCGGATAGCCGGATTTGTTCAAGCATTTTGGAAAGTCTTTTGTTTTCCTGATAAAGATCAGAAATTTTGTTTTGATTTTCCAAATTGACACTTGGAAGGTCTGAGCAGGAAAACCTACCCGGTTGGAATGATTTGGTAGATCGTTGCCCTTCTAGGTATTGATCTAAATTTTGAGGTTTTGGGTTTGGGTTTGAACTTGAACTTGTCCTATCAAATTTGATGGAAACCAAACCATCTTCCTCTTGGAATATGGATTTGATAATCCTATTAGTTTGTATTTGTGGGGGTGGAGCTTGACATTGTAATTTCCATTCATCGGGAAATACAACATCTTTCCATTGGATTGTTTTGGGTAGGATAGCCCTAGTTTGAGACCCATTGGTTTCAAAAAAGGTTGTATATCCTTTTGGTGTCTTTTTCAGACTTTGGGGGGTTCCATTGATTTTGAGATGGTTTTGTATTGTATTCGGTAAATGATAGCTATGGGAATTGATCCCCGCTTCATTTTATACCCATACGTTTTTATGTTAATTTTGAGTGCATCTTTGAGATTTGGATCATACAAGTGGTAATGTTATATCCGGATAACAATTAAAGTAAACCGGACCACTCGCGAGACTTGTTTCAATGGCTCCTAATAAGGAATCATCGAAATTGTAAAATCTTTGATCTCTCAAGGCAAGGATCATTGATGTGTTTAATCCTTCCCTGTGGAGAGGTTTGATGGCCACTTGAATTAGTCCTACATGGATATAGGAAAATTCGGCCCTGAGTTTGAATAAGGACTTTGGATCTAACAATTGAATCTCCTGTGTTTCAGAAGAATAATTGATAGTTTGTTCAACGGTCTTTGCAGTTTCCCGCATCAACCATTTTTGTTTGTATATCTCTTTTGTTGGGATTCTTGGAAGAGTCCAATTTGTTAAATTATATTCTTCTGTTTGTTCATCCTCATAAATTATTTCTCTACCTGATATACTAGGTTCTTCATCAACAGATGACCTCAAAGACATGGACCTGGTTAATCGGTTCATATTGAGAAATAATGTAAAATATTTTGGTTGAGTTATACTCTTACCCACTAATGGAAATAATGTAAAATATTTTGAAATAATTAAGCTACCGTCTGCAATATATTAGGAATAGTGAAAAGTATTTTGAAAGAGTTATGCTCTTACCCTCCGTACTGGACAGCCAGGGACTGGGTAGACTTTGTTCGAGCTCGGACACTTGTCGTCTTTGTCGGGACTTACACTCTCATCTGCCCTTGACGCTCTCGTCTTTGCCTTACCTTCGTCTAGTCCCCCTACTCCAAGGTGGGATTTAAGCAAACAACCGGCAAAATACTAACATACACCCAATATTGATGCAAGATCTAAGCTTAACGAAGACAAAATAGAAAACATATGTCCACACGCAGGGATTAAGTAAACAACAAACAAAATATCAACATACACCCAATACCCGCCTATTTTTTCAGGCAAATGGCTCTGATACCATAAGTGACTCAGGATCTAAAATATAAGACCAGAGTGTAAAATTATGCGGAAATTTGAACACCGACCATTAAGGCGGTATTTGCAAGATGCAAATAAATTATATATCATAAACTGAAAGTAAAATGAAAATTACAAGTTACAATCAGAAATGAAATATAAACATGAAAATTTGAAAAATGAAATGAAGAACAGGTACTGAAAGTAAGAACTTACAGGACACTGCTACTCTTTGATAGCAACAGGTTACAAGCTTCGAAGAAGAAGAAGAACCTAAAGCTATGGAGGTTTAAGTACAGAAGGGGATGCTAAGAATCTAAAGGAAACACTCTTTGGTGAAGTCTCCCGCCTTCGGAGTGAATGTCTCTCTAAACTCTAATCTTCTGACTCTGGTTTGCCTCCCCGAATGAAGAGGAGTCCTTCTCCATTTATAGAAGAAGTGTTGGTGTCTTGGAGTGCCTTGGATTCCACCTTGATGTGAGTGCGGGGTCTCTTTGAAAGGTGATTGGCAATTTGTCTTCCACTTGTTTCCCACTTGCCTTTTGCTTTGTTGAAATGGGATATCTTTTGAAAAGAATTTGATTTTTCTTTTGAAAAGAAAGAGAAATGATTCCATTTTTGACTTTGGAAAATATTCTCTCTCCTTTTGCTTTTGCTTTTGTCTTTGTCGGCCGTGAATCACGGGAGCTGATCACGGGATTTGGGTCTTCAAGATCCGCACCGAGGCATTCCACATGTCCGAAGACACTGTTTTCCCCTTTGGTTTGGATCAGAGTTTATACCGTATTAGTGTGGGCCCGGTAGTGGCTTGACTATCTAGGCCGAGATAGTTACGAGATAATCGTTTGGATACGGTTACGTATTATACCCGACTATCTATACCGAGATAGTAACGAATCACGAATGGATACGGTTTCGTATTATACCGAATGCAATTCTGATACAGGTTGCATTAGTCCTGAATACGTTTTGATACAGGTGGTATTATACCTGAATACAGTTTGATACAGGCTGTATTATACCTGTGCCATTCTTTTGTGGACGTCATGGCTGACGTGATCCCAACATGTCGACCTGGAATCTGGCCGTCAAAACGCCATTGCTGACGTATCGCAGTCTTTTTGGCAAAGACTCAGCCTTTGAACGGATTTGATTTGCCTTTACCACGAGCCGTTTGCTGTGGGCTAGCCAAGGCTTTAACCGGGCCTTGGTCCGTTGAGCCCAAATTGGGACTTATTTGCGGGATCCGGATTTGGATCCTGTTTTGGTACGGTTGGACCGCCGTCTTTGTGTAACAAATTGTTCTGCTAGTTCGTCGAGGCCAGCATATGCATCAGGGTCTGAATCTGGAGCATAAGGATCTTGAGCGAACTGTTCATGAGACAGGTGAATGGATCCATGGGCTGAACCAGTGGATTCGTCATCTGTAGTTGGTGGTTCATTTTGTAGAAGGGCCAACTGGGCTTCAATTTCTGCCTGTTTGGCCTTCAATATTTGATATGGTGTTGAAGGAGCTTGTTGTTCTTTGATGACTGCATTTGTTGCTTCGACGCCAGTTATGGCTTTGATGATGCATTCTTTTGTACAGAACTTTGTATCACAATTTGCCCACCATTTTACATGGAAGGTTCTGATGAGGAATGGTATATGGAAATCCTCAAAATGTTTGATAATTTGGTCATAATTCCAATACATTATCCAAGCCAAATGGCAAGTAATAAAGAATCGGAGTAATGGTGCTTGGGATGCAATTGGAGTTGCTTTGGTGCCAAAATATTGGTAGAGACTTTGAATTTGATCAGGCATGATTTCAGGAATGGGGCCAAAAATGTTCCACCATAAAGAAAACCATGCGGGTAGTTTGCTATGGAATCGGTGGTCAAAGGAAAAGAACCACGAATGTTGATTTGTTTCATTTTGAAATAAAAATGCTCTATGCCAAGCATCAATATAATCAAAATAGTGATAATTTGGGGGTTGGTAATTTTGAGAAAAAGATTTGGGAGTTAGAGGATGTTGAGACCATTCTTCAATGGTGATGATTTTGCGGATAATAACTGTGGAATGAGTTACTAATCCAGTTTTGATTTTGTCGAAATGCTGTTTGATGGTAATTGAGTCGGTATCTATGAGGATGAACTCATAGAATTCTTGGGTTTTGAATGGGGATTGGTTGTAAAAATGCCAATCTTTCCAAAAATGTTTTTGGGCAATTTGAAGAGGATTGTCACATCCTCGGACTTGAGGTTCATCTAGAGGAAATAATTCCTCATAGGGATCTTTTGTAAAATATTGGGGTCTATTTGCTGATGATTTGGGGGAATTGATTTGGAGAGGTTTGTTGACCGATCTAGTGATAGAATGGGTCATTCCCGTATCGGGAGCAATTTGACTTGAGCTTCGGACTACAATTTGGTTGAATTGAGTACCTGGTTTGATAATTGATGTTGAAGCTTGAGAGGGTTTGGCATAGCTTGATTTTGATTTGGAGATTGATTTTGGAGGCTCTTTTGGAGGAGCCATGATGACCAAGATTTCTTTTGGACGGGAATCCTGAAGGAATTCACGGGTTAGGAAATCAGGGATTGAATTTGAATCACCTTTGATGTATGCAATGTCAAAATCGAAATTTGATAATAAAGCTTGCCATCGTGCAAAAATTTGTTTTGATGCAATATTTTGAATATCATTTTGTAAAACATGTTTTGCTGCACTGCAATCGACTCTAACAAGAAATCTTTTGTTGAGTAAATCACTTTGAAATTTTTGAATACAAAGTACAATAGAAAGAATTTCTTTTTTAATTGTACTATAATTTTGTTGGGCTGGGTTCCAAACACCAGAGGTGAATTGGACCAATTGTTCTTTGTTATCTGAAACTTGTTTGAGTATCCCCCCATACCCTAAATCAGAGGCATCGGTTTCAACTACTTTTGGTAAATTTGGATCTGCCAGATTAAGGCAAGGGATATTTTTGACAATTTGTTTGATTTTTTGGATGGCTTGGGTATGTTCGTCCGTCCAAGGCTTAGGTTGTTTCCTAAGGCGTTGATACAGAGGAGCACATAGTTTTGCTATTTGGGGGAGGAAATCGCGAACATAGTTCAAGCTTCCTAAAAATCTTTGTAGTTGGGTTTTGTCATAAAGTTGATCAGGGAATTTGTCAGCAAAGCTGATTGATCGTTCGATTGGGATAATTTGACCTTGATGGATGTAATGTCCTAAAAACCGGACTTTTGTAAGGAATAATTCCATTTTCTTTTGGGAAAGAACTAATCCGCTTGATTTGATGACTTTGAAAAAGATTTTTAAATGTTTGAAGTGTTGTTCAATTGATTTTGAAAAGACTAAAACATCATCTATATAGACAATGGTAAAGTCATATGGATTGAGGATATCATTCATGATATTTTGGAATTCACTGGGGGCATTTTTGAGTCCAAATGGCATTACGTTCCATTCGTAATGGCCAAAAGGGGTAGTAAAACCGGTTTTGTACCGATCTTCAGGATGAATCTGAATCTGCCAAAATCCAGACTTCATGTCAAACTTTGAAAAGATTTTGCCTTGTTGAAGACACTGTAATAGGTCTTTCTTGTTTGGGATTGGATATCGAATCCATTGGAGGACTTTGTTCAAAGGTTTGTAATTAATAACGAGCCTAGGTGTTCCCCGCTCAAGTTCAGCATTTTTATTTACATAAAAAGCTGCACAGCTCCAAGGGGATTTGCTGGGTCGGATTAATTTTTTGCTTAAGAGATCATTGATCTCCTTTTTGCAGGTTTCTTGCAATTCTTGATTCATTTGAATTGGACGAGCTTTGGTTGGTATTTGGGATTCAGAGAACCCTTGCTCATAGGGTAATTGGACAATGTGTTTCTGTCTTGACCAAAATGCATCGGGGAATTCAGAACATAGTTCATGTTCGAATTGTTGTTTTAAGGTCTTGATTTGATTTTGGACAGAGGGTTGTTTTAAACGCTCCTCAATACGTTTATTTGAGAGTTCGTCTTTGAGAAATTCAAGATGAGTTTCTTTGTCTTTGATAGATCGAATTGGGCGATCTAATGGGTTTTGAGTCCAGATTTGTTTGTCTGGTGGGATAAACCGAAACATAATCTGTTGGTCGAAAACCTTTGTTGTGATTCCTTTATCTGTAACAGAAAAAGGTTTGATTTGATCTAGGAAGGGTTGTCCTAGGATTAAATTTGTGTTCAAGTCTTTAACCAGGTAGAACTGTTGTTGAAGACAAGACCCTTTGTTACAAATGTGGACATTTGATAATTTGTAATCAACCTGGAGGGATGCATTATTTGCTCCAGTGAGTTTTTGATAATTCTTTTCAAAGAATTGGGTAGGAATTAATCCTTCTTTGAGACAATTTACTTCAGCACCTGAATCAATCAAGGCACTGGTTTTGATTTTGAAAATACCAGAGACGACTAATAAAATGGTGGTATACCATGATTGTCGAATGGGTTTATCAATGGTTTGGATTTGTAATGAATCTTTTTGATTTGGTTCTGTAGATAAACCTTTTAATTTGATTATCTCACTTTTGATTTGTTTAATTTCTCCTCGGAGGTTTTGTATATTATTTTCAGAAGGTAAATTCTGGTTTTGTGTGGGATTTTCCATTTGATGGCTTGATGTAATCATGCCAATAGTTTGGGGTAGATTGGGGTGACTCCTTTGAAATTCTCTATTTTGATTTGACATAAATTGAGATTTTTGCAAAACAGATCTATATCTCTGATATTTTCTCTGTTTACAAATTTTGGGATTTGTTTTTAATTTGGAAACAATTTTGGTTTGACTAAGTCTGTTGACTTGTCGGGTTTGAGGTTGGTCGGGTGGTGACTTTTGATGGAGCATGACCCGAATTTTTGGATTATTTCCTTTATGGTTTGTTTGGGGTTTTTGGCTAACATTTTTATGTTCCTTAATTTCTAAGGATTTTATCGAAATGTTAATTTGTTTGGGAAATTTTCCCTTTTGATTTTTGGAGATGGAAATTATCTCAGATGCTAACAATTTATTGTTAGGATCCTTGATATTGATTTTGAAAAGATGATTTGGTGAATCATCCTTTTGGTTTTGACATTCTTGAGAGGAAATCTTAGATTTCTTATCAGGAATAGGGGCAGAGTTAGGCTGTGCGCCGGACTCATTTTGTTTTGAGTTTGACTCATCAGATTTTTCTTCTGAAATGAGAATTTGATTTGTAATAGATTGAGGGTTAGACTTGAATTCTACTTCTTTGGTTTTGGATGAAGACCCTTCGTCTATCCGAGATAAATCTGGTGGGATAGGTAAATTTAGGCCATTTTGTGATGTTGGGTTTTTGTCTGGAGGATTTCCGGGTTCATATACCCATCCTTGGTTGTTGGACTGTTGTCCAGTTTTGTTATGAAGAGATTTTAATTTTTCATATATTTCCATGTTTTGATCTACGGTACATATAAATGTAACGAAACTTTGATGAATACGAATATGAGAAAAAGGATATTTGATTTGATGAAGTGAGGTAAACACATCTAAATAAACATAAAAGGACATATTCCATGTTATGGTATTCATATGGTCATACCAATTTAACTTCATGTTTTGTTGTTCTTCGTGTGAGAAATGGTTAAAGAACCAATCTCTTTTGATCCTATTCTTAAGAAGATCAAAATCTATCCTAAGTGTTGGTTTGTCTATTTGGAAACCTTTTGATTTTGTAATTGGTGGTATGTATGGAAAATACATATTGTTTTTAAACTTTGGAAGACCATTGTGATGAAATCCGCTGTCTCTTCCTGATATACTAGGTCCTTCCTCATGTATGATATTAGAAAACATTTTTCTAAATAACAAACAGAAATTGGAAATAATGTAAAATATTTTGGTTGAGTTATACTCTTACCCACTAATGGAAATAATGTAAAATATTTTGAAATAATTAAGCTACCGTCTGCAATATACTGGGAATAGTGAAAAGTATTTTGAAAGAGTTATGCTCTTACCCTCCGTACTGGACAGCCGGGGGACCGGGTAGACTTTGTTCGAGCTCGGACAACTGTCGTCTTTGTCGGGACTTACACTCTCATCTGCCCTTGACGCTCTCGTCTTTGCCTTACCTTCGTCTAGTCCCCCTACTCCAAGGTGGGATTTAAGCAAACAACCGGCAAAATACTAACATACACCCAATATTGATGCAAGATCTAAGCTTAACGAAGACAAAATAGAAAACATATGTCCACACCTCAACAGATAAGTAAACAACAAACAAAATATAAACATACACCCAATACCCGCCTAATTTTTCGGGACAAATGGCTCGACACCATAAGTGGCTCCGGACAAAATATAAGACCCCGTGATAAAATTATGCGGAAATGAAACCGGCCTTAAGCCTAAAATAGGCGGGTATTGGGTGTATGTTGATATTTTGTTTGTTGTTTACTTAATCCCTGCGTGTGGACATATGTTTTCTATTTTGTCTTCGTTAAGCTTAGATCTTGCATCAATATTGGGTGTATGTTAGTATTTTGCCGGTTGTTTGCTTAAATCCCACCTTGGAGTAGGGGGACTAGACGAAGGTAAGGCAAAGACGAGAGCGTCAAGGGCAGATGAGAGTGTAAGTCCCGACAAAGACGACAAGAAACCGAGCCTGAACAAAGTCTACCCAGTCCCTGGCTGTCCAGTACGGAGGGTAAGAGCATAACTCTTTCAAAATACTTTTCACTATTCCCAGTATATTGCAGACGGTAGCTTAATTATTTCAAAATATTTTACATTATTTCCATTAGTGGGTAAGAGTATAACTCAACCAAAATATTTTACATTATTTCTCAATATGAACCGATTAACCAGGTCCATGTCTTTGAGGTCATCTGTTGATGAAGAACCTAGTATATCAGGTAGAGAAAAAATTTATGAGGATGAACAAACAGAAGAATATAATTTAACAAACTGGACTCTTCCAAGAATCCCAACAAAAGATATATACAAACAAAAATGGTTGATGCGGGAAACTGCAAAGACCGTTGAACAAACTATCAATTATTCTTCTGAAACACAGGAGATTCAATTGTTAGATCCAAAGTCCTTATTCAAACTCAGGGCCGAATTTTCCTATATCCATGTAGGACTAATTCAAGTGGCCATCAAACCTCTCCACAGGGAAGGATTAAACACATCAATGATCCTTGCCTTGAGAGATCAAAGATTTTACAATTTCGATGATTCCTTATTAGGAGCCATTGAAACAAGTCTCTGCAGTGGTCCGGTTTACTTTAATTGTTATCCGGATATAACATTACCACTGTATGATCCAAATCTCAAAGATGCACTCAAAATTAACATAAAAACGTATGGGTATAAAATGAAGCAGGGATCAATTCCCATAGCTATCATTTACCGAATACAATACAAAACCATCTCAAAATCGATGGAACCCCCCCAAAGTCTGAAAAAGACACCAAAAGGATATACAACCTTTTTTGAAACCAATGGGTCTCAAACTAGGGCTATCCTACCCAAAACAATCCAATGGAAAGATGTTGTATTTCCCGATGAATGGAAATTGCAATGTCAAGCTCCACCCCCACAAATACAAACTAATAGGATTATCAAATCCATATTCCAAGAGGAAGATGGTTTGGTTTCCATCAAATTTGATAGGACAAGTTCAAGTTCAAACCCAAACCCAAAACCTCAAAATTTAGATCAATACCTAGAAGGGCAACGATCTACCAAATCATTCCAACCGGGTAGGTTTTCCTGCTCAGACCTTCCAAGTGTCAATTTGGAAAATCAAAACAAAATTTCTGATCTTTATCAGGAAAACAAAAGACTTTCCAAAATGCTTGAACAAATCCGGCTATCCGGAACTCAAACCCAAAACAATATTACAAAAGGAGTTTACAGTCAAAATCCAGATTCCCCACCAGGATCTCCTACGGTATCAAAAATGTTACCTAGGACTGATGATGACATGTATCATCAGATAAACGTAATCCAATTCCACAGGGGTTTTCAAATTGACAAACCCAAACTAAGGATCGATTTTAGTCTTCCTCAAAATCAAATCAAAAGAGAATGGTTTTTCTCCCATTTCTCACCAGAACAACAACAATTAATCAAAACAAAATGGTATGAACATATGGAAACATATGAAATGAATGTTTCATTTTATATTTATCTCGAATGTTATACCTCTCAAAATAACATTAGTTATCCTTTCAAAACCATTAATATGGTAACTCAAACTCAAAATTCTTCAAATTCTGTCATTTGGAAACTCAATGACAACCATTTGGTCGAGTCAATCCATCCTCCATTAGCAACTATTTTGTTGCAAATGAAGAACATGGAAATCAAGGCTGCACCATTCAAACACACCAACGATGTGTCTGAAGAATCCAAAAAATTAATTGAACAATCAAACTATACAAACCAGTATCTCCAAACAATCGGTTCCCAATTAAATCGATTGGAGAATGCTATCCAAAACAAATCAATTGATGTCCCCAGTACATCTACAAAACCACTAGGAGTAGAACCCAAATCAAGACCCCTCTTCACTCCTTTTTCATTATCAAATAAATCCTTGAAGGAATTTTCCCAAATGGATTTACTCAATCAAATTAACAGAGCAACTCTTCTCAAACAAATTGACCAAAAACTCAAAAATTTGGTTGTCCCTGACACACCACCAATCCAAATCCCTGATGCCGAGAGTCATAATTTAAACATTATTGACACGGAATCTTTATCAAATTTCTCTCAAAATTCGGAGGAATCCGAACCACAAATTATTGAACCCAAAGTAGTTTCACAACTACAAACAAACTTCCAAAATATTCAAAATTATTATCCTCGTCCGACATTTTCGGATCTTCAAATTGAAGAAAGAGGACGAACTTCCCAAGCGACATATACCAGTGGCACCATTTACGAATGGAACATTGATGGAATGTCCGACTACAATTTCACAAACAAACTTCAAGAGATGACCATGGTAAGCAATGCTTATCGTCTCAAAGAATACACGGATCGAGCCATTGCTGAGATCATTATCTCAGGGTTCTCCGGTCAACTCAAAGGATGGTGGGATTACACTCTCACATCCAATCAAAAAGGAGAAATCCTTTCAGCTGTCCAAATTGACCACATCGGTCAACCCGTCCTTGATGACGACGGTGAACAAATCAGTGACGCTGTCAACACATTAATTTTCAACATTACAAAATATTTCTTAGGAGATCCAACCAGGTTGAAAGACCGATCTTCGGAGCAATTATCAAATCTCAAATGCAAAAAAATGCATGATTTCAAATGGTACAAAGATACTTTCATGACCAAAGTCCTAACCAGGGAAGATGCCAATCTCCCTTGTTGGAAAGAAAAATTTCTCACTGGATTACCAACATTATTCAGCGAGAAAATCAAAACCAAATTACGAGACGAACATAATGGGGTTATTCCCTATGATCATCTCACTTACGGTGATCTGATCAACATAATCCATAAAGAAGGCCTAGCCCTCTGCATGGATATCAGACTCCGAAAACAAATCAGACATGAAAACAAATCATACAAAAAAGAACTGGGTGGTTTTTGTTCCCAATTCGGGTTCGAACCTCTCCGAAACCCCAAAACTCACAAATCCCATAAAACATCAAAACATGGGAAAAGCAAATATTCAAAAGATACGACTGATGAGTCCTCCAAAATCATCAGACCATCAAAACCAAACCCCAAAAATTTCAAATGTTTTCACTGCGGTGAAAGAGGACATTTAGCAAAATATTGTAGGGCACGCAAACGGGTTAATTCCTTAATCATGCCCGATGATACCAAATCACAACTTTTGGCAACATTAGTGGGATCTGATTCAGATACCCCTAATTCCCCAAACTCCAAAATCAATTCCTGCACCTGTGCAGACGGATTATTTTGCCACGATTGCCAAGATCCTGATTCCTCTGAGTCAGAATCCGAAGCAATTGTTAATATGATTCGTGCTGACTCATCAGGTTGCTTATCTGACATCTTAAAACAAGCCAAATCAGATGCAGATAGAAAATTTTTTTTAGAATCCATAAAAGGATCTCTAGAACAAAATCCAAACCTTCAACGGAAAACCATTCAAACCCCAAATTATGATTTAAGCCAAATCTACCAAAGATTTTCTCAACAAAATCATTTACCAAACACCCAAATCCAAAGGCTTGAATTAATAACTCAGGACCTTCAAAAGGATGTCAAAATCCTTTATCAAGAAGTGTGCAACATCAAAAACCAAATTCAAACTCAAAATCAAATAAGTCCTCCTGAATTTTTACCCCAAAATCTATATGTGGATACTGTTAGAAATATCCCTTGGTTTATTAATGCAAATTTAATTATCTCAAACACATTTGTTCTACAAACCATTGCACTTGTTGATACTGGTGCACAACTCAATTGCATTCAAGAACATCTTGTTCCAAATCAATATTTTGAACCAACTTCTCACCGACTCTCTGGAGCCAATGGATCAAAATTAACTGTGCATTCCAAAATAACCAATGTCAAAATTTGCATTAACAATTTGCATATTATTCAAACATTTTTTCTGGTTCAAGATCTCAACACCGAGATCATTCTTGGCCAACCATTTCTCAATTCCATCAAACCATTTTCTGTAGATAACTCTGGAATTTCAACTAACATCTGTGGACACCCAGTTGTTTTCCCTTTTATTGCAGGGATGGACAAATCAACAAACCAGCAAATTTCACCCATCAATGATGGTGATTCAACGGACCAAAACCCGGTTAATGTTTTGGCTAGCCCACAGCAAACGGCTCGTGGTAAAGGCAAATCAAATCCGTTATGGCTGGAGTCTTTGCCAAAAAGACCACAACCCAAAAACAAAATTCCAATTTTTCGGACCAACCACCAATTGGGCTCAAATCAACATCAAATATTAAACCAAATGTTAGCCCATTTCCAAAACTCAAACAAGGCTGGTTTTATTGCAACCATGCACCAAATAGCCCAAAACTTGGCCCAACCAAAACCAAACTTTGATTATGAATCCAGCCATCTTTCCCATTCCGAATTGACTGAGGAATCCTGGTTAAGATTTCATCAAAAGCTTTCAAATCCCGATGTCCGTTGGACCTCAACTATTACCCCCGCACCTTCAAGTGTCCCGGGGTTTTACCAATGTAACCTTCAAGCCAACCACCCTCAACACTTCAAGCTATGGCTCTATGAGATGGGCTTTATCAAAAACCTATGGACAAATGGGCCTCAAGACTTATGTGGCTTGCCTGAAATCTTGGTAAATGCCATCAAAGGGTTTGATTTTCTAGATCAACCTGTTCGCATCAAATTCATCACCATCCCTCCAGAATGGATCAAAGATGGTCAATATCAAGAATTCATCCCCACTACAAATTTTATTCGGATCATTCCAAGGTCAGATGATGTATGGCCCGCCATCACATCTCCAGAAGCCAAAATGGATCTCAAAGAGATCCGCACAACAAGCATCTACAACTTCCAAAACAAGATATCTTGTTGCTCCTGCAGCAGTACACAAATCCTTGCTGAAGGTCGAAGGACGATCATCACAGGACCATCCAAGATGCCAAAAGATTCTCAACTGGCCTACGCCATCACCAACAATCAAATCAATGCCAGCCTGGCAGTTACCAAATTACTAGATCAAGACAATATAGACTACAAATGGAACTACTGGGACAGTGACAATGAACTTGAGTCCCACATCTCCCCAAGTTACGGGTCCCCCGCTGGATCCTCCTATTCCTTCGATACAATCGGCGATGCAAATATCGACAACATGATGGAAGGATAGACACCAGGTCGACATGTTGGGATCACGTCAGCCATGACGTCAACAAAAGAATGGCACAGGTATAATACAGCCTGTATCAAATTGTATTCAGGTATAATACCACCTGTATCAAAACGTATTCAGGACTAATGCAACCTGTATCAGAATTGCATTCGGTATAATACGAAACCGTATCCATTCGTATTCTGTTACTATCTCAGTATAGATAGTCGGGTATAATACGTAACCGTATCCAAACGTATTCTGTAACTATCTCAGTCTAGATAGTCAAGCCACTACCGGGCCCACACTAATACGGTATAAACTCTGATCCAAACCAAAGGGGAAAACAGTGTCTTTGGACATGTGGAATGCCTCGGTGCGGATCTAGAAGACCCAAATCTCGTGATCAGCTCCCGTGATTCACGGCCGACAAAGACAAAAGCAAAAGCAAAAGAAAAGCAAAAGGAGAGAGAATATTTTCCAAAGTCAAAAGTGGAATCATTTCTCTTCAAAAGCAAATCAAATTCTTTTCAAAAGATATCCCATTTCAACAAAGCAAAAGGCAAGTGGGAAACAAAGTGGAAGACAAATTGCCAATCACCTTTCAAAGAGACCCCGCACTCACATCAAGGTGGAATCCAAGGCACTCCAAGACACCAACACTTCTTCTATAAATGGAGAAGAACTCCTCTTCATTCGGGGAGGCAAACCAGAGTCAGAAGATTAGAGTTTAGAGAGACATTCACTCCGAAGGCGGGAGACTTCACCAAAGAGTGTTTCCTTTAGATTCTTAGCATCCCCTTCTGTACTTAAACCTCCATAGCTTTAGGTTCTTCTTCTTCTTTGAAGCTTGTAACCTGTTGCTATCAAAGTGTAGCAGTGTCCTGTAAGTTCTTACTTTCAGTACCTGTTCTTCGTTCCATTTCAAATTTCATGTTTATATTTCATTTCTGATTGTAACTTGTAATTTTCATTTTACTTTCAGCTTATGATATATAATTTATTTTTGCATCTTGCATATACCGCCTTAATGGTCGGTTTTCAAGTTTCCGCATAATTTTACACTCTGGTCTTATATGTTTAGATCCTGAGTCCCTTATATATATATATATATGGCAAAAATTGGTTTGTAAAGATGAAATCTGAAAAAGGGTTTTCTCCTATCACAGTTAAATGTGTTATATAAACTCATGGGAAATGCCTCCATTTCATTTAAGAAATTGCACAACTTTGCCATTCAAACCAAAGAAAAGAGATCTTCATTCCAAATAATGGAAAACAAAGCACAGTATACACTCCAACTATCATATGAAGATTTCCAGCCCTCATTCGATTGGGTGAGGGAGAATGGGCAAGACACTCTTGTAGTTAATTTCCATTTTTGGTATGTAAGTCTCCTCCTCTGTTTATATGTTTTCCATTCTATATTTCTAATTCTAATTAGTGTATCTTGAGCTTTCTCATTTTCTTTGTTGCAATGGATGGGTGTTGGGTGTTTGAGTTTTATGAATATTTCAATAAATGTATCTATATAGTTAGGTTTCACTGATAGCAAGTAAATTCTCTAAAAACGTGAGGAAGAGTGGTTGAAACCTTATTCTCCTTTGATGGTAAAACAGTTCTCATCTCACTGTGGACGTGAATAGGAAATCTTATCGAACCATGTTAATCATTATGTTGTGTGATTTGTTTTTTAGATGTAAGGTAAAATATATTCAAGAAACCCAAAAAAAAAAGTGTAAGAAACATAAACACAACAATGATATATTTGTTTAAGACTAATTCTTAACCATATGACAAAGGTAATATTTTAATAAATCAAAACATATGATTATTTACATTCAAAACATATAATAAAATTGAGATATTAGTACATACAGTATATAAGCCCAAATCAGAAAACTAAAAAGAGCTGAGACGTGTAGCAACACTTTCCTTAAAGTTGTATTTACCCCATATATGGTGTAATGGGTCTTCGCAAGCCAACCTCCAAGATAAAACATCTCTAAGAAGCCCACCCAATAATGTGCGCACAATGTGTTGGATGTCGTTAGAAATCTCAATGACTAAGGCTAATAGTTTTTTAGAAATGATTTGAATTCCAAAATTCATCCTCTATTTATAGGGGACAGATACCCTTTCATGGGAACCATAGGATGGGGCACGTCTATCTGATTGGATGGCTTAGATGCACCCTGATCTATGGATGCCTGAAGCAATGGCCCAGATTATGTCCTTTCATATGTATTAGAAGGGACACACCTCTATGTATTTGTGTTTTTTCCCAAAAAAAAAAAAAAAAAAAAAAAAAAAAAAAAAAACACGTCCATAAGATTGGATGGCTCAGATGTCTAAGGATGCCTAAATCAAAGCCAAGATTGTGTCCTTTCCAAAAATTCATCTACTAAAGAGCACATCTAGATCTGCGCTCACGCTTGCACCCGCGGGAGTTAATAGCAACCTGAAACCCCTGTTCCCCTCTCTTAAGAGGGAGCCTTTCTTTTAAGGGCTCAAGATGTAAAGCACTACCCCTTACATATATTCTTTCCTTCTCCAAAGTCCCTAAGCAATGTGGGACTAAAACTTCCTACATTGCTTTTACCAACTCAAAAAACAAGCTCCAATTACCAACTCAAAAAACAAGCTCCAAAAATTTTCTGACAAAATGATAACGAAATATTTGAATTTTATTTTGAAATTTTTTTGAAACTTTTAGCTCACTTGACTTTTTAACTACAAACAAATACTCAATGAGCATTCAATTAATATAAATCAAAAACCAAAGTATGTATGGTGGGGGGGAAGCTCCAATTCCAAGGGATGAAGGAAGTTCAAGGAAAATGCAATTAGCCTATTTATAGAAGTATCCTCACAAACTCCGGTGGTTTGCCAATTTTTCTTTTTGTCTCAAACAAGATGACGTCACATATTTGAGTATAAGTTTTGGAAATATTGTTTCACCTTCATTTATTTCGCTATATCCAAATGTGATAAACTCTAGCACAATATGCCAATTTTTCCACTTGATCACGAAAGCCTCCGCCTTTGACTGATTTGAAATGCCACTTCCACTCTTTTTTGGAGGAGAGAATATTTCTCTTATCCGGCCTGCACATCCTTAAAATGAGATCCCAAAGATTGGAAGAGAAAGAATAAATGAATATCTTCATCGGCAGCCCAACAGAAAACAACTTGTACTTGATTGTGAAATTGTTTTTGCCATTGTGTGATTGTTTCTTTCTTTGTGGTTTATTGGGTTCAATTTCTACTGGTACTTTAAAAAAAGTATCATGGATTCCCCAAGGTTGTCATGAGTCACATGGCCTAATTTAGCAATCTCTCTCTCTCTCTCTCTCTCTCTCTCTCTCTCTCTCTCTCATGTTACAATTGAAAATAATCAATGGATGGTTCTATTTAACTTATTTGCCATCATCTTATGCTTTGCAAAGTTTCAAAAAGGATAACGTAAAGGTTGTAATGACCAATAGTCTGGGCAAATTGAAGATCATTGGAAAATGTCTTCCTGCGGGGGACAGTTAGAGTTGTTTTTGCAAATATTTTTATGTACGAGAAGACTACTGTGATACAAAAACCATCCATGCAAAGCTCATTGGCAGATAACTTCATGTCATAATTCCAATGAAGACCACTTGAAAGAAGATCCATATACTCTAGCAGAACAATCTCCGGAAAGTAAGGGCCTGTTTGATAAAACTTCAGCTCTAGATTCCAAATTCGGGTTCTGAATTTGGATTCTACTTCAGGTTACTCAGGGAATATTTAAGAGTAAAAACATGTTTGATAATGCATTTTCTGTAATGGATTCCAGAGTATCTTTAGAATAGAAACATGTTAGATAAATATTATTACCCCAATCAAAGTCTAGAAAAGTGGTGGTGGTAGTGGTGGGTGGTGGGGGCGGGTAATGGGTGGTGGTGGTGATGGGAGGTGGCTGTGGTGGGCGGTGCTAGGTAAGTCATGGTTAATGGGTGGTGGTGGGTGATGGGTGGTGGGTGGTAGCGGTAGCAGTGGTTGTGGTGGTGGTGGTGGTGGGTGGTGGCGGCGGTAGTGGTGGTCAAGTGAGAGTCAAGTGAGAGTCGGACTCTTTTTCTTCTCTTAAAAACTTGCTCCAACACTTAGAAGCAAGTCTCAGTTACTCCAAAATTTTGGATTTTGGAGCCAGTTTGAATCCGGTTCACTCTCTGGGAGCTTGAATCCAATCGGACTTATCAAATGCGCTTCTACTATAAAATGACTCCTGGGAGCCAAAATCCATAGAATCCAAAATCTAAAGTTTTATCAAACAGGCCCTAAGTTTCCCTTCGACACCTAACACTTAAATGCTGGCCTCATCCTAGGAATTTCGGAGACCAACTTAAGTACTCACTAATCTAATAGATGTAAGAATCACCTTATGGGGGGAGTAAGGCGATTAGAGTTCCCTATGATTCTCTTTTGTGACTTGGAGATTGAAAGATGGCGTATGGCCTATTAACCCAAAAACCAAGTTCGGAGAATAGTAGTGAGTAAAGTTCCAAGTCCGAGAATCTGGGTTGGAGATAGGGCATGATTTTACAAACTCATTTTGCCAAAGGAAGAGATCGATTGCAAAAATCAGATTTGAGCCCTTGCCTTCATCAACAGCAGCCTTGCCCCAGCCCTTGCCAGCCGCTCGCCCTTACCCTCGTCGACAGCCAACTAGCCCTTGCCTTCGTTAGCCACGCCTGCCGCCGCTGGCTTACCCTAGACTTCATCTCAAGTATTCACATTCCCCTGCCCTTGATTTTTTCTGTAGATTTTGAAAGATCTAAGATGGAAAGGGAGATGACGGATGAATATTCTTTAAAGCACCAACAATGGTTTTCTAAAGCTGATGTAACATCTTCTGAATCCCCAAGACCTACGGCCTTGACTTTGGATTCTACTGATGGGAATGCAAACTGTGATGAGGACTCAAGTAATGATGAGGGGTCTTTAGGAGTTCCTGGGGATAAGTCTGAAGTGTTGTCCAAATCAGGAGGTAAAGGAAATGGCGTGAATATGATGAAGGAGTTAGGTCTGCAAAGGGATAGTTTGCTCCAGCTAAGAGATGGAAAGAGAAGTTGTTCGGTGACGTGATTAGTGTTCAGGAAGGTGGTTCTCAAAAGTTAATCAAATGCAACCACAGGTTCATTGAACCTATAATGGTGGGAGACTCTAAGATTGGGAAATATCCATCCTCAGTAGTAGAAGAAGCAGTGACAGATCTTCAGAACTCATTGGTGGGCTTTTTTCTTGACAAATGACCAACATTTAACTATGTCAAAAAAAACCATGATACGGTAATGGAAGTTACAGGGGATGAATGGGAGGTCTGTTTTTAAATTATCAAATGAAGAAGACAAGTTTCAGGTTTTTGATGGAAGTATGTTTCATGTTGGGGGAGGCTGATTTTCTTTCGGAGTCAGAATCGCACATTTCCAACCAGAAGAGTTGGTTTACGATCGGTGGCACTATAGACAACACTTCCAGGATTGCCTCTCCATCTCTGGGGTGAGGAGGCATTGAGCATCATTGGTTTTGTTGTATGGAAGCCCTTGTTTGCGGACCGTAAAATAGCTCTGAGATTGCCTAGCTTTTGTTAGGATATATGTTGATATTTTAAGTGAGGCTCCCCTCTCGGAAGGATTACGATAGAAGATGACGAAAGGAACTTGTTCCTCCAGATTGTGGAAGTATGAGTGGCGCCATGAGCAATGCCTCTACAGTAAGGTTTTCGAGCATTCCAATTATTTGTATTTACCCAAACAAGATAAGGGTGGTGAAAAGGAAGAGGTTGAGCAGAATCAAACTCGACCTGAGGCAGTTCCTTCCCACCAAGCCTCCCCTCTTTGTGCAGCTGGTCCTGGGCTGTCTCTTGGTTGTTCGGTCCTGGGCGACTCTCTAGGGTTTCCAGAGGTATGGAATGAAGTGGGGCCCTTTTTTTTTAATTCTCCCTCTGTTGGTCATCGAGATTAGTCACATTCTGTCCTCCCCCCTCTTTCATCTTTGATTTTCATGGATTTGTTAGGTTTTTCTAAACCTATTGGGTGCAGGAAGTTCAAAATCCAAAGCTGCCCCTCTGGATCCTCCTAACATCGAACTCTAGCTGTGTCCTTTCCCTCTTCTGTCAACCATTTCTCTTCTCTATCCAATGAGGTAGATGGTGAGAACCAAATCCTTATCCCTCCTTCAGTAACTTCCTATCATCCCTATCCTGCTCTTTTATCCCCCTGGTTGGTGTTCCTCCTTTGTCTATTGTTGATGTTTCCTCTATCTTATCTCCCTCGTTGACCTTGCTAGTCACTCCAATTTCTTGGGTAGATCCCCTTCCCTCTTATGTAAGCCTCAAACTTAGTTTCCTCTTCTACACGTCTCCCTTCTACAAATTTTCCCAAAGCCTCCTTCCTCGAAACTAAGACTATCCTCCCACAACGTTTCCATTGATCAATCCCTAGCCATTGATCCTTTTCACCCTTCTGCCCAACCCCCTACATCTCCTATTTCCACCTCCCACTCGACCCCACCACCTTGTTATGGATCCCCCTCTCAACCTTCTTTTGTTGGTGAAGAGGATCCTCTCTTGGTCTTGGGGGTGACCATATGAGTTTTAATCATCTAGCTAAGAGGGGTGGTATTGGGTTGGAAAACATGTTCGCTTTAATGACCAGGTGATTGTCCACCTTTTGAAAAATTGGAAAAATCTTGTAGGAGGACCTATTGAAGAGTCCACCGATATGATTTCTCAGATAACGAAGATTCCCCTATTGTTGAATTCTCAGATTGGGAGGATAATAATGGCATTCTCTCACACCACTCAAAGTGTGATAGGGATTCTATGGGAGTTTTTTGTTCTACTCCTCTGGTTTTCCTGAGAAGGAGTATCCACATTCGTACTCCTCCTAGTCGGCTCCAAAATGTTAAAGAATGAGTATGTTGCATTGTGTCTATTTTTTCTTTTGCTTTATGGGCCTTAGTCATGTTGTAGCCCAGGTCTAGCAAGTGTTGTTTTGTTGTGATGTTTTGTCTAGGTCTCTTGCGAGGGTCCATCTTGTTGTGCTCTCTTTTTGGATCAATAAAATATCAACTTATCCCAAAAAAAAGATGAAGAAAAAAAATTCTCTAGCATGTAAGGAAAATGAAAGCCAGATGAAGCCGGAAAATAATAACCAAAATGATGGTGTAATTGCAAGTGAGTTCGGCATTGATAAAAGGAAGATGGTAGCTCGTTTGGAGAACATTGTAGCTTCCAGCAAGCGTAAAGAAATAGGAGGGTTTGGGTTTGAAAAGTTGGTTTGATGTCGAGGTTGAATAAGAGAAGACAGTTGGTAGTGATCAATGTTGTAGTTCCATTGTTGTGGTGACCGTGGGGATTTATGCAACATAAAAACTTAAGTCTGGGAAAGAAACTTATGAAAATTAGACCTTCTATTCTTAACTGGTTTTTCTAGTTGTATTTAACAAGGTCTTTTTACCTTAGATTGTGCTACTTCCCAAATTAAACATCAATACTTCCCCGACCTTGAAGTTTCCATGATGACCGAATGAATGAAGTGTGCATTAAAGAGAATTAGTTGGTTACAATTAGATGTTCTAACAACCTATGTTACATTAAGACCGATCCATTCTTAATTGTACTTTCACTTCAACGAATGTCCAAACTTCTCCTGAAACCATAAGAATGGCGCAAGCCACCGAAACAAGGGGCCACTGGGAGAGCTGTATGCTTCTCTTCCTATATGGCTTTAACAAGTATTTGAGTAATATGAGACACAAACAGTGTCAATAACAAAAGGGGTTCGCATTTGTAGATGACTCACTGAGGGTGTCAATCAAAACGGTTTTGGGTAAGTGAACAGGTCCCAACTAGCTTTAGTCAGTTGAGCTTAGGACCAAAATTTTCACGATTTACTAATCGGTTCCAAACCTAAGAATTGGTGCCAATTATTAATGGATGGGATGGTTTCGATTCCTAATAAGTTCAGGGCTATATATGCCACATACAGACAAAGACAAAGAAGGGTGTAGGAGATCGAGAGAGTCGGGAGGGAGAGATCATTTGCCATAATGCGATACATACGGTTTTGATTCCTAATCGATTCAAGGACTCTATATGCCACATACACGCAAAGCCTTCGGCTTTTTTTTTTTTTTCAGGTGGTGTGAATAAACATACTTTTTTACATTAACTTAAAAACACAGAAGTCTTTAAGAAAAATATTTAGAACTACACTTCTAGATTTCCTTCCTTTATTAGCATCTAATGCAAATTCAAGGAATATAGGCTTTTTTGGGATAGTAATTGTTATAAGAATGTTCCATATGTGTTTTTTCATTTGATTATACCTACTAATTTATTTTTTTTCATCCAGATTCTTCCCTGTCAATATTGACGAAATCAAAATGTATCATGTTTGGCATTTACCCATTTATGATAATAACCCACTATACTAGGAAGCCCAGCCCACCAAAATATCAAATCTTTGGTTTCTAGCAGGATTTACATTGTCTCCTCCTAGTGATTCTGGGAGGACAGTGGCAATCTATCCCGGATGGTTGTCACGTGGCTCTCGGTGAATTTGAGACCCACGTTCGAGCCGACACCCTCTGTCGGCTTGGCTTGTTGGCTGAGTGTCGGCTCAGACATGAGTCTCGGATTCATCAAGAGTCACATGGCAACCATCTAGAATAGGTTACTACTGTCCTCCCAGACCACTGGGAGGAGAGGATGGGGATCCATTTCTGACATCAAGTTCATGCATGGAGCTAAAATTAATGGGTAAAGAAGGTAATATTTATTTGTTAGAAGATTGTTGATAATGACAAGCAAAAGAAGCAAAAAGCTCACGGAAGAAGAATTTGAAACCAACCACAAGAGTGTCATTTGTCACTGATCTGGTACATTCCCAATATGTTTGTCATATATGTGGAAGAAAGGCTTTGGATTCTCACCAGACATCAGTGGTCCTCTCTTATCATCAATGAAAAAACAGATCAATGACAAGTGTGGCGAATCCATCTTTCTATGTAGGACTGAAATCCTCTTCCGCGGTAGGAGATTCTTGCCGCTGATCTAAGGGCTGGGGATCAGTCGACTCGCCTACCAATACATAGGGAGATGGGTCGATTGAAATCCCGCCCTTGGCCGACGGCAGTTGGACGGAAGAGGATTTTTTTGTCTCTATGTAATACATAAAGGATGGTCCAGATCCAGATTGTTCACACGATCACTTTTATTTTATTTTTTTTTCTTTTATTTATCATCGCACAAGTCACATGTCAAAGAAATCGTATTGGCAGTCCTATTCAATCCGACAATCGATTGAAACTTTACGGTTATGTTTGAATGCAAAAGAAAAAAAAATTATAAATAGTGGAGAAAGACGAATAAAGAAATAATTGTTTCATGATTACACATAAACTTAGTCATATCTAAAGCCTATGACTACCCAGTGAAGTGGGGATTCATTATATTTATTTTTGAATACTTGGGGTTTAGAGATGAATTGTGTGACCTTTACTGGGATTCATCATATTTATTTTTGAGTACTTTAAGTTTAGAGATAAATGGTGACCTTAAACTATAAGAAAACAGTTTAGACAATATTTATCATTTTGGATGGAGGGTTCGGACAAGGTTGCCCCAGTTCTAATTAAATTCATATTTTTTTTATGATAGGCCCTTTTATGTGACATAGACAGTGCCATACAGAAAGACGACATCAATTTCAAAAAAAGAGTGGGGATTGAGGATGGTGAATATAAGGGTATTATGGAGAACTTGTAAATAGAGAATAGGATGAAAATTTCATTAATTAATAGGGAAACTTTCGAGCCGATCTGACTGTTGACACCGAGCCTGTGGCAATTTTTCTTTGTTGAAGACATTTCCTCCTTCTTGACCATCCCTAATCTGTTTGAGGTTTTGTGGAATCAACAAGTAAATATCGCTATAATGTTCTTTAGCAGCTCTGGCTCTCCCTCATTAAATCTCAAGCGTCTAGGAATTAAGCAAATGGATTATTCTAAAAATTTGATCCCACTGCTTTGATGCCGTGTATTTCCATTTTCAAACAACAAAGAACCTAGAAACATCATGGCTGAGAGACTACATTCACTACATTTGGTTGTTACTTTTTATCATGACATTATTTGCTTCTTATCTAATAAAGTCTTTGTTTTCTTTCCCTTATATATCCACAAAGAACCGAGTAGTAACATCACAGCAGACTCTCTTGCCAAGGAAGGTTGGTCTGTGACATGTAAGTCTACTCCTCTCTTTCTACTCTTTGGATTCATGAAGTTTGTAATTCAGAATCCTTTTATTCCCCATGTCTTTATCAAAAAATTATTATCTATAAAAAATAAATAAATAAATAAAAATGAAACCTTACTTTTTTATCCTCTTAATACAATACATTTTTTTTTGTAAGATTAATTCTTATCATTTTATACATTTATTTGAAAAACATATGTAAGACAATGACGACTCTTAAATAATGTATTGATAGTAATCAAAAAATTTGCAAAATTAACTTAAAAATCTTTTAAAAATAAGACAATAAACAAAAATGTCATTCAATCATCCCTTTATATAAATATCCTAAACACTTCTTCTCACCATTTCATAGAATATGTAGTCATCTACCTAATCACTACCCATGAAATGAAATATAAAAAAAGAATGCAATATAATATGTAGTTGAAATACCCCTTTGAAACTTGCTTTGGGCAAGAAGAGAAAACGACAATAGCACCAATAAACATTATAATATAAGTCATACTCCATAAGTAATCTAATATGTATATGACTATAAGTCTTTCATAATAAATAAATAAATAATTAGAATTACATCTAAAAATATTACTTTTCTACTAAAGAATCAATTAATTAATGATATTTTCATTCCCTGCTAAAATGGACCGACCGACAACATGTGGGAGAGGAAAAAAAAGAAAGTCCAAAAAGAGATAAAGATAAAAATCACGTTAAAAAGAAGAAAGAATTTTCATTAATAATAAAACAGAAAAAAAATTATATGGATCACTGGAATGGAATCTGTACCTGTGGATCCAATCAGTGCTAAGCATGTGGACTAAAAAATACAGGATAATAGTGATGGCCTAGAAAGGTAGACCCAGGAAGGCATATTGAAGAAGAGCATGTTTGCATTGTTAAAAAAAATAATAATAAAATAATAATAAAATGTTTGCCTCGATGAATGAAACAAAACAATAATAAGACAAGACCGAAAAGTAAATATAATATAAGAACGCCAAAAGAGGAAGAGACAGGCGATATCGGAGAGTATGTTTGCCTCGATGAACTAAACAAAACACAATACGATCAGAAATTAGAAACGAAATCGTTATGTGGGAGACACGGCTGCCTTAGTCCGATTCGCGATACCTGACGGATATTAAATTGGACGCTGACGAAACTCCTTTGCGCATGAAGTGATAATGTGGTAAAAAAATCCTCTCCCGTCCAACTCCCGTCGGCCAAGGGCGGGATTTCAGCCAGTCCACCTCCTCATGTATTGATAGGCGAGCCGATTGATCCCCAGCCCTTGGATCAGCGGCAGGAGGTTCCTGCCGCAGGAGAGGATTTCAGTCCGATAATGTGACAGTTTTGTAGTATATCAAATGCCTATTTTAAATCTCGATTAAATTCCTCCTTCACCACGGATTCCCACTGCTCGAGGCGCGTTTCAGGTAATTTCAGAAGGGAGAGAGGGGCAGGGGAAGAAGATACTTTGAGAGAGAGAGAGAGAGCGGCGGAGGAGAAAGGATCTCGAGGAAGAAGAAAGCGAAAGTGAGAGCGGCGGAGGATAAAAGAGATGGAGGAAGAAAGAAACTTGAGTTGCTTTGGGTTAGTGGCGGAGGTTTTGTTTCAGAGGTTAGGGTTTGCTTTGGGTTCTAAAACGATGAAAAAGAAACTTGAGAAATAGTTGGTGGAGGTTTTGTTTTCTTGATTTTTAAGTGATGATTATAAAGATGCCAAACACAATGGTCGTTTTGAGATTACATAAAATAATAAGAATAATAAGAATTTGGGAGAATATGAGACCACATAAACCACGTACGTAAGGTCATTGTGTTCGATTGTTGGGAGAAAATAGATAGGTTTTCTCATTCTTTAAATATTCTAAACAGAGCTCCATCATCTTGAGGAAAGAGACACTATCATTAAACTATCTAGAGTAAGTGCATCTACAGGTAATGGAGAAATAATCACTGCTCTTCCAAATGAAATGGAGATAGTGGTGCCCTGGAAATCAGATAATATAAAGATCATGAGTGGTGCCAACGTGGAGTTACTGGAGATGGTGGTGCCCAGGAAATCAGATAAGATAAAGATCTCCTTTCTCCGCCACTCTCTCCTCTCCCCTGAAACGATTTTCTCCTGAAAGGGTTTCGCATGTGAATAGAAGATTGAAGTAGAGATTTAAAAAAGGCATTTGACAAGCTGCGGTTCCATCAGTTAAGAGTTAAGACAGCCGTGTCTCCCGCATAAACCCAGGCGCGAGACGATTTCTTTCCCATAACTTAATAGTAAGATAATGGGAATGACATGACACCAACAGTGGAAGACATAGGAACCATCGTGGCTATCATTTTTCTAAAGGGAAAAAAACAGTTACATTTTCTGTAACTTACCTCAATGAAAATTGAACACTCAAATTTTAGGAAAGACAAATACTTCTTTAAAAAATACTATTAAAATACAAATAGACACGTCATTAAGAATATTCCATTAGATGCTAACGGTGGAAGTCCAATATTTCCTTAATGACCAAATTAATTCTTTACAAAGGTTATTGGGAAAAAAATGATGGAGGTGGGTTTTCTCTTCACACACAATAAAAAAAATAAAAAAAAAAAAACAACTTGACATTGAGGTCTTCAACGACAAGAAGATGGGCAACAACGGTAGTCTTTCCCATTTAGTCTCTCTCAAATTTCTTGCAATATACTATATCTGTCCAATAATGGATGAAGATGATGTAGATCAGAAATGAAGGAGACAATGGTAGATCAGAAGGGAATAAAGCCCCAATAATCTCCTTTTCTCCCTCTTTCCCTATTTTATATTCTTTCTTCTTCAAGCTTCCCCTGTTCTGAACGTTACTCCAGCCCCTCCGAAAGCCATCGAACTTCCTTGGTACAAATCGAATCAAGATTTTGGGATCTATTTCAGCCTCCCAAAACAGCCCAGATCCTAGGTTTTTATCTCCATCAAAACCCCCCTGCTGTGAGATACAAACCATGAATCGATTCTGGTTCTCTGTGTACCGCTAGAATCTCTTGCAGAACTTATTTTGGCCTCTTATGCTTAAATTTTTTATCTGATTTCAATGGGGATCAGCAAGGCTATGGAAAAAGATTCTTTACCTCCTTTATCTTTCTATCCAGATTCAGATTCTGTCGATTTCATCCAGATTTCAACAGAACAAAAAGGAAGCAAGAAGTGGTACCTATGAGGGAAATGTTGATAACTCAAGAAGAAGAGAGAAAAACCCTAGATCGTATGGATAATCGTAATGTTCTTCAAGTTTCAACAATGGAAATCACCATTTTGGATCAAGATTTAAATGAAAAAATCAAAATACATACAACAGAGGAAAAACATAAATGGAAAATATAACTTCAATGAAGTTACATACTGAGATATCTTGTTGAGCGATTCCGAAGACAAAGCGCACAACTCTTATGGAATCGTTCTGTTCAAGATGGAGAGAGAGAAAAAGAGAGAGAGAGAGAGAGAGAGAGAGAGAGAGAGAGAGAGAGGGAGAGGAAGAAGAAGATGGTCTTAGAGGTAGAGTTGTCCACAAAAAATAGAATTTCAACACCGTTAAAAATTGGGGTCGTTTGTCTTTTCTTAAAACTTGGGTGTTCAATTGTCATTAAGGTAGGTTACAGGGGAAGTAACTGTCTTTTTCCCTTTTATAAAATAGGGACCCAACTTTGCTTTTACAGACCTTATCCTGTAGTTTTGTCAACATAGCTAAGCTCCTAAAATCTAAATTCTTAATTTGGCATTTTGAGCCAAACCCAATTAAGCATTCTTTATTCTGGAACACACAAATTTGCAAAATTACAGGGCACATGTCACATTATATCAAATTTACATGGAAAACTCACCGACATATAGGGAAACCCTAAGACTTTGTTTGTTAGTAAGGGGAATTAAAGAGAAGGGAAGTGAAATTTTCATACTTTAAATAGAAAATTTTATAATGATTACAACACAATGCTATTACATTACTATGTAACTAATTCCAAATTATTCGATACCCAAAAGACTTCCAAATGTCTCATCTACCACCCTAAATTTTTTCACCGTTAATCAAAGAGACCCCACCCGTTAGTAGAGTCCCGTTAGTTGTAAATATTAGGACAATAATATCCTTATTCCAAAAGTAAAAGACAGTAATGCCCTTATTCCCATCTGTTTTTTAAGTTTCTTTCTTCCCAAACCCTAGAAATTTGGAGACGAAGAGCAAGAAACAAGGGGATCCTCCTCTGATCGTTTCCTACGTCGGAGTTCAATGTCTGCAGTTTTTTTTTCGTTTCTCTAAAGATACTTCAGTTAAAAGGGTTTTTGTTGCTCTGTTTTTTTTTTCAGTTAAACGGTTTTACGGATGAGTCCAATCTAAGCAAGAAACAAAAGGGGATCTATATAGAGATTGAGAGAAGATTACGGGAGAAGAAATAGGGATTGTGGGAGAAAAGTGAAGGAGAAGAAGTAGGAAGGAGAGAAGATAGGGAGTGGGGCCATTGTGGCCAGAGTGAGAGAGAGAGTCCGAGAAGAGGGGAAGTTAAAGAAATTTTAGGAAAAAAAATAGGGATTATGGGAGAAAAAGTGAAGGAGAAGAAGTAGGAAGGAGAGAAGATAGGGAGTGGGGCCGTCGGTGGCCAGAGTGAGAGAGAGAGTTCGAGAAGAGGGGAAGGTAAAGAAATTTTAGGAAAAAAATAGGGATTGTGGGAGAAAAGTAAAGGAGAAGAAGTAGGAAGGAGAGAAGATAGGGAATGGGGCCGTCGGTGGCCAGAGTGAGAGAGAGAGTCCGAGAAGAGGGGAAGATAAAGAAATTTTAGGAAAAAAAAGAGGGATTGTGGGAGAAAAGTGAAGGAGAAGAAGTAAGAAGGAGAGAAGATAGGGAGTAGGGCCGTTGATGGGCAGATTAAGAGAGAGAGTCCGAGAAGAGGGACACATGATTTCAGAACAAAAATTCTTCACGGCTCCACATCATCTCTATAAAATCGGGGACAAGTAAAAATAAAATAAAGCTTCATTTAGCGAGATTTTCAGAACATCAGGACAATTGAGATCTAGAAAGGACTAGATCTTCTTGGCCTAGATTTCGAAATGACCTAGCAATCGAAGTGAATATATCTCTTTTTAATGAATCTGGATTTGAGTTGGAAGGGCTTGAGATCATTAAAGATTAGGTAATGGAGTGCTAATGAAGATGATATAAAACCTACAACTCTGTCCGGCCATGGTAATCGTTATCGATCATGAATGATTCTCAGTTCCCGATCTGAGATACAACTTGCAAGTGATGAAATTTTATGATTTTTTTTTTTTGAGTTTCATTTTAATGTTTTAAAGAAATAGTAAATTAGTAACTTTATCTCATTTTAATGTTTTAAAGTTTCAAATAGAAAGGGTAGAAATGTCTTGTCACACCCCAATTCTTATCCAACCAGAATGGTGTGAGTGAACCGTCATTGAACCAACGGTTCACACCAGGATCTCGAATAGGTCGTGTCCACTCATACAAACCATTACACATAACCACAATCAGAATATAAATAATACAGCGGAAGTCTTTAAATAGAATGAACTGAGAATCTATTAATAAATGTAAATAAAATATTCAATTATTCAAATTCAAACATAAAATATAATATCATTACATTTCTTTAATCCAACCAAAAATAATGAAAATAAATCCAAAATCCGTTCAAAGGTAAACGCAGAAAGGGCACTCACATGAAGCGTCATGCTCGTCCTTTCCTTCCTGTACACCCAGAGTAGCATCACTATACGCCGGAGCGTTCATATATTCGTCCATGGTGTAACCTGCATCAACATCTAAAAACATGTATATATACAAAGGGTGAGCTCACAACTTAGCTCAGTAAGACAATCAGACAGTTTCACAATATTATGCATGAGTAACAATCATTTTATGCTGTGGTCTGGTTTAAGTTTGCAATGTGCTATAGAAAGGTTTGGTGGCCCCCGCACCTCTATACACTAGTGTGTGGCACCTCATGGATCACACCCCATTGGCCCACATGCACCCATCATGGAATAGAGATAGAGCTAAGATATCCCCGTACCTCCCCTGATGCTCTACCCATACTAGTACCTAAGCCCCTACTAGCCAGGGCTTGTAAACTGGGATCGCAACTAACCAATCCTATATGTCATCAATGTATGCTCTATCCCAGCACAGCCGTCTACGGCATAGAGATAGAGCTAAGACATCCCCGTACCTCCCCTGATACCCTATCCGCAACTAACCCACTAGGATAGAACAACACGCATGTAGACCCTATCCCAACATAACTCCCTACGGCATAGAGATAGAGCTAAAGCATCGTGGACAAGCCAGCGTCGACCTCGGAGACCACAGTGCCACATAACCATGGCCAGGTCAACATCAACATCGGAGACCACCGTACCACGACCTTCCCCTGATGCCCCACCAGTACCAAGCATGTTGAAATAGAATACTACAAAAGTTGCCAATGTGAGGAATGATCCCAGGCTCCATGCCCCACTCCACACACCAACGAAAACAATCACATGCCTAACAATCACATCATATAAATGCATGAACAATAATAATAACTGAAAGTAAAGGATGGCATGTGAATATGCACAAGCATCACATCATATATATTCAGGTGATTAACAAAGATTTACTGTCCATTAATTATTAGGTTTAGGTCAGATTTCCTTACCTAACACTCGTTTGTTAGCTTGCTCCACGTCGCAAGATCCAAACGTGCTTTCACAAAGTCCTACAATATTATTAGGGTTTCATTAGAATAGTTTCCTTAAGGTTTCACGTTGGTCGGAAACCAACAAAGTCCAAAACCAGCCTTTCAGAGCTGACCGGTCGCAACAAACCGGTTGCAACTCTGTGAGCAAACTAGCAACCGGTATGGTCGACCGGTATGTCTCCGGAAGACCATACACTTGGTTTTTCGACTGCTGTCGATCGATCTCCTTGGATTTTCAGGGTTTCTCCTATCCATTCTAAGTCTAATCTTTGAGTTAGAGTTATCCCCAACTCATTCAAGTCTAGTTTCGATGAATATCATCTCGAAACTCGAATCTAGGGTTTGCCGGCAATTTAGGGTTTAATATCCAATTTAGGGTTTTAGATCAATACCTACTTTGCATGGTATTGATCCACCCATATAACTATCCTAGAGTCATAGAGTAAGAAGGATGGTTAAAATACTTACCGTCGACTAGCGTAAAGTGAGCGTCGTCGAACGGTAATGGCGGCACCTCCTTCTTCTTCCTAGCTCCTTCTCCTTTCCAACCTCCTTCTCTTCTCTAGGGTTTATGAGAGATAATGGAAAGGATTTGAGGAGGTTTAAGGGTGTATTTATAGGCTAAAATTAGGGTTTAGTAACCCTAATAGGATTAGGAAAGTCTTAGGATTCGAAATCAGGAAAGTGGGACCCTCATAAGTAAATTTCTAGATCTCCGCACTCAGCTGCGCAAAGCTGACCAGTCGACCGGTACCATCGACCGGTCAACATAAAATCATGTTGATTTGATCGTCTTTGGTCCAATTTCGTACCTGTTTGTCATCCGCTCGTCCCGTCTGGCCTGGTGATGATCGAAAGACCTGCTACGACACAAAACCAAGGTTTAGACCGGGTTTACAGAGTACGGGTCTTACAACTCCCCCACCCTTAAAAGAAATTTCGTCCCGAAATTTGCATGTAGGTCTCACAACTCCCCCACCCTTAAAAAAAATTTTGGCCTCGAAATTTGAACGTACCTTGATCATCGAAAAGACTAGGATACTCCTTCCTCATTGCGCTCTCCTCTTCCCAAGTAATTTCTTCGACATTTTGGCTTCTCCAATGCACCTTCACATAATGGATATCCTTGGTTAGAAGTTGTTGTACCTTTCGGCTTGAGAGCATCACAGGCACCACTTCGAATGTTAAGTCTTCAGTCAAGTCTGGGGGGTCTGCTGTCAAGATGTGCGATGAGTCTCTGACATACTTCTTCAACAATGATACATGGAACACATCATGAACACTTGACATAGATGGTGGTAGAGCCAATTGATATGCTACATTACCCCGTCTAGCCAATATCTTGTATGGTCCCACATACCTGGGGCATAGCTTTCCCTTCTTACCAAACCGTTTCAAACCTCGCACCGGTGATATCTTCAAGAATACTTTGTCACCCACTGTAAACTCCAGATCTCGACGTCGATTATCCGCATAGTGCTTCTATCGAACTTGAGCTGTCTTTACTCTTTCCTTGATCTGATCAATCACTCGACAAGTTTCTTCAACAAACTCCGGTCCTACAATTCTTCTTTCTCCCACCTCGTTCCATAACAGAGGTGTACGACACTTCTTCCCATAGAGTGCTTCATATGGAGCCATCTGAATTATAGCCTGATAGATATTGTTATAAGCGAACTCGATGAGTGATAGTTTCTCATCCCAAGCTCCCTTGAAATCTAATGCACAAGCTCGGAGCATATCTTCTAAAATTTGAATAGTTCGTTCTGACTGTCCGTCCGTTTGAGGGTGAAAAGTTGTACTGAACTTCAACTTTGTTCCCATAGCTTTCTGTAATCCTTCCCAGAACTTTGATGTAAAACGGGGATCTCTGTCAGATACTATACTCTCTGGGACGCTATAAAGTCTGACTATATTATCAACATATAACTTGGCCAGCTACTCCATGGTATACTGAGGTCTGACCGCAATAAATCGAGTTGTCTTGGTGAGTCGGTCGACTATAACCCAAACTGCATCCACTGACCTTGGTGTCAAAGGTAGGCCAGTGACGAAATCCATGGTGATACAATCCCACTTCCATGCAGGTTCTGGTAATGGCTGTAGTAAACCTACGGGTCTCTGCCTTTCTGCTTTAACTTGTTGACAATTTAGACATTGGAACACGAAACGAGCTATATCTGCTTTCATACCCCTCCACCAATATAGTCTTCTTAAATCATGGTACATTTTGATACTTCCTGGATGTACCGAATATGGAGTGTAATGAGCTTCAGTCATAACTCGATCTCTGATATTGCAGTCTTCACTCTCAGGTATACATAATCGTCCACGATACCTGAGTACCTTATCTGAATCCAAGGTAAAGTCAGGATTGGTCGTATCCTTCTCTAAGTCTTCTTGCACTGTCTTGAGATGTGGGTCCTGTAGGATTACTACCTTGACTTCATCGACTAGATCCGGTGAGATCTTCAAAGCTACGAACATCATGGTGAACTTAAAAATTAAGCCTTGTTCGACTGGATCTTCTGCAGTTTCTATTATATACTCTTCATCGCCTTCAATTGAACTTGATGCTGCGGCACATAATGGAGCATTTGTACTTGGTCCTGCCTCAGGTTTTGATGCCCACTTTCTGCTTAAGGCGTCAGCCACAACATTTGCTTTACCCGGATGATACTGGATGTCACAATCATAATCTTTTAACAACTCCAGCCATCTCCTCTGTCTCATATTCATATCCTTCTGAGTGAAAAGATAAGTTAAGCTCTTGTGATCTGACTTAATTTGAAACTTCTCACCGTACAAGTAGTGTCTCCAAGTCTTGATGGCATGTATAACTGCTGCTAGCTCCAAATCATGCGTAGGATAGTTCTTCTCATGCTCCTTTAACTGTCTTGATGCGTACGCAATCACCTGTTCTCCTTGCATCAATACACACCCAATACCCAACCCTGAAGCATCCGTATATAAGGTAAACGGTACGCTTGGTTCTGAGATGGTCAAGATAGGTGCAGAGATTAGTCTTGACTTCAAAGTCTGAAAACACTTCTCGCATTCATCTGTCCATATGAATTTCTCTCCCTTCTTGGTCAATCTGGTGAGTGGAACAGTAATTCTGGAATAGTCTTCCACGAATCTTCTATAATAACCAGCCAACCCAAGGAAACTACAAATCTCCGCAACAGATTTTGGTGCTTTCCATCCCACTATAGCAGCTATCTTACTTGGATCAACCTTGATACCGTCTCTAGATACTACATGGCCCAAGAAGGCCACTTCCTTCAGCCAAAACTCGCACTTCTTGAACTTAGCATAAAACTTCTCTTGTCTCAACCGTTGTAGGGCTGCCCTCAAATGTGTTGTATGAGTCTCCATGTCCTTTGAGTAAACCAATATGTCATCAATGAATACGATGACCGAAGTGTCCAACATATCATGAAACACTCGGTTCATCAGTTCCATGAATGACGCTGGGCCGTTGATCAAACTGAACGACATAACTAGAAACTCATAATGCCCATACCGTGTTCTGAAAGCAGTCTTTGGAATATCTCCAGCCTTGATCTTCAGTTGGTGATACCCCGATTGGAGATTGATCTTCGAGAAAACCTTTGCACCCTGTAACTGATCGAACAAATCATCGATCCTAGGCAAAGGATACCGATTCTTGATTGTCAACTTGTTCAATTCACGGTAGTCAATGCATAGCCGTACACTTTCGTCCTTCTTCTTGACAAATAATACAGGTGCTCCCCACGGTGAAATGCTAGGTCGTATGAAACCCTTATCTAACAATTCTTGTAATTGGGTCTTCAACTCTTTTAACTCGGTAGGGGCCATTCTGTATGGTGCTTTAGACACCGGCGCCGAACCTGGCATAAGGTCTATTACAAACTCTGTAGCCCTGTCCGATGGTAGACCCGGAAGCTCCTCAGGAAATACATCTAGGAACTCTCGCACCACATCTAGATCTTCCAACTTTGTCACCTCAGCAGTGATGTCGACTACAGATACTAGATACCCCACTCCCCCCTTTTTCTAAGCATCTCTTAGCTTTTAAGGCGGAGAGAATCAGCTTCCGCTTCCTAGGTAACTTGGTCCCAGTGAAGCTATACTCCTTTCCCTTTTTGTCTGTAAGCACAAGCTTCCTTTCACCACATAATAGAATAGTCGAATGATGGCCTAGCCAATCCATTCCCAAGATGACATCAAAGTCTGCCATCTCGAGTAGTACCAAACTTGCTTCTAAGTCTCGGCCCTCAATACATACAGTACATGGTCCATAATATTCAGTCAAAGCCACTTCGACTCCTAGCGGAGAGCGAACTATCAAGCTTGGGTTTAAATGCTTAATTGGTAACTCCATTCGCTTCCCAAAGGAAATAGAAACAAAGGAGTGCGTGGCCCCAGAGTCAAATAGTACTCTGGCAGGTATACCAGCTACATTAACAATTCCTGAAATTTTATTATCCCTTGGTTCTACATGCGCATACACACAATGAAAATAGTAAGCCAAATAGTGAGGGATAGAGTCGTACCAGTGACCACATCAGGTGATGCGGCTGCCTCTTCGGTAGTAACCGCATATACTTTTCCTTGCTGGGGAGGTTGTTTCCTAGGTAGAATGCAAGTCTTTGCAATATGACCCACTTGCTGACAGTTGAAACATTTAATGTTCGGGTTGTGTCCAGCGAACTGTGGCACAGGTGGTGCCGGATTGTTCCTTGCGGGCACTATAGCGGTCTGAGCCCTGTATGGGCGGAAAGCCCTATTGTTATCGCCACCCGAACTCTCAATAGCGGGTCTCTTCACTTCCCTATTCTGTGCAAAGAAGTTGTCCCTCTGACTGAATTCTATCACTCTCGCAACCTGTACAGCCTCATTATAAATTTTCTTGTCCAGCCCTATTATGTGCTCTCTGATGCCTCCACGCAGTCCCATGGTGAACCTGCGTGTCTTGGTCTCTTCTTCTTGCATACTTGCCGGTGCGAAGAAAAATAACTCCTCGTATCTCTGCTAGTAAGCATCCACAGTCGACTGAGACTGTTGTAGATTAAGGAATTCCCTCTCCATCTGATCCTTGAAACTCTTCGGGAAGTATTTATCGAAGAAGGCAACTTTGAATGCTTTCCAATCCACCTGTGTATGCTTCGTCTCCAGATATGCCCGTGTAGAATTCCACCAAGCATTCGCATCTTCCTTCAGCATATGAGTGGCAAACAGGACCTTTTCATCCTCTGTACAAGTCATCAGTCGAAAATTCTTCTCCATTTCTACAATCCACTGTGTTGACCACAATGGTTTCCCAGTCTTACCTTTGAATGAAGAAGGCTTCAGCTTTAGGAATCTGTCCACCGCCCGACTCAGATCGTGCTGTCCCTGTGTATTCATTCCGTACCATGGTGGTGGATACGGATATGCTCCCTGATAAGCAGAAGATGACGGAAACTGGTGCGATGGTGGTACATTCTGGGGTTGGCCCATCGGCCCTGGACTACCATGCGTCGGTTGTGTAGTATTATTCCCTCTAAACCCGGGCGTACCTCCAGTGGAAACAGAACCCGGTGGCCTGAACATCTTCAATATCTCGCTCATGAATTCTTTCTGCTGAGCTTGCATCTGATAGACCAGATTTGTAACGATGGTCTCAGAATTCCTGTGAGGTGGGCCAGGCAAATTTGTCGGTACCCATGGAGCCTTCTCTTCCTCAGCTACCGGGCTTGGCTCTCTCACATAGCTTGGTTCAACCTGCTCTTCTTCCTCGAGGCGCATCCTAGCCTGGTGACGCTTTCGACCCCTAGGACCGTTTCCGCCCACCATCTCAGACTATTTTGTTTGGATCTGAGAAGAAGACATAACACATGAGAATGAAGCAATAGTGGTGTTAGTCTTGAACAATATAAGGCGAAACAGTCGGAAAATATAAGTTTCAATTTTTTTTTACAAATTTTTTTATATAAAAAGAAACTTTTTCTGGCTTTTCTGGTGCTAACCGGTCGATACATACCGGTCGCACCACTCTGTAGACAGTGCTGCGACCAGTATAGTCGACCGGTCAGAATGAAAATTCTGACCGAGACATAGCGGTCGCAGTCCCTTTGGGGTACCAGTCGACCGGTATGGGCAAAACCGTCGACTGGTATGCCCAGAAAGGGCATAAATTCGCGAAAAAGTGAGAAATTTCTCACTTTTCCTTCCCTTTTCTCTCCGGTGGCGATTTCTCTTTGCCATCCCGAGTTGCTACAGTCCGGCCGGTGACCTTAGAAGCCGATTTCTTCCGTTTAAATCTTAGTACATCGTCTCCAGGTAGGTCTCTTTCCTCTCTTTCAAGTTTTTAAGATTTTTCCATATCGTCTATACCTAGAATTTTAAATTTTTCTTTGATTGAGAGATTCTAACCGTAGGAACTCTTTTCCTTCGGCTTAGAAAGGGTTTAGGGACCCCCAAGAGAAAAATCCCTCAACCTATTTGAGGTTCCACCGAACGGTTTTTGGAAAAATCGAATTTTTACAATTTTTGACCTAGGTTTTCAAAATTTTTGAAATTTCTTGATTTTTCTTAAATTTCTAAAATTTCTTATTGTAATTGCCTGTGATTGATTTGTTGAAGAGTGTGGGGGTTACGTAAGTCCTCCTCCCCAAGTTTTTGGGTGAGTTCGAGACTTTTTCCCAAATTACTGTCGTTATGCTGCCGAAATTTTGACAAAATCTAACATTTTCTTCTTATTTTCTTTTTGTTTTGCAGTTTACATGGCTCCACGACGTGCTCTTGGAAAACGTCATCATGGCTCGAGCGTGCGCACTCCTCAGCCACCAGCTCCACAACTCGACGAGCATTGGTTCCGTTCCTTGGAGGCACAAGCTCGTTTCCCCTGATTTGATAGCAAGAACATTAAATCCGGACGGCGAGTTAACTTGGATCAGTTGGACAGGTTCGATGTGCGAGCAGCTTTTGACGTGCTTGGGTGGGTGCCTGTAATCTCCTATACAGATCCCACTCGTCCCAATCTGGTTAAGCATTTCTATGCTAACCTGGAGCTGCATGGGAACATTGGCGATCCCAACCAGAGTAGAGATTTGCGCATCACCAGCTACGTCAAGGGCGTCCATATTTCCTTCAACACCCATCAATTGGCTGACCTATTGGGGGTACCCAATGATGGAGACTTGGTATATTTCCCTCCAAAGGTGAAGGGCTATCTGAGCGAGGACCTACGCCGAGAGATAGCAGAGCAGATCCTAAATCCTGGGGCTCCTATGAAGGCGGCTAGTCTGAAGCCCCTAGCTTGAGTCTATAGCCGCATCATCCAACACAATATTGTGCCCCAGAGCGGCCACTACAGTGAGTTATCTCAGCTCACTCAGTACATCACCTACTGCGTCTGCACCGGGGAGCGGGTCTCTCTCCCTTACCTCATCATCCGAACCATGCATCAAGCGACCCTGGCCGATCAGGCCAGTAACCTTCCATACGGTCGTCTCATCACATTCCTTCTACGCCGTCTAGGTGTGAGCATGAGAGGCGAGGTGACTGTTGATGACACCATGACATCCGACATCGACTAGGATGCCATTCTGAGGATGCAGATGAACAATCTGCCCGTTAGCGATGACGAGTTGGAGGCTCGCCCTCGCCCACTCAGAAGGGTAGCAGCCGCAGCAGCAGCAGCAGCAGCCAATGCGGCCTATGCAGCAAAGGCCGAGCGTGATGATGACGAGGATAGGGCAGAGGGTGTACCAGTGCCAGCTCCACAGCCTACACCTGCAGCACCACCATCTACCTCTACAGCTGGACCGTCTCATCCCCCTCCAGACCCGGTGTTGAGTATGTTTACTGAGATCAGGGACACCCAGAGGGTCATCTTAGAGTCTCAGCGAGAGATGGGTCAGGAGTTGGGACGTCTGGCTCGTAGCCTACAGGTGACACAGGACCAGGTACACTGGCTTAGGGTCGCTTACAAGCGAGACTATGACATAGCGGACCCTATTCCTCCTAGGCCCCCTACCCCATGATTGTTCTTTTTATTTTCTTCTCTTTTGACTGTTTATATAACAGGGTAACTGTCAGGTTTGTGGACTGTACCCTGTAGCACTATTTCATTTGATACTCACTTTTTTCTGATTAATGAAAGTTTTTATGGTTTTCCTAACTAGTGCATAGGTATCATTAAATTCTATATTTAATTTAGTATATTATGCTATTTCTTAATCAGTCTCAGGTATCAAATAATGCTTAGGGTGTGTTTGTATTAAAAATTTTTAATTATCCTAACTAAGTTCATCGACTTAGTTAAGTGCAATATGGTCTGTTGGACAGAGCCCGAGGGCTCTGATACCAAGTTGTCACACCCCAATTCTGATCCAACCAGAATGGTGTGAGTGAACCGTCATTGAATCAACGGTTCACACCAGGATCTCGAATAGGCCGTGTCCACTCATACAAACCATTGCACATAACCACAATCAGAATATAAATAATACAGCGGAAGTCTTTAAATAGAATGAACTGAGAATCTATTGATAAATGTAAATAAAATATCCAATTATTCAAATTCAAACATAAAATATAATATCAATACATTTCTTTAATCCAACCGAAAATAATGAAAATAAATCGAAAATCCGTTCAAAGGAACACGCAGAAAGGGCACTCGCATGAAGCGTCATGCTCGTCCTTTCCTGCCTGTACACCCAGAGCAGCAACATCACTATACGCCGGAGCGTTCATATAGTCGTCCACGGTGTAACCTGCATCAACATCTAAAAACATGTATATATACAAAGGGTGAGCTCACAACTTAGCTCAGTAAGACAATCAGACAGTTTCACAATATTATGCATGAGTAACAATCATTTTATGTTGTGGCCTGGTTTAAGTTTGCAATGTGCTATAGAAAGATTTGGTGGCCCCCGCACCTCTATACACGAGTGTGTAGCACCTCATAGATCACACCCCCATTGGCCCACATGCACCCATCATGGAATAGAAATAGAACTAAGATATCCCCGTACCTCCCCTGATGCTCTACCCATACTAGTACCTAAGCCCCTACTAGCCAGGGCTTGCAAACTGGGCTCGCAACTAACCAATCCTATATGTCATCAATGTATGCTCTATCCCAGCACAGCCGTCTACGGCATAGAGATAGAGCTAAGGCATCCCCGTACCTCCCCTGATACCCTATCCGCAACTAACCCACTAGGATAGAACAACACGCAGGTAGACCCTATCCCAACATAACTCCCTACGGCATAGAGATAGAGCTAAAGCATCGTGGACAAGCCAGCGTCGACCTCAAAGACCACAATGCCACATAACCATGGCTAGGCCAACATCAACATCGGAGACCACCGTACCACGACCTTCCCCTGATGCCCCACCCGTACCAAGCATGTTGAAATAGAATACTACAAAAGTTACCAGTGTGAGGAATGATCCCAGGCTCCATGCCCCACTCCACACACCAATGAAAATAATCACATGCCTAACAATCACATCCTATCAATGCATGAACAATAATAATACTGAAAGTAAAGGATGGCATGTGAATATGCACAAACATCACATCATATATATTCAGGTGATTAACAAAGATTTACTGTCCATTAATTATTAGGTTTAGGTCAGATTCCCTTACCTGATGCTCGTTTGTTAGCTTGCTCCACGTCGCAAGATCCAAACGTGCTTTCACAAAGTCCTACAATATTATTAGGGTTTCATTAGAACAGTTTTCTTAAGGTTTCACGTTGGTTGGAAACCAACAAAGTCCAAAACCAGCCTTTCAGAGCTGACCAGTTGCAACATACCGGTTGCAGCTCTGTGAGCAAACTAGCAACCGGTATGGTCGATCGATATGTCTCCGGAAGACCATACACTTGATTTTTCGACTGTCGTCGATCGATCTCCTTGGATTTTCAGGGTTTCTCCTATCCATTCTAAGTTTAATCTTTGAGTTAGAATTATCCCCAACTCATTCAAGTCTAGTTTCGATGAATATCATCTCGAAACTCGAATCTAGGGTTTGACGGCAATTTAGGGTTTAATATCCAATTTAGTGTTTTAGATCAATACCTACTTTGCATGGTATTGATCCACCCATACAACTATCCTAGAGTCATAGAGTAAGAAGGATGGTTAAAATACTTACCGTCGACTAGCATAAAGTGAGCGTCGTCGAACGGTAATGGCGGCACCTCCTTCTTCTTCCTAGCTCCTTCTCCTTTCCAACCTCATTCTCTTCTCTAGGGTTTGTGAGAGATAATGGAAAGGATTTGAGGAGGTTTAAGGGTGTATTTATAGGCTAAAATTAGGGTTTAGTAACCCTAATAGGATTAAGAAAGTCTTAGGATTCGAAATCAGGAAAGTGGGACTCTCAAAGTAAATTTTTGGATCTCCGCACTCAGCTGCGCAGAGCTGACCAGTCGACCGGTACCATCGACCGGTCAACATAAAATCATGTTGATTTGATCGTCTTTGGTCCGATTTCATACCTGTTTGTCATCCGCTCGTCCCGTCTGGCCCAGTGATGATCGAAAGACCTGCTACGACACAAAACCAAGGTTTAGACCGGGTTTACGGAGTGCGGGTCTTACATGTCTACTCACATGTTCAGTTAAGTCTGTCAGTTAAATGGGGCCAGTTAGAATTTCTATAAACCATTGGGTAGTAGATCGAATTTGACATAGTTTTTGGGGGTTAGATGAAAAATTTTCTAACTTTTATAATGATTACAACACATGCTATCACATTACTATCTAACTAATTCAAAATTATTTCACATTTAATTATTAACTTACACTTCACTTTGCATCCAAATCCCTCCCATTTGATAAATGAAATAAATTTTACATTTTATAAGTATCATTACTAAATATGTTAAAAAAAGTAAAATAAATTTTATATTTTATACAATCATACTGTGTTACAACTACAAAAGTTTTCATTTAAAGTATAAAAATATCACTTCCCTTCCCTTCAATCCCCTTGCAAGCAAACAAAACCTAGACTAAATCTTTAATCACTTCCTTTATAATAATAATAATAATAATAATAATAATAATAATAATAATAATAATAATAAACTCTAAATCTAGTACACGAACATTTTAATTTTTTAAAATCGTTCTCGCATGCACATATACTCTCTCTAGTATTCTATCACCGTCTATATTCAATGGGTCCTACACTCTAGAGGTAGGTTCTACACCACATCGATGAAGATTGAAACCCATGGAGAGCACATGTACATTCAGGTGATCCGAACTCAATTTTTCATAGGGAAAAGGTAATACATGTCTATGTGTATTTTTCTCTCATATCTATTTTTTTTTTCTTTCTTCTTTAAAATCTGAGTTTCTCTTTTCCTCCTCTAAATAATCCATTGCTGATTCTCTTTATACTCTTATTTTCTTCACTAACATGTAATTTTCGATCCTCCTCTTTTTTTCATATTAGGAGAATCTCTTTTATGTTTGGTTTACCATGAAATCACAGTTCACCCTTTATTTATTTATTTATTTTTTAACTAATCCTAGAATCACAAGCTGCTCTTAAGTCCGATCTAGCATAGATTAGAACCCTTTGAACAAAGAGACCACGGGGAAAAGGTGAGTCCAAACTCCAAAGTCCAGACTGATCCTCTCCATGTGGTGGAGAATTTCACCAGACCACACACTGATGTCCATAGGGTGTGGGGTCTACACCTTTCCATGTGATGAGGTCCCGTAAAGCTTTCCACGTCTTGGAGAAGATACCACATTGATGTCGATAGGGTGTGGGGTCTACACCTTTTTCCATTCGATGAGGTCTGGTAAAGCTTTCCACGTCTTGGAGAAGATTCACGCCCATTAAAAGGAGTGATTTTCAATTTTTTTTTTTTTGGGGGTGGGGGACTACATTTGCCCGTAGTAGGTAAAACCACATAAAAGAAAAATCTGCATGTAAAGTTGGCATAGTTGAAGGAGGATCTCTTTAATTTTCATTGGATTTTCAAAGTTTTTATTTTGCCAAGGGATCAATTCTATTTTACTGAAATTTGAAATATGAATAAAAGTCTTCAAATGTAGTTGTTTTCATATAATATCAACCTCATTGGACATATTACATGTCATATCTAGGTGTCATTTAGGAGATCTCCCTTAACATTTGTCTCGAAAGCACAACACAAGTGAACATTTTCCTTTTGGAAAAAATTACCCTATGGATGTTGTTGTCATACAAATTCGAACGGACCTTCCTATGTAGAACTTGCTTTATAGATGACAATAAACGAACACAAGAGTAGTAATTTGGGCATATATTATCATTTTAAACAATAACTTTGGAACCCAATTTTTCTGACACTATAGGTGAAGAAGAATATCTTCACCTTGGTTATTGGTGGGGCTAACATTAGTACTCAGAAATTGTAAGAGATCAATACTAGAAATTTATTATAGGACAAGTCATTCATGATCATGTCGTTTTGTAATTTTAATATTTTGAATTTTATTATATTCAAAATATTAATTTATTATTTTACAATTGGTGTTGAAGAAATATCTCTTCTTAATAAGCACATTTACAAATGGTGTTGAAAATATTTGTTTTTTCTTAATAGGTACTTAAATGATCAATAGATATGACTATTGGTAACATGTCTAAATGGTCAATAGACATAATGTTCGAACATATTATTTGGAGATAATCATTGTTTTTTTTTTTTTTTTGATAGATAGAGCCCCAAAGATAATTAAACTCATGATTTCTTCATTTTGAGATGTTGGTCTTTTGCCAATTGAGATAACATTGTTGTTTGCATCATTGTAATTATCTCTTATATGGGCAAAAGACTAACACCTCATAAGAAAAAAAAAAAACCTAGTTTGCACCATAGGGGGTGACATTATGATTTTAAGGAGAATGCATAGTTTTGAATACGATTCAATCCTGTCTTCTTTTGTCACATGTGATACATTAGTTTAAGAGTAATCAATACATATTACCCTTGTAATTTACCTCGATTCCATACACCTCTAGAAGTTTTTGAACCAGACAATTTACCCACTGGTTCAATCGGTTGAAGATCTGCCATGTGTTGAAATCTAAGTTAGTCCAAAACTTAGGGATGCAGGTCTTACACTACGAACATCTCTTCTAAGTGACTTCCTAGCTGGCTCTAAAGTTTCAAAGAAATGCTACTTTGTGGGTGATGAAATGTGGCCATGGAGTAATTTTTGGAGAGGAGTCCCAGTTAGACCTCATCTTAGGAGTTGGGGAAGTTGGGGATGTGAATGGCGGAGTTACAAATGCTTTGTTAGGACATGCACAGAGGTGGAAGGGACGAAGGGATGGAGGCTAGGATGTGAGGGCAAGAAGATTACTTTACTTTGCTCCCTCCAATGAATATAGCTTTGTCATTACAACATTAAGGTCGATGTGATGTCATCAACGAACATAAATGAGTAAACATTGTAGCGCTGCATGTAACAACTTTTTAAATAAGAGAAAACGGTTGTAATTGTTTAAAATTTTATAATAAGGCCTAAAATTATTGCAAAGTTCAAGGAATGTACGAATAATTTACCTTTTTGTTATATGGCAAAAGAATTCATGTACGATGGTGCATGCATATAAAGGAAGAAACTGTAACATTACTTCTCCAGCCATAAATTGAATGCCACGATAAAACATATGTGATCGTACATTAAACCCATCCCTTATTATAATTTGAAAAACACATTAATTGTAAACTTGGTTCAAGGTATTAGCATCGATATCGGCATTAATATTAGATGAATTAGATCAATAAGTTTTGGTTTCGAGAATAACTGTTCCAGATCCAATACCCAATACCTCTATTTTTTTAATATTTTTTTTATTGTTAACCATCAACCAGTGTCATTCAACCACTGATTCTATTTTGATCAGGATCAATTTTGGCCATGACCAATACCATGTTGGATACTAGAACTAAAACCAACACAAGATTGTGCCACTCACTTCCCTGTTATTGGCTATTGGCCAACAAAATTTATTATTAATATTATTATTTTTATGTTTGTGTGAGAGAGAATTCTACCTAAAACAAATAGAGAGAGAGAGAGAGTGTGGCGTGTTCCGCTCATTGATCATACAAGTTTATGTTGGCAGATCGGCTGAAATAGCTATCAAAATCGATCAGGTTGGCCAATGAGACAATGACAGATCAGATCATTTATTAAACAATATCGAGGAAAGGACATGGATTTCTTTTTTTTTGGGTAAAAGGACATGGATTTCCTTCACTAGAGAAAGAGAGAGACATCGATTTTCCCACTCGTGAGTCATGACTCAACACACTAACAATTTAAATTCCTTGGAAATGGACTTTATTAAACCCTGAAAAACTTTCTTAAATAAAAAAAAAAAATAAAAAAATAAAAAAAACCCTGAAAAACCGAAGTTTTCGAACTCATAAATAGCTGTTAACTGTCCCCATCTGGTACCTTGGCAAACCCTCTCTGTTCAGTTACTAAGAAGAGAAGAAGTAGGAACAGAACAGAAGCGCTTCCCTTCCTCTTCTGGTGTTTCTGGACTCTTCATTTGAGTATTCTTTGATCTCTTCTCGTGGATGCTCATTTTTTTGTTTTTTGTTTTTTTTTGTTTCTGTTGGTCTTTCTGTTCAAGTGTTTAAGCTTTTCCTCTGCTACTATTGATACATTAGTCGACATTTGTTTCTATAGGTGTTTTAGCTTGAATGGTGTGAGTATGGATGCTATTGTTCCAGTTTTGTTTGATCGAGAACCGTTTTTCGAGTACTATGTTGGGTTTTCATGGCTTCGCAACATTTGAACTCTTTGTGATCCTTCTTTTGCATTTTAAAGAGCTTAATCTTTTAATCTGTTCTCATTATTTTTTATGTTATTTTCCTTGTAAGCTTCACATATCTGTTCACCAAATTTCCTTCGCTTTTTTTTTTTTGTTTTTTTTTTGTTTTTGTTTTATAATATTAAGTATTTGATTCCCAGTTCCCACCCCCCCCCAAAAAAAAAAAAAAAAAATTCTCATAAGCTTACTTCAATATCTTTTCACATTTAGGAACTTCAGATATTCTCTTGTGGTTTTAGTCGTACTTGATTAAATGAGATGAATGCCAAATGCTCTTCCTTATTTTAGACGAAGAGGGATAGATATGTTCTGTGTAGCTGTTAAACTGTGAAGTTTTAGTTTCCTTCTTTAATTTAAACTTTTGCATAAATTTTCGGCTGATGTTTTTTAAGTCTTATCATACTGTCCTTACATTTCATCTGTAAGTATGTCAATGTTGCAATTTTCTGGATTTGTTTTTCAAGCTACCATCTCCAACCCCACCCCCCAAAAAAAGATTATATATGTTATTGCCAGATTTAGCAGCTGAACTTGTAATTGTTATGCATTTCAATAAGCATTCTCATTTTTTTTCTTCAATCCATTCAAATCTCAGATTGAATTTTTCATACTTCCTTTTATTCACTTTCATGCCTTCTGTTCCATAAGATATCCTGTAAAATTCCTCATGTCTATAATAATTCGCTTCTTTCAGTCAAAAGAAAATTAGCAAGAGAAGATGGGGAGAGTTTTTATACGCTCTATGGGGCTTTTGTTTTTGTGCTGCTGGGCAGCCATGACTGAGGCTGTATATTTGAAATATAAGGACCCTAAACAACCCTTGAATAGTCGGATCAAGGACCTGATAAGCCAGATGACTTTAGAGGAAAAGATTGGCCAGATGGTGCAGATTGAACGAAGTGTTGCGTCGGCTGATGTCATGAAGAAGTACTTCATTGGTAAATATCATTATTCCTTCACTGTGAAACTTTCTGTATGTTTCATCTATTTATACTCATGAAATCAACTGAAAAAAGCTAAATGGGGTAGACTAAAATGAAGAATTCCTGTTTTGATCAGGCAGTGTGTTGAGTGGTGGAGGGAGTGTACCAGCCACTCGTGCTGCTCCGGAGGCTTGGGTTAATATGGTGAACGAATTCCAGAAGGGTGCACTGTCTACTCGGCTTGGGATTCCAATGATCTATGGAATTGATGCTGTTCATGGCAACAACAATGTCTACAAGGCAACAATATTTCCGCACAATGTTGGCCTCGGGGTTACCAGGCAAGCCTGTGATCTTGCACTAGAATTATTTGGATTTTCACAATTTAGCAGCCTTATTAGCCTTATGCAAACTCTTCTGGTACTTGAGCTTTGATTGGATTTTGAGGCATGATCAAACAAAGCACTAATATCCTAAAACTTGTTATTTCCTAATCTTTGATCTTTATGTAATATCCTGAAATAGTAAAAGAAATCAACTGCTGTCGGAAAATTATGAGTGATGATTTATGTCTTAACTTGCCTCTGGACTCGAAGACAGATCTAGCTACGGGATAATTCTTTACCCCTAGTGTATAAATTATGGTGTCTCATATCTGGATCAGAATTTCTCAGACAACTGTCTGTGGAATTTTCTTGAAAGGCACCTAGTTCTGTAACTTGGGTGGTGAGATGTGACTGAAATTTTGTGGCCAGGTAGGCCCCAAGGTCCCTTGCTCACATGACAAGTTTGAGCCCAAAAGAAGTTGACAATGTGGAAAAATAAAGTATCGACAAATTATGGACTGCTAAGAGGGTGCAAGGAACTCAAGGATGCATGTGTACATACATGGGACTGTATACCATTACAGGGCAGGGTATATGATTGAGTCTGAATTTGACGCTTCATGCTTGGTCTATCCAGACCGTTCCTTAGCTATCCAACAGTCATAATTATCATATCACTCCATTACGTGGCCAAACTAAGTGTTCCTGTTGAGATGATTCCATTTTAGACAGATGTCTAGGGAACTTTTGGCTCTCATAGATGGTTTCATTAGAATCCTGTTAATGGGAATATAGACTTGATCTAAGTAGTAATGGAATTTGTGTTAACTCTGGCTGACACTATCATGTATTTGATAGGTTTGAGTTCTGGGTCCTTGCTGTGATTCAATTGCTTTTTCTCTCGTCTTTTTTATAATTTCTCCTTTCTCTTGTCTCACTTACTACATTGTTAAATGTTAGCCAAACAATATAAAGCCCAGAGGATGATATAGAGGGAACAAATTGTATGCTTCCATTTTTGACCTCTACGGTGAATTTTGTGGTTGACCAGGGATCCTGAACTTGTCAAAAAGATTGGAGCTGCAACTGCTCTTGAAGTTAGAGCTACTGGCATTCAATATGCATTTGCTCCTTGTATAGCGGTATGTATAACAAAGGCAACTACTGACATTGGTGAAGCCTCAAAAACTAACTATTTGAAGTATCTCTATTTCTGTCAAAGAAATCTAGACCTTTTCTTTGTCTACTGATGTCTTCCGCTTGTTATTTTACTCTTTACAGGTATGCAGGGATCCTAGGTGGGGCCGGTGTTATGAAAGCTACAGTGAAGACCCTAAGATTGTGCAAGCAATGACAGAGATTATACCTGGTTTACAAGGAGAGATCCCAGCAAATTCTCGAAAGAGTGTTCCATTTGTTGCTGGAAGGTAAGAAAAATTTTCAAGCCATACCTTCTTCAGTTTTCTTGTGGATTCTTTCATTTTTCATCTGTATCTTTTGTTTACCTTCTATGAAAGCAAAACGTCAGTCTTGGATAAATTTTCAGTCTTGTTCAAATTTTGTTGCCTTGATATACTTCATTAACATATGTATTGATTTCTTCTGTTAGATAATTTATGATTCTATGATATGTTTGATATGTATCATATGCAATGCACTTTCACACAGAAATTGGAGTTAATTGGATTTGCCAAGGATGCAATTTCCTGCTTTTGATGTATGATTTCAAAGGGTATCTCTGCTGGTCAAGTCTTCTTATTTTGATAAGGTCGATTGAACATGCTAAATGACCGACAGCTTCATCTGGATAATTTTGTCACCATTGATATACATTAGATTAAGCCTACACAAACAGTGTAGTCTGTTAGTTAAAGAGGAAAAAACAGAGAAGCTTATTCCCCTCCATTTTCTTACTTGGACTTGTAAATTTTCTGTGTTGGAATCTAATATAAAACTCCATTGTCAGTTAACAGGAGTGCTGATTGGAGTCGTAGTAATATTCCTGTATTCCTGTTATTCCCAAATTGCTCAATGAAGATTCCGCCAACACACAGTTCAACGTAGTGCCCTTCTCTGAGTATACTGAGTACATTTCTGATTTGTTTTTGTTGCCACCAAATAAAGGATGTGTTCTATGGAACAGTAATTTCATTCCATTTATTGATATCTATTGAATGCTTGATTTTCAATGGTAGTTGCACACATAGGTCATTGGATTTGTTTTCAAAGTTCCATTTGTTACCTTGTTATTGCTCGATACCTATTGATAATTACTGATATTCCCATGTGAACATTGACCCCGGGCCGGGGGAGGGGGGTAGTTTGCAAAAATTCCTTCTTTGGAATAGCAACCTAATTGGCTGGGGCAATCCCAATTTTACCAGTCACATGCAATCGCACGCACACCCACCTCACAACCAAATAATGGCTAGGTCCACTTGGTAGTGCACACATATTCTACAAAACACTACACTCCAATATGCATTATAGACTATCACACCACAACAAGGATCATATGTGGTTCACCTCCACAATGTGTAAAAGACTATGTCTTCAAAGCAATCCATATTAGGATATCCTATATACTCAATACTCTCCAACAATGTTTTGACTGCACCCAGTCTAAGAACCATAATCCCTGTTTCGATTTGTGCAACAACACAAACAAAGGCAACAAGCCTGCAACCTAACAAGCCTCAACTTGATAGGCAATTACTATCAACATATAAAAATTGCTAAAACAATTCTCACTCCTACTTACATGTCCGTTTAGGCTTTCATCAATGTACCAAAGCCTAAACCTAAATAATACGAAATTGCATAAACGAGTTATCTCCACCAACGTAACTCCTCCACTAGTAGCTTATGATTCAGAAACGTGACCCATATGCGCTCAAATCGACAAATCTGCTTCCATATTGCTCAATGTAGGGTTTTGCACCAAAAACTTTGTTTCTGCTCCTCTGGGACTGCTTATTGACATTGTGGCTCGAAATCCCATGCTACTGAAAAAAATTGAGCTCAATGTGGAATTGTATAGGCCTCTAAATCACTGATTTAATGTGGATCATTGATCTATGAACAAAGAATTGCATTTGGATGGCTCAAATGTGATGCGAAAGATTTCATGACAATTCGTCACGTCACATAACATCACTCTCAAACCTCATCTGTTGGATTTAAATTAAAAGGGCTGGAGAGATTACAATCGTTGGACCTAAGAATTGCGCCTAATGCAAATTAATATTTGCGGGCTAAATGAGATTTACTCAATAGAATCTTCCTTAGGAGTATGGTGTGTGCGCATTACATTGAATCAAAACTAGATCAGGTGCATCTCATCGCTCTGAAATTCCATATGTCGTCCAATCAGATTCTGCATGGGGAGTATTCTCCGCACTGGCATAGCGCCTCAAGCCACCTCATTGAGAATCGTCGATTCCCCATAACATGGACGTGGCAGCTCCAGGACCACCTGATCTAAATTTTTAACACCTTCTCTATTACGCCGCCCATATGAATTTCTTAATTGCTTTTAAGGATAGAATATATAAGGATTTATATGCGCAACCCCTGAGATGTCACAAACCAACCAAGAGCATGTTAAATCTGATTTTTGACTCCTTTTCGCACGTTGACACAAAACTGACCATAGCTCCCTTATACAGTATCGGAATGGAGTGATTCCAGTTTTATTGCGAGCGAAGCTAACTTGACGCTATACATGTTTCACGTTCAGTGTACTTCATGAAACTGCTGTAGGACTCACCAAAATTGGTCTCAAAGTCAAACTTTCAAGTTGACCCTCCGAATTTAACCTTGAAACTTCCTATACACATCCACTGAAGCTTCCCCATAGTGCCTAGCACTGTTTTACAGCTTAGAACAATACAGACCTCCCTCAGAATTTGATTGAGCATCATATCTTTTCAAAACTATTTCAACTCACCTCCAGGCACGGTCAACTCGGTCATAACCATGTGTAGACCTTGTGTAAGTACTTATACTTTTGAAACACGTTGCACAATTGCCAACAATGACAATCCAATGCTCCAATGTTCCAACAATCTCCTCCTTTGGAATTGTTGGTAACACCCTTCAATAAAATACCATAAACACGGCCTTTCAATACACCAATAGCCTCTTTTTCTCTCCCTTTGACAACAAGTACAAAGGGTATATAGCACTCCTTTGCATGACTCATCTATAGGGTTGCCCATCATTTCTTCCTGATCCCATAGATGAACAATGTTTCTATGAGCACATAGACTCCCCTTGCACAAGTACTGGCTACTTTGCATTGGGAATGATAACTCCAAGCTTGTCATGAAGTTTTCAAAAGTCTCCTTTGGGAGCGCTTTAGTAATAATATCAATCATTTGTTCAGTGTTAGGGACAATAAAAAGATTCATTCTCTTCATAAAAAGTAGTAGGTCCCTAAACATATCTCATTAGATGTGACTTGCGCCTTCAAGAAGTGATAACGTATATCAATGTGATTCATTCTTGAATGTTGTACCGGATTCTTGGAAATATTAATAGCTCTCATATTATCACACATGATAGACACCAGCCCATCATTGGGAACATCAAAGTCTGCAACTTGTTGCTTCATCCATAGCACTTGTGTACAGCTTGTAGCCACTGCTATGTATTCAGCTTCAGCAGTAGACAATGATACTGATTTCTGTTTCTTTGCACATTCTTGTTGTGCAAAGAAACAAGACTTTTCCCTAGGTAGAATGCACCACCAATTGTACTTCTCCGATCATCAAAACTTTCAGCCCAATCTGCATCTGAGTATGTTGTGAAAGTGAATGATTTGGACTTAGGAAACCATAACATGTATTCCATTGTCCCCTTGATATACCTGAGAATCCTGTTAACCGTCAGTAAATGGGTCTCTTTGGGTTAGAAACTCCATACTAAAATTTCTTTGGATTTGGCTATTTGGGTTCGAAGTCCCATCAATTTGTTTGATTCTATGTTTGTGCGGTGTGTGTTATCATGAGGTTGAAGATGATTTCAGTTTTCAAAATTTACAAATAAGGACAGAATTTGTAGATATTTCCTTCAATCCAATATTTGTTAATTGGCACAATAGCTCTGTAGCTTATTTCCAGAATCACCTCTATTTGCATACCTTATTTCCTATTATACCCTTGTTCTTGTTCTCATACACTTCTTATTGACACTTTTGCCATTCCTTCCTTATTAACCACCCATGGCCACTTGAACATTGTGGTTAATTACCAAATTGTCACTAAATCCATTTATTCCCTTTCTGAGGGTTGGTTTGTTTTTCTAGTATATCCTAAATAGTTCTAAATACCTCATAACTTTGGATCCAACTGTCGGATTGACTTCAAATTTGGAATTTATTAGCGGCTACTTTTGCTTATGGGATTTTTGGTGCTGTTCATCCTTCAAGATATTATTTATTGCTACTATCGTATGATGCCTACTTGTTGCACGTAATGCAACCTATTACTTTTTTTGCTCATGTTGGAACCACCACTACTGCTGCTCAAGATTTTATTTTATATTATTGCAGCCTCTACTATCTGATGCAGCCTCTACTACTTGCACCTAATGCGATCTCTACTATTTGGTTCACAGTAACCTATATTGTGCTGTTGATGCTGCTTGGTTTACAGTAATCTATACTGTGTTGTAATGTAGAACCAGTCACCAAAACTCAACAAATTAGGAGCCAGCCTCATAATAGGATCTATGAATAGTAAACCATGAGCATTACTTTTTTTTTTTTTTGATATGATTGATATAACAAAAAAGGAAAAGAATCAATGCATGGAGGGAAGAAGGGATGGAGGAAAGGTAGGGGGATATGACCTATGGCATCTCACCTTTAGGTTTAGGTAGCCTCTCACCACCAAAGGTCTCTCACATCATGAGTCTCTTACAGAAATGACATAAACCAGGTTTCTTTCATTTCAGATCTATCTTTTGGCCGAAGCCTTACATCACTTTAAATAGAGCTCAAAATTGACTCTCAACATGGAAAAGAATTGACAAAGGAAATTAACTAACTTAGAAGGAAACTAACTAGGAAAGTAACTACTAAAGGAACTAAAATATATTGGAGATTGTTAAGGATTATGCAATCTCATTCAAATTCAAATAACAGTTTCAAGATTCTAGCTCAAGCTCCAATACGTTAGCCAATGAATTTGAATTTAAAATTTTGTAAAACAGTTCAAACAGATGTAATTCAAATCCCTACAAAATAGGTTGAGTTTGAAATCTGTAACTGATGTAATATATCCTTATAAATATATATCCTGCACCCATGATATGAGTAAGGCAGTTCAATTAGAACTCTATCTCTTGTAGATATTCTTACATGGTATCAGGTACCCCGTTACTTTCTCTGGTTTAATCATGACTTCCGCTCCATCTTCTCCTCTTCCCACTTCGACTACATCGACTTCTCCCAATGTCCACCACCACCTCACTCTTAAAGCTTTCCTCGGATAATTATCTACTTTGGAAAACCCGACTTCTCCCTTTACTACGCAGCTACCACTTGATGGGTTTCGTTGATGGTACAAAACCTTGTCCTTTTAAAACTGTGATACCGGCTGATTTATCTCCTAAATCACCTGCTACTCCTATTCCAGATTACGATGAATGGAATTTGCAAGGACCAGATGGTCTTAAGTTGGCTGATTTGTTCCTTTCTGTTCGAAGTCCTCCCCCTACGTTGTCGGACTCAACATTGCTGCTGAAGTATGGTCTACTCTCCAATCGGCTTTTAGAACGTTATCTCATACCAACATATTCCAACTTCACATGTAGCTCCAGAACACATCCAAAGGTTGGAAATCCATCTCTGAATATCTACGGGAAGTAAAGTACATAGATGATCAATTGGTAGCCTCAAACAAGCCTATCTCAGTGGAGGAACTCAACGCAATTGTGTTTCAAAACTTGGGAGCAGATTACAGTGATATCATAGTGGCTCTCGCTACAAAATTTGAGGCCTTATCCTTTCTCTCTCTTCATTGGATTTTCCTTAGTCATGAGACACAGTTGCAAGCGGCTCAATCTGTGATCACAGCCAACATGATTACGGTAACACCTTCCCATTCTCAATCTCAAAATTATCCATCTGCCAGACAAGGACTGCCATAGATGTGTTCTCTTCGTCCCAATGCTCCTTCACAAGGGATGTCGACTCCATCTTATTAGCGACCCATGAACCCCAAATATGGTCTAAAAGATCACTGCCAGATATATGCACGGCCAAACCACATGGCCAAAAATTGCTAATTCCGTTACAGATTTCAAACTCAACATATTTTGTAGGGATTTGAATTACATCTGTTTGAACTATTATACAAATTTTAAATTCAAATTCATTGGCTAACGTATTGGAGCTTGAGCTGGAATCTTGCAATTGTTATTTGAATTCGAATGAGATTGCATAATCCTTAACAGAGGTAACATCTTATTATAATAACTAAGCAGCATCATATCCTTCCTTGATTGCTTCAGCAACAACTATGCTTCTAAGATCGATCTTTCTAATTAAATGCTTTATTTCATCTTGCGAGATCTTGTGTGATCTTGTGTGATTTTTGTGACTTGATCATGATTTGACTGAGCAATATCGCATCAATTCTCCCCTGCATAAAAAAACTTGACCATGAGTTTTGAATCACTTGAGCACATATTGGGGTGAGTATTTTTTTTTCCATTGCGTTGTTGATTTCCACCTTTTTCAAATTCCACAGCAATACTGAGCTCCGATATCAAATAATGTAATACCAGTCCCCAAAGCTCGACAAATTAGGATCCAGCCTCACAATAGGATCAATGAACAGTAAACCATGTACATTACTTTTTCTTTTTTTTGATATGTTTGATATAACAAATAAAAGAAAAGAATCAATGGGTGGAGGGAAGAAGTGATGGAAGAAGGGTAAGGGGATATGACTTAAGGCATCTCACTTCAAGGCTTAGGCAGCCTCTCACCACCAGAGGTCTCTTATCTCATGAGTCTCTAACAGAAATGACACAAACTAGGTTTCTTTCATAATTTAGATCTATCTTTTGGCCTAAGCCTTACATCACTTTAATAGAGCTCAAAATTGGCTCTCAACATGGAAAAGAATTGACAAAGGAAATTAACTAACTTGGAAGGAAACTAACTAGGAAAGTAACTACTAAAGGAATTGAAATATATTGGAGATAACATCCTACTATAATAATTAAGCAGTATCATATCTTTCTTTGATTGCTTTAGCAACATCTATCCTTCTAAGATTGATCTTTCCAATTGAATGTTTTATTTGATCTTGCGAGATCTGATTTGATCTTGCGAGATCTTGTGACTTGATTATGATTTGAGTGAGGAATACTGCATCATGTTGTTGCTGCTTGGTTCACAGTAACCTATACTGTGCTGCTTTACTACTACAACTACTACTGCTGCTTCCGTTGATACATTAGTTCGAGGTGAAGCTTGTGCTGCTATTTTTGTTTGGTTCACAATGACCGATACTATGCTGCTTTACTGCTATTGTTGCTCCAGCTTGAGGGGATGATATTAGCCTTAGCAATTTGGGTCACCTACAGTGATGTGGGACCTGCTATAGATTTGATATTTATTATTTTAGAATGTTTTCTATTTGATGTAAGTAGTGGATCTGTTTCCACTACAGTCTTATCTTTGTTTCCTAAGTTGATTAGATTTCCTTTCCTAGTTAGAATATGTAATTAGAAAAGTTTCCTAAAACCATTGTTACTATCTTTTCATTATCAATATAAATAAAGGAGTGTAGGAGGAAGACAAGACAATTGATTTTTCCTTCTTTTACCTTTCTTCTATTTCTCTCTCTTTCTCTCTTATGGCTCCAGTGTTACTGGTTTTTCTTTTATTGTAAACTATTACAAGCATGTCACTGTCATCAACTTGGTCTTGCTACTTACCCTTCCGACTGTAACTCCTAGGCTTTGGGAGCCCACCGTGATCATCTTGGGTTACATGAGTATATGCTTCCTTGCCTGTAGAATGCAATGGGTATGTCTGCACACCACTACCATCACTACTACTACCTCCAGCACCACTACCACCACCATCACCCGCATCACCATTATCACCATCATCATCATCATCATCATCATCATCATCATCACTATCCTTAGGAATAGTGACTCCATATTGAGCACCTAACTTCGTCATTCTAGCATTACCACCAAAGAATCTAGAACTACTCGTTTTAGTCTTGTGCTTGTGTTTGTGATGGTGCTTGTATTTTGTCATCATCATTCAATTGACGCATGTTGTTCTCCACAACACTGGATCAGCTGTAGGAGTTTGTTGATCCTCAACAATCTCATCCAGCACCAATATTCTATCATTGTACTCTATCCATGCTCTAACTAGATCTTCATCAAGCATTTGGTTGATGTTGATGGGGTCTATATCTGTCTTGTGCTGCTGCTCCAACTTGAGAATTTTTTTTTTCAATCTCATATAGTAGTGCACGTAGATCAACTTTTGATGTTTTTCATGGTTGAGGCGGTTCCGTGGTTTAGTATGTATTAAGCCGAAAGTGCTCTAGTTTCTTTTACATCCACTTGAGGCGGTCTTTTGGGACAATATCCGGATTGCAATCCTTCTCAAGTGTGGAGTACTTACCCCATAGTTGAGCCACCAATCAGTTGTGTAAAGAGAAATATTTTTAATGAATGAACTTTAAAACTCATAAAGTTAAAAAAAATGTTTGTTTAACTTACCAGAGTTCATTGATGATCTTGCTCTGATGGCAAGCCGATCAGCAAATCCTTGCGTACTCTCTTGGTAAATTTTAAGCTACCATATTTAAATATACTGGTTAGTCAATCATTAAAGATTTTGCAAGTAACATTTATGAAAACAAGTCAGGTTTTTGTTACCTCATCCATGATATACATGGCTCTTATTGTATTTGGCTCCATTCTATTATTGACTTTTCTAATGGCTTCTACATAAGTCATCTCATACCCTAAGCTAGTTTGAGTATACTGGATTTTCGGGTTTAAGTAATGTGCTACACAATGTAAGATATTAATAAATTAGAAATTTAGAATTCAAATCCTATGCGATAAAAATAAAAAATGATAGTCCAAGTGATACAAAAGTACTTGCCATATGAATGTCTTGCAACAACATTCTTTCCTATCGATTCTCTATAATCTTCAAATATTGTTTCTTCCCTGATGGATTCAGTTCATTTAAGGCTTGTTTGATAAAAAACTTTTACTTTGGATTCTTGGTTCGGAGTAGTATTTCTACTCCAGGCTACTCTAGGATTATTTGGGAGTAAAAACATGTTTGATAACGTAGTTCTGGAATGGATTCCAGAGCATCTTTGCAGAAACATGTTTGATAAATACACTATCCCGCCAATCGAAGTCTAGAAAACTAGTACTGGTAGTGGTGATAGTGGTAGGTGGTGGTGGGTAGGTGAGTGGTGGTGGTGGTTGAAGTGGTTGTGGTGGTGGGGAGTGGTGGTGGCAGTGGTGGCGGTGGCGGTGGTGGTGGGTGGTGGCGGTAGTGGTGGTTGGGGTGGGGGGGGGGGTGGGTGGGTGGGTGGATGGTGGCGATGGCGGTTAAGCCTTTGTTTTGTGAAGAAGAGAGGAGTGTGAGAGAGGAGAGCTTTTATTTTACTTTCTTTCTTCTCCCAAAAATTGCTCCAAAACAAAGAAGTTTTTTTTTTTTTTTTTGTACTCCAAAAATTTGGATTCTGAAGTCAATTTGAATCTAGTTCACTCCGTGGGAGCTCGAATCCAACCGGCTTACCAAACGCGATTCTACTCCAAAATGGCTCCCTGGGTGTCAGAATTCATAGAATCCAGAATCTAGAGTTTTATCAAACAAACCCTTATTATATTCCTTGCCAACCATATGCCTTGCACTAACTTTCCCATTGTCTGTCCCTTGTAACCATCAACTTGCCTACGCAGAACAAGGAGAGGCTTTATAACCTTGCATAATTTTTCAATCTTGTCCTAAAATTTTGTAGACAGAAGTAGGCATGTCACCTTTTTCCCTATACTACTTGTACAATAAGAACTGCACAACCAGTCTTCATTAATAATCATCCAGAGTAGACCTGTCTTTTGACTAACGAGGATGTCAAAGTCAATGTAGTTGGTTGCAAACCTCGTTGCAACAGGCCTCACCAAGTCGCATTTCGTGTGCTTTCTCATTATAGCCAACATCCAACTATGGTTGTAAATGAAATTTGTTATCTTCCTTACTTCAGCAACCAACTTCAGCACCTTGGGCATGTCACCAATGTCTTTGAACATCAAATCAATGTAGTGTGTAGCACAAAGTGTCCAAGATAGGTGTTGCCTCTTCATCATAAGTGTAAGTCCAACCCTCTTATAATTTGGAGCATTGTTTGTAACAATCTGGATTACATTTTAACTTCCTCAACAACTTCATCCGTCAGATTAAAAAGATATAGAAACTCTTTCACATGCTCTGATGCGTTGATTGACTTGAGGAAAATGGTACACCTATCACACTAAACAAGAAATTTGATGATGAACAACCGTGTTGGTCCCCTCCAACCATCACACGTGGTGACTCAATATTAGGTCCACTTTTACTTGAAGATCTATACATATTCATCTACTTCACAATGGCAACAAAGTATGGGCCAACAATGTAATACGGTGTGGGTGGCATCATACCTGGTCTGCAACGTTATATCTCCTGCACCATTGCCTTAAAATATGGATCTTTGGTCTTATGTGCTGGGATAAAGGCATTGTAGAACTATTTAGAAATGGACTTCCCCATTCTCTCACTTAGTGACTATGGATGCATGGCCTCTTCTATCCTTTGTTGCCTTGTATTTCACAATCTGAAGGTGACTTCAAGGGCCATGTCACGAATATCCAGGTTTTTTTTCCTCTTGCCGTTGCCTTTAAACTGGTCAAACTTACCCCAGACACTTGCCGATTTAGTCAAATCAGCTAGTTCCTTACCCTTGCTTGACCATGTGTGTATACCAGAACCACTATCACTACTACTTGCAATCTGCGACATTAACCCTCTCAATTGCTCTTCCTCCCGTTGTTTCGCTTGAACCTCGTGCCTTGAGGGTGCCATCGTTTGCCGGAACTCATTTTCACCGACCATATTTGACCCATCATAATCCTCCAAATCTATCGGCTCATCTGAATTCATAAGATTCTATGTATATCTTTCCTCATCATCCTTCTTTCCTTTTGCCTTCTCTTTCGCTAAGTGTTTTGCCATTGCCCTGCTTAACTCAACATGACAATTTGTGCACTTCTTCACATTTGCATAACCTCCTGCCATGTGTTGCTTCTCATCGATTTTAGTGCAATAACTTCAATCGATGTCTTTGCTCGTCATATTCCTATACATCACACGTGTGATACGACATACAATTTTCATAAAAAATACCACGCATAAACCCAATAATTTTATACATTATTTCTTATTTCAGCAATAAAAAATCACATATAATTAAAAATAGGGTAATTGACACATACCACCCCTGTACTTTAACCTGATTCCAGATAATTTAATAAATTGCTGAACCGGACGAATACCACCCTTTAATTTACACCATATTGACGAACCAATCGAGCCTTACAGTTTAACCTATTTATTCTCTTGAATATGACCAAAATACCCTTTGCAGGGGATGACATCTGTTAACCTTGGGTCGATCGTGGTAGGTTCTTCTGCGGGGAATCATGTGGATGGTCCATGGCGATCCGTGATGACAAGGCCGACGGGACCATTGAACCAAAATCTGGCGGTGAATCAGACGGTTCAGGGCGGAGTTTTCCCACTAGAAGCAATGAATAATGGTTCGGATAATGTCACGGACGTCTTGCAGATGGGGGTGATGGATCACAGCCAGAGGAAATTAGTCGTTGTGCCGCAGCTGATGTTGGAGTTCGTCGGAATATAAGTCCTCCTATGGAAAGGGTCGATCTGGGAAAGTTTCTTGGATTTCCTAATTTAGACGACTTTGTTTCCAAAATTGATGATGTTGAGATCTTGGAAGATAGGGTCGGCCAGCCGCGACTTCATCGCAGAAAGCGTACTCGGTGGACGGCTAGAGAGAAGGGGAAGAATCCGGCCATGTCTGCAGTTGATCGTGGAGTGAAAATCAAATTCCAGTGAAGCAACCGGCGGTAGGGGCTCGTTCTTATGCTCAGGTCACGGGCAGATTGCCTGATCTGAATGCTTTACCAGATCCTGTAGTGTCAGGGGGAATGACAAGAGTGGTTCTACCACAAGATGTAGTGGACCGGCAGTTTGCGATGTACCTCATTGGAAGAGTCTTCACCAGAGGTGTTCTGCTCAAGGACCTGCTTCGGATCCTGTTTGAACTATGGGGTCCTTCCTCTAAATTTGAAATGACGGTGATGGGGAGGGGATACTTTATATTCAGGTTCTTTTCAAAAGAGGCTCTAATGGCAGGAGGGGAAGAAGAACAAAGGAAAGGAAAGAGGAAAAAATCAAGAATGGTTGGACCAAGGGGTAAAATTGTATATTTACTCTCTTTGTTTAAGAATGGTTGAACCAGGGGGTAACTCGTCCAGTTTAGCAACTTATTAAATTATCTGGAATCGGGTTAAAGTACAGGGGTGGTTTGTGTCAATTACCCTTAAAAATAATATCTACAAAATCATGATTAGTGATGCACAAACATCCTTAGCAACAGTTTTACTTTGCATTATTCATGAAAATATAAAAAACAGAAGATTCAAAATAAACATGCAACACTCTTACTTGGCATTATTCATGGAAATCAGAAAATATATCATATAATTAGAAAACAGCAATTTTATATAAGAACACATTTTTTATTTTCTTAAAACTGTAAAATATAAAAAAAATATCAGAAAATTAAAGTCATGGTTTCACGTATAAAATCAGAAATTTAAACACATATAAATAACAGGAAAATAATATTTGGATTTTTTTAAAATGTAAAATGTAAAAATAAATAACATAAAATTAAAATCATACTTTCAAGTATGCAACACAGTTAGTTCGTATACTTGAATGGATATCAGAAAATTAGCATATATTTTGGTGCACGTTTACATGAAAAAAAATGAATTTATAAATTATTATTTATAATTTTTTTTCAGAAAATAAAAAAAATAAAAGCAAAAAATTAGAGAGAATGTACCAACTTGGTAGATCGACACTCTACAAACATCATATAAAAGAAATAAAATGATAAGATTCATTTTTTAGGAATTTTTTTTTCAAAATTTTGAATGTTCTTAAAAATAATCTCAATTCCATATTCAAATCCATATTTAAACTACTTTTTGATGCATGGATTCATCATATTAGTCCATGATGTACTGATTCATTTGAAGAAACAATTTAAAAAATCAAATTTTGGATGAAAAATAAGAAGTTGCAGGTTATACTAACTTTTCCACACTTGAATCTTTAAGGATAATCACACCTTGAGTCTTGCTCAAAACACATTGTTTGATGCTTGCTTTTGGGTCGTTTTTGGGTTTATAACGAAACCCTATGCTATTTTTGAAGGATTTGAAGAGTCTAGATGAGATTCTTCAAGCACAAGCCAACTCTTATTCTCGGTTCACAGAAAGGAAGAATAACATGCGTTTTGAGTAAGTATCAAGGGTATCGAGTTATATATTAGAGAATCAGCCAGTATTGATTTGATATTGGGTTTATTTATTTATTTATTTATTTATTTATTTTTTTAAGTGGGCCGAAAGATGTATCGATACGTATCCACTCTATTAAAGTGTATCGAGCCGTATCAGTTTGATATGCTAGATACACTTTAGGGTTTTAAAATTAGGAGACGTTTCCAGCTGTATCATATTGATGCAGTCCAAGAAAGCAACCAGCCCACTTGGTCAACACTGTTCACGTGGTACTGTTCACGTGACATGAACAGTACTAGCAGATTTTTTTTGAAATATTTGTTCACTCTTTTGTTATTTCTTTCCTAAAGTTAGTTTTCTAATTTCATTGTTTAGTTAGTTTCCTAATATTTAGGATAGATTGTTAGTATGTTTCAATTACCTGGAGACCAAGTATTTATTTTCCTATTTTCAAATTTAGGACTTTCATATTTTATTGTTTTAGTGCCTTCCTAAATTATAAAGGAAAGTTGGTTTTACTAGATTTAGTTATTTCCTATCTTAACTGTAAAGTTTCAATCTATAAATATGAATAAAAGTAACTGGCGGCGGTAGAGTTTTTCCAGAAAAATTGAAAATCAATTAATTTCTGGTTGAGCCTCACCTGGTTGTGGTTCAACCTCTTGTTCTTTTCTCTTGTTCTTTTCTCTTTCCTTGCAATTTCTGTTCTTCCTTGGATCTAGGTCTACTATACCTTGGCTGGCAACACTGTTCCTACAAGCTCCTTCAAGTTCTGTGGCTGAATTGAAACCAGATCACAAAAGCTCCAGAACACTGTCCAGAACCAGGCGCTACCAGGTCCAGCCAGATTTGGGGCCTCATATCTTCTTCAGTTTTGTTCCGATCGTCTTTAACTTTGGAGGGGTGTTCATAACTATTATAAAGACCATTCAACTCAAGTTTCATCAATTTCTGACGGTCGGATTTCCAGATAAGAATTTTTTTATATTACTTTTCTCTGCAGATTTTTGTATTGGACTGATTAGTGATCCTGTAGCAAAGAGGACTTGTTAATTTGATATGTCTTAACCCCTTTGCCACCACATATCAACTATTGTCGATTCTGATATGTATCGATCGATACGCCCCGTGTCAATACAATACTTAAAACCATGCCATAGCAACATTATTTTTAGTTAACGTTGCTCTTGCCATCTCTTGAACAGTCTTATTCTTTCTTTTTACAACCCGATTTTGTTGGGGAGGTCGAGCTACAAAATGGTGACATAATTTCTCATGCTCATGACAGAAGTCAGAAAATAAATTCTGAGTGAACTCCTTACCTTGATCTGATTTAAGGCATTTTATTGTTACCTTATTTCATTTTTCACCCTCGTCTTGAAAATATTGAAGCAGTCAAGAGCTTCTATCTTGTCTTTCAGGAACATGAGACATGTCATCCTAGTACATTCATCTATAAACAGTATGAAGTACCTCTCACCCCAACAGCTTGAGTCCTCATGGAACCACAAAGATCCGTGTTAATCAAGTCTAAAGCTTTACTAGAATAGTGCTCCTTTAACTTCTATGTGGCCGTGGTTCGTTTTCCCTTCTGACATGGTACACAACAATGATCTTTTGGAGTCTTGATCTTTGGAAGATCTCTAACTGCTATCCTCTTCCTCAACTTGGCTAAGTTCATTGAATTTATATGTCCCATTCTTCAATGCCATATCCAGCATTCATCTTCTTGACCCATCATGCAGCTATCTTCACTTGCTTCTGATAGTATTTGAATTACTCGTAGTTCTTGTCCCCTTTGCCACAGTCGTCTTATTTTTTTGCCTTCTTGATCTTACAACATTGCTTGGTAAAATAGACCTCATTGCTACTTTCACAAATGTATCTCACACTAAGTAGGTTGTGAGTAACATATAGGACGTTGTTTTGACTTGATATTCCCTCTGTCTAGCTTAACTGCCTATTTGCTTTTTGTCTTTGCACCATCATTGTTCTCAAACCTGACTGATCCCCCTTTAATTGAATCCAGATTAGAAAACATGCCTTTATCACCTTCCATGTGGGTAAACGGTCAAGAATCCATGGTGACTATCTATTATGTGCTTTGAAAGTTGTTTGAACAGTCAATGACTTGTTGCCTCCTTCTTATCTCTTCTCAACCCATACTGCCTTAACTGCCACAGTGATAGGTTTTCTTGATTTTTATCTCTTATCTTTCTTTCTCAGAGAATTGTCGTTCTACCTTCCTTTTGGTTGCCTTTGTGAAAGGAGTATGTTTCCGCAAACTCTAGCTTTGTATCCCAATCTGTGACACGTGGCATTCCACAGTTTTCTCTGCTAATAGAGCAAACCTGTTTTTGTTTGTAAACACTATAAACTTTTCCTGTCTCCTACAATCTACCACTGTGTGCCCATAGCTGTTATAACCATAACAGTATCCTCTGAAACTCTGTCTCTGCCAACAACCTCCAGACATCTGAAAATTAACTGAAGTATAGCCATCTCTGTCAACTGTCTTCTTAGCAACCTTTCGAGCTTGATAGTCATTCAGAGTCTCATTGGCAAACCTCACCCATTCCTTTCACATATCCAGTCTTCAAATGTGGGGGTCTTTGAAAGCTAAGGATCTCATCTAGCACATGTTCATTTGTCTTGCTAGATGACAGGACATTAACCTTAGATAATTAATTTACTACCTCTTTGCCTTTGGATTGAGCTACTTGTTGATTTATTTTTTGTTTCTCATCAAGTTTGGTTTTCAGTATCTTTACCTGTTCTACAAGAGTATTGTGTTCATCTGTCTTGGATGCAAGACTAATACTCAACTCTTCAGTAATTCTTTTAATCTCTTCAGTTGTATTCTCCAGCTGATGAATCAATTTTTTTTATTTTTTTGCCGGTTAGTATACTTATAAGATTCTTGATTTTCTTTCTCTCCACCTTGAGTTCTTAAAAAACAACATAGAACTCAGCCTCTAGATCATACTCAGCTTCAACTTCTTCCTCTTCCTCAGACTCTTGAGTGGTTTTGTCTTGCACATCATCTCTATGAACCATGAACAGTGTCTCATATGACTCATGATCTGATTCTTCTTCTGAAGAGGATTTGCATTTCTTGGTGATAAGATTTTTCTTCTTGAAATTTCCTCCTTTAGGAACAAACTTCTTCTTCCCTTTGTTGAACTCGTTCTTGAGCATCATCACATTCATGTTGTCTTTCTTTGGACACTTAACAGTAAAGTGCTCTATTCCACTACACTTAAAGCATTTCAAGGGAAGTTTTCCCTTGTATTGACTTGCACCCTTTATGAATTTTCTAGCCAGGTAGACTGTTAATTCGTCGTCAAAGTCATCATTCTCATTGTCTCCCTTGATCTTCAATTTCTTTGAGGGTTTGAAGGCAGCTTCCATCTCTGTTGGTTTAGGCTTGACCATCTTAATCTCATAGGCAGTCAAGGTTGCTTGCAGTTCATCCAAGGTCCAAGTGTTAAGGTCTTTCGATTTTTTGAGGGAAAACACCTTGGGATTGTATAAGTCATGTAGAGATCTCAGTATCTTCTTCACTACAACAGCAAACATTACATCTTTTCCCAAACCTTTGATAGAGTTGATGATTTAGTTTAATCTACTCATAAAATGCTCAATGGTTTCTTCCTTAGTCATATTTAGGCTTTCAAATAATGTCCTATGGTGTTGCAGCTTGGCCTCTTTAATTTTATCATCTCCCTCATGAAGTTCATCTTGGGTCTGGGTGTTAACATCTTTTGATTCTTCAAGGTAAACCAACTTGGGATTGTATAAATCATGAAGAAAACTCAGTTTCTTCTTCACAACAGCAAACTTCACATCTTTTCGCAACCCTTAATAGAGTTGATGATTTCGTTGACTCTACGCATAAAATGCTCAACAGTTTCTTCCCAAGTCATCTTTAGGTTTTCAAATAATTCCTGTGGTGTTATAGCTTGGCCTCTTTTATTTTATCGTTTCCCTCATAAACACTCTTCAGGTTGTACCAAATCTCCTTGGAAGTTGGGTAGTTAACAACCCTTGCAAACTCATTGCTCACCAGAGAACCCAGAAGTGCGTTCACTGTTTAGTGTCTTCTTCACACTTCTTCATCTCATCTGTATCTGTGATGTCTGTGGTTGGGGGGTTGTATCCGTTCTTCGCTGCTAGTCAAACTCCATAGACTAAGGATTTCAGGTATGCTTCCCTCTTGACCTCCAAGAAGTGTAGTTTGATCCATCAAATATGAGAATCTTCTCATTCATGTTTCTGCCTTCATTGGTTGCCATCTATTCATTTTCTCAAACTATTCCAAAATGGTTAAGTTTTTTTCCTTAAGGAACCCTGCTCTAACACTACTTGATATTGACAGGTGAACACTTGGGGGGGGGGCTTCACTGCTGTAACAATCAGTGTACTAAAAAATTCCTTCACTCCTGTAACAACCTAACTGGTTGGGGCAATCCCAAATTTTACCAATCATACAATCGCATGCACACCCACCTTACAACCAAAGAATGGCTAGGTCTACCAAGTAGTGCACACCAACTCTGCAAAACATCACACTCCGATATGCAATATAGACAATCACACCACGACACAAATCATATGTGGTTTACCTTCACAGTGTATGAAAAACTACATCCTCGGAGCAATGTCCTAACAGGGCTTTGTATCTACTCAATACTCCAACAATGTTTTTATTGCACCCTTAGTCTAGATTCTAGAACCACAATCCTTGCTTTGATTTATGCAGCAACACAAATGAGGGCAACAATCCCACAACTTAACAAGCCCCAACTTGATAGGATATTACAATTAACATATAAGAATTGCTAAAACAATATTCACACCCCCAATTACATGGATCATCTAGGCTTTTCATCAATTTACCAAAGCCTACACCTAAACAATAAGGAATTGCATAAATGAGTTACCTCCACCAGGCACCAACGTAACTCCCCCGCTACGATGCAGAAAAATACCTACACGCACTCAGGTTGACAAAAGCGCGTCACAAAAACCTTACTTTTGCTCTTCCTTAGCTCCTCTGGATTGCTTATTCACGTTTTGACTTGAAATCCCAAGCTACTGGAAAAAAATTGAGCTCCACTCGGAGTTATGTAGGCCTCCAAATCACTTATTTAATGCGGATCATTGTTATGAAAACATTGAATTGCATTCGGATGGCTCAGATTTGATGCAACAGAATTTCACAACAATTCCTCACGTCATGTAATGTCGCCATCAAATTTCGTCCGTCAGATTTAGGTTACAATCATTGGATCTAAGAATTGTGCTTGACGCAAATTAATATTTGCGAGATAAATGAGATCCACCTAGATAGAATCTTCCTTACGCATATGGTGCGTGTGCGTTAAATTGAAGCAGAACTATATCAGGTGCATCATGTCGCTCTAAAATTCCATGTCTTCCAATCAAATGCTGCGCTGGGGAATATTCTCCACTTTGACACAATGCCTCAAGCCGCCTCATTAAGAATCGTCGATTTCGCACAAAGTCAACGTGCGCTCCAGCAGGACCACATGATCTGAATTTTTAACACCTTTATTCAACTGCTGCCCAGCCGAATTTCTTATTTGCATTTAAGGATGGAATGTATAAGGATTTATGTGCACAACCCTTGAGATGTTGCAAACCACCCAAGAGCATGTTAAAGATGATTTTTTACTCCTTTATTGCCCGTTGACACGAAACTGACCATATCTCCCTCAAATGGTATCAGAATGGAGTTATTCTAGTTCCACTGCGAACCTCACTCGATGCTCTATGTGTTTCATGTTCAGTGTACTTCATGAAACTGCTTTGGGACCCATCAAAATTGGTCTCAAAGTCGAACTTTCAAAACTAACCTCTGAATATGACTGCGAAACTTCTTGTACACACAAACTGAAGCTTCCTCACAGTGCCTAGCACTGTTTTACAGCTTAGAACACTACTGACCTCCCTCAGAAATTGATTGAGCATTGTATCTCTTCAAAACCCGTTCAACTCACCTCCAGACTCCGCCAACTCGGTCATAACTATGTGTAGACCCTGTGTAATTACTCATACTGCTGAAACACGCTGTATGGTTGCCAACAATGACAACCCAATGCTCCAGTGTTCCAACTATTACAAAAATAATATGAAGACATAAGCAAACTCTTCACAGTATTCCACCATGATACATCTCTTATTCTTGCAGAGACAAAGTTGCAGCATGTGCTAAGCACTTTGTAGGTGATGGTGGCACGACCAAGGGCATCGATGAGAACAACACTGTTACCAACTGGCAGGGATTGCTTAGCATCCACATGCCTGGATACTATAATGCAATCATGAAAGGTGTCTCAACGGTCATGGTCTCCTACTCAAGCTGGAATGGGGAGAAGATGCATGCTAACCATGAACTGGTCACAGGCTTCCTTAAAAGCAAACTCCGTTTCAGGGTAAAGCTTTTTCAGAAACTTCCAGCTTGAATTTCTTTGCTTTCATGATAGAACAGCTTTTAACCTGACACTTGCATGTCTCACTCTTGATGAATTACAGGGTTTTGTCATCACAGATTGGCAGGGTATTGACAGGATCACCTTTCCTCCAGGTGCTAACTACTCATATTCTGTTCAAGCTGGAGTTCATGCAGGTGTTGACATGGTCAGTAAAACCTATACTTGATCATTTTTTTTCAACGTTTAGAGCACTTGTGTTTGAAATAATAGACAACAATATAATATTTCTTTAAAGACTTAAATGAAGCATCCTCAAGCTGGTAAATGGAAGTCTTATCTTGTTGTCATGCCCTTTTTTCTCTTGTTGCAGGTTATGATTCCGTACAACTATACAGAGTTCATCGATGATCTGACTTTCCAGGTGAAGAACAACTTCATACCCATGAGTCGGATTGATGATGCTGTGAGGAGGATTTTAAGGGTTAAGTTTGTGATGGGTCTTTTTGAGAATCCGTTGGCTGATCTTAGCTTGGTTAAGCAGCTCGGAAGTCAGGTTAGGAAGTCTATCTTCCTAGTGGGTTTCAGTTTCTAAGTTTTAACTTTGTGACGTGGCCAGTAAATTTTTTAAGGCCTTTCCCCTAATGATTGGAAGATGGCTGATAGAGCAATTTTGACTGTCACAGGAGCACAGAGAATTGGCAAGGGAAGCAGTAAGAAAATCCCTTGTGCTTCTGAAGAATGGCAAAAATGCTGATAATACATTGCTACCACTTCCCAAGAAGGCAGGCAAGATCCTTGTTGCTGGAAGCCATGCAGACAACTTGGGGTATCAGTGTGGTGGGTGGACTATCGAATGGCAAGGCCTTGAAGGAAATAACCTCACAGTTGGTATGTTTACATATTCCTTTTTGTAGCCTTCAATGTATTGTGAGATGTGCTTTTTGTTTGGAAATAATTGTTTCCATTAATTATTAAAACTGTTCTATTTCATTTGATAAGAATATCCTTGGCCATGAACAGGAACAACAATTCTCAATGCAATCAAGAAGACTGTTGACCCATCCACCCAAGTCATCTATGAAGAGAACCCCATTGGCAGCTTTGTTAGTTCCAACAATTTCTCCCATGCCATTGTAGTTGTGGGTGAACACACATACGCAGAGATGTTTGGTGACAGCTTAAACCTTACACTTCCTGATCCTGCTTCAAGCACTATCAACAATGTCTGTGGTGCTGTCAAGTGTGTTGTTGTTATCATATCTGGCCGCCCTGTATCAATCCAGCCCTACCTTGAGAGAATGGATGCTCTTGTAGCTGCTTGGCTCCCAGGAACAGAGGGCCAAGGTGTTGCTGATGTTCTCTTTGGTGACTATGGGTTCACTGGTAAACTTGCACGCACTTGGTTCAGGACTGTTGATCAGCTTCCAATGAACGTCGGCGATCCACATTATGATCCACTCTTCCCATTCGGGTTTGGACTTACAACTGAACCCGAGAAGGCAAACTAGAGTCCCATTTTCAGGGAATTACCCATTAGTATCAAGCCAAAGTTTTTCAGTCATATTTGAAAATGAAGGTCATTTTTCCTCTCTTAAAGGGGTTAGGTTTCATCTAATTGTCTAGTCCGTTTATCTTGTAGCACTATATTTCTTAGTAGCTTTTGAAAGCTCTGTAGACTTGAATTTTTGGCTTTAGAAAGTTGAGTATGGTGGCTGTCGTGAATTTATCCATTAAATCTTATATGGTTGGATTAACTACAGTATTTATCATACCAAGGCATGGCTCTCTTAGCAATTTTTTTTGTTTTCAGAAGCACCTGTGATTTGTAAAGCACTTTCAAAGTTCATAGACGACACCAAATACATAGGTTTGTCCTGACTCCCCTGGTTGTTACACAGGATTAGCCCTGGCCTAATCCAAGCTGAATTGGTTGATCCACCCCGATCCCTAAAACCATGGTTTAATGAATTTGATATTTTCTAGTTGTTTTCTTGTAGCTACAGTGAAAAGTTGGTAAGTATCTACTCCTCCCAATCATGGATTTAGGGAATGGATTGGTGGATTAGGATTGGCATCGGCGGGCTGATCCCAGTGCAGCACCCTCACTTGGCAAGGTTGGATCAGGAATATAATGATGTATCAGACGATTCCGAAGGAGGTTATACCCGATCCGGGTCAATCCGACTTGGGATCGGTTGGATCCCCAAGGCCATGCACTTGAACCTAGCTCCCAATAAACCCAAGTCAAAGATGATGCAGGGAAATCCAAAGATAGCTGAGGAACTCGCTACATGTCCTTTGAATCTAAAAAGTGTTAGTTTCGATTAGGTTTGAAAGCTGATTTCTGAAAATGGTGATTAATGCCTTCTTTATCCTTAGTTGCATACTGCAGTGCAGAATGGTGTGCTCTCATTTCCGAATGCATCAACAAATTTTCAGCTCTGGCATAGAGTTGGAGTTTCGTGACTCTCTCTCTCCCTCTCCCTTTCTTTTTTGGCTCTGGCTAAGGCACCGGCTTCCCACTCCCCTGTCCCTGTCTCCGTCTTTTCTTCTCTCTTCTCCCCCGTCTCAAAACCCTCTTTCAAAGCACCTCCTTAACATTTCCCTCACTCTAGTAGGGTTTCATTCTTTTACATAGCTTCATTTCCTAATTCTTGAAGCTACTTCAAATCCAAAGTTAGAGACTCAATTTTGTCTCTGACAAAAAGGAAGAAACCATAACCCACTGGTAATGGCATGGGAGGAGAAGCAGGTGAAGAACGATGGAGAAGGATTTCCCCCAACTTCTTTATCTTCATCTTCCCAACGTACTACAATTTTCAAACTACGTTTTCTTCAAATCCTTATGTTGATCGAGTTGATATTTGAAGGCCAATGTTGTTTTTAGTTACTCTTCAAATCCTCGCTGGCTGATCGAAAGTTGGACGGCCAAAAATCTAGATCAAAACTGGCCACCACTTCATCTTTGTAACTTGTAGTGAATTTCAGATTGTGATTTCTTCCAATCTAGGCTGATGGACTGGATTTTTTTTTCCTGATATGAGCGTGATACCCGGGTTGCCCCATGGGGGACTCGATCTACCCGGGATCCACAAACCACACCAAATATGCAATATCCATCAAAATCAAATAATAAACAGAATAATAATAGTGAAAGCATATATCGTAAGTAAACTAATGCCATTCTAATTGTATCAATAAGATAGTAAAAGGTTTATTATGTCTTTCTAAAAAATATTCAGAACTGTATCGAGTATACATGTATCCCAAAAGAGTGAATATGTATCAAAAACCTATACAAGATAGACTATACAAATCTATCTAAATATAAGAGAAAAAGAGGTGCCGGGTCAATTGTAGACGTAGTCACTGTAGACGCAGCTCGTGCCATGGTCCTTAGCAAGATGCTCACTGGTAGAGGCATCCTCCACCAATGAAGACTCCATAAAATTAACGACAGAGAAGTCACTTGCATCATAATCTGAAAAAGAGTATCAATACAAGGGGTGAGCTTCCATTCCAACTCAGTGATGAAATCAGGTATCACCATGAATCATGCAAATGAATGAATGTGCAGTTTATTATATAAGGTCTCAGGTATAATGGTTTTGAGGTGCCATATTGAGATTTAGCTGTCACACCCCAATTCTGATCTAACCAGAATGGTGTGAGTGAACCGTCATTGAACCAACGGTTCACACCAGGATCTCGAATAGGCCATGTCCACTCATACAAACCATTACACATAACCACAATCAGAATATAAATATACAGCGGAAGACTTTAAATAGAATGAACTGAGTATCTATTGATAATTTAAATAAATATCCAATTATCCAAATTCAAACACATAAAATAATATCCGTACATCCACTTAATCCAACCGAAAATAACTGAAAGAAATAAATAAAAATTCGATCAAAGGTACATGCAGAAAGGGCACTCGCATGAAGCGTCATGCTCGTCCTCTCCTGCCTGCACATCCAGAGCAGCTACACCTCCATACGCCAGAGCGTTCATGTAGTCATCCACCGTGTAACTTGCATCAGCATCTAAAAACAATGTATATACAAAGGGTGAGCTCACAACACAGCTCAGTAAGACAATCAGACAATTTCACAATATTATGGATGAGTAACAATCATTTTATGTTGTGGTCTGGTTTTAAGTTTGCAATGTGCTATAGAAAGGTTTGGTGGCCCCCGCACCTCTATACACGAGTGTGTGGCACCTCATGGATCACACCCCCATTGGCCCACATGCACCCAACATGGAATAGAGATAGAGCTAAGATACCCCCGTACCTCCCCTGATACTCTACCCATACCAGTACCTAAGCCCCTACTGGTCAGGGCTCACAAACTGGGCTCGCAACTAACCAATCCTATATGTCATCAATGTACGCTCTATCCCAGCACAGCCGTCTACGGCATAGAGATAAAGCTAAGGCATTCCCACACCTCCCCTGATGCCCTATCCGCAACTAACCCACTAGGATAGAAACAATACGCAGGTAGACCCTATCCCAACATAACTCCTTACGGCATAGAGATAGAGCTAAAGCATCGTGGACAAGCCAGCGTCGACCTCGGAGACCACAATGCCACATAACCATGGCCAGGCCAACATCAACATCGGAGACCATCGTACCACGACCTTCCCCTGATGCCCCACCCGTACCAAGCATGTTAAGACAGAATACTACAAAGGTGCTAGTGTGAGGAGCGATCCCAGGCCCATGCCCCACTCCACACACCAACGAAAACAATCACATGCTTAACAATCACATCCTATCAATGCATGAACAATAATAATAACTGAAAGTAAAGGATGGCATGTGAGTATGCACAAACATCACATGATATATATTCAAGTGATTAACAAAGATTTACTGTCCATTAATTATTAGGTTTAGGTCAGATTCCCTTACCTGACGCTCATTCGATAACTTGCTCCACGTCACAAGATCCAAACGATATGTCACAAAGTCCTACAAAATTATTAGGGTTTCATTAGAATATTTTTCTTAGGGTTTCATGTTGGTCGAAAACCAACAAAAGTCCAAAACCAGCCTTTCAGACCTGACCGGTCGCAACATACCGGTCGCAACACTGTGAACAGACTGTCAACTGGTATGGTCGACCGGTATGTCTCCAGAAGACCATACACTTGGTTTTTCGACTGCCGTCGATCATTCTCCATGGATTTCCAAGGTTTCTCCTATCCATTCTAAGTCCAAACTTAGAGTTAGAGTTATCCCCAACTCATTCAAGTCTCGTTTCGATGAATATCATCTCGGAACTCGAATCTAGGGTTTGACGGCAACTTAGGGTTTATTGGCCAAATAGGGTTTTAGATCAATACCTACTTTGCATGGTATTGATCCACCCACACAACTAACATAGGGTAAGAAGATTGATTCAAACACTTACCGTTGACTGACGTAGCGTGAGCGTCGTCGAACGGTAATGGCGGCACCTTCTTCTTCTTCTTAGCCCCTTCTCCTTTCCAACCTCTTTCTCTTCTCTAGGGTTTGTGAGAGACAATGGAAAGGATTTGAGGAGGATTAATGGTGTATTTATAGGCTAGATTTAGGATTTAGTAACCCTATTAGGATTAGGAAAGTCTTAGGATTCGAAATCAGGAAAGTGGGACCCTCAGAAGTAAATTTCTGGATTTCCACACTTAGCTGCGCAGACCTGACCGGTCGACCGGTACCAAGACCGGTACCATCGACCGGTCAACATAAAATCATGTTGATTCGATCGTCTTTGGTCCGATTTCATACCTGTTTGTCATCTGCTCGTCCTGTCTGGCCCGGTGATGATCGGAAGACGTGTCACGACATCAAAACCAAGGTTTAGACCGGGTTTACGGAGTACGGGTCTTACATTAGCCACAGCTTTCGGCCCTACCTACGGTCAATAACTAATAACTCTCATACACCAGGCAAATGTAGAGACAAGATACACGGTCCCATACCGCTAAATTGCCGCTGCAAGTGAACCCCCTACAACTCTAATGATCAAGGACTCGTCACCTCCCAGAATAGACTCCGTCCTGGCATCAGAGAACCCAGACCGATCTGATTTCCCTATCACACATTACCTTCGGCGCCACTAAGGATATGAGTCTATGCTAGTACATAACCCCCTATTGGCAAGGGATTAGGACCATGGGAAATGCAAATCACCTATGTTTAACATGTGCATAAAATGTAAAAGGGGCCGCACCCCAGGAAAGATCCTCTGTCCCAGTCCTCGTCGGGCTGTTGTGTCCCTCTAGAGTGCTAGCTAATGCAAAGCAAGGTCCATGTGATTGTGCGTCACCAATCCCTTCGGTGTCCGCACTCCCCACAAACTAACCATACAAATTTTCCACAAAATCATACATGGTTGTTATTATGTAAATGCATGAACATATATCACAATATAAGGATAGCATGTTATAATTCATACATAAGCATTCATACGAAATGTCCTAGTTAAATTAAGGACCCGGCCCCTCACCTGATACCACAAACAGTACTACTGAACCTGAAGTGGCAATAACTTCACTCGGAAACCCGTGTTAGTTTATCTATTCATGTGCATAAGTTTTAGTACATGTGTTAGATAGTTTTTAAACCAGTAAGAATACGTCTACAACGACGCTATGCGGGTCCCCAGACAAGTTGGGAATCCACAGTTGGTCCCCAAAAGATTAGACTACTCAATAGGGCAATAGCAACCAAGACGATGGATGAGAGCCCCCGACAGTAGGTGCGGCCGGCTAGCATCCATTGACTAGGCCAAAGGTTCATATGAACCTTCTGTGAGTGAGCCGGCCTACTAGGCGGCGGGTGATGCCACCGAACGTAGACTTTTGCTAGCCTTTTCAGACCATATCATTGCAGCTGACTACTACGAGCCACGTGTTTAGTCATGATAGGTCCCACAGTCTGGTATGATCTTTCGACAGCCTATCATATCCTAGACTTAAGACAAGGGGGCTATGACTCATGAGGGGGGGTTCGGCCCAATAAGATCTGCCCTCGTCCCCAGCATTGCATGCTGCAGCAGCCACCATTTCTCTTAAAGTGAATCTTGTTTCTGTATCAACGCCATGTATTGTTTTACGATTAGAGACCCCATCGATTTACCCCAAAGTCTTTCCTCGTACTCATTAGTTGCCGCTATTGTTGACAACTATGGGCATCATCTACCACATGTCTCTCTTGGATGTCGGACAAGTGTCGGATCTTCATTCAGGTATTGATTCGGCCACGTGTCTTCCTGAGATTGGTGGTGAACTAATTCACGTATATCAGGTTACAGTGTAAGTAGGATAGAGATAGGAAGGACGTAACGGTAGTAGAGCAAGGGGTTGCAAGTGGATCATTTCGAATTTCAGATCACATGCACTCCAATTCATCAACGCAGATTTTCAAGCCTAGATTATCAAACTCTAAACTGAATATTGTACTCTTTGCGTTATTGGGCTTGGAGTTGGTTGACCATGCAAATTTCATCCGTGTCATTTTATTTCTCTTTTTCAAAGCCCCACTGTAGGGGCAAATAACGGGTGAACAACCCAATCCTTGGAACATACTATAGCCCCAGGGGGCGAAGAGTCACCCTAAAAGGGAAACAATGATCAATGATACATAAGAAGGAGGTTCTCCAAGAACCTGGATAAATCGGAAGTCCATCGAGCCAAACCAAGAACTGAAACAATGGATACACAAACAACAAACTGAAGAAATAAAAAGCTGAACTGCAACCTAAATCGCAGAATACAACCAAAAGGAAATGAGATGTGAAGTAGTTGATGCATCTTGTCATTCAAGTAGGAGAGGACAAGAGCCTAGTAGCAAGAGAGTATAAGTATCCTAAGAACTCTAGAAAATAAGGTTGAATATAACCCCTACTTGCAAATGCCAACCTCGCCAAATACCAAACAGAGAAAAATCTTATCAGTTTCCTACCAACTACTAATATATTATACCCAAAACCCATAGAGGTAAGGCCAAAACGGACAAGGCACTAGTGAAAACAGTAACACAAGCAGACGATGATGGTGAGGATGATACCAAAAGCATAAATTAAAGTGAAAAAATCATGCAGGGATAAGCCGGTGGAGCCAAGCAATCAACCCCTCCAAATGGTGATGAGCTGGGAACGTTCAAGTTGATAACTTAGTTAAGGACTTTTAACCCTATGTTTGGATATCAAGAAAATAAAAAACAGTATAAGACAAAAGTAATGATGAAACAATCATCACTTTATGTATTTATCTATCTCCTCTATTTTCAAAAAAAAAAAAAAAAAAAAAAAAAAAAAAAAAAAATATATATATATATATATATATATATATATATATATATATATATATATATATATATATATATATATATATATATATATATATATATATATATCTTTTCTATTTCTTAGCATCAAAACATAGCCTAAAGTTTAAGAAAACATAATTTGATTGTTTACGATGAGGGTGATTGTATTTATAAATTGTTTCAAGTTTACAGATAAATACAGATGATCAACAGGTGTTTGAGTTCTATTCAAATTCCTGCCAATGTATGGGATTTGAAAATCCTTTATTTCCGGAGTCCAATGCTTGAGCCGTATCTTCAGCAACCATTTCTCTTGAATTGAGCTGGTTGTTTGATTTTTAAACTTTTGAAAAATCTTCAGCCACTGTTTCATTTGAGTTGAGCAGGTTGTTTATTTTTTGAACTTTTGAAATCAGTTATCCTTCACACTGCCCCACAAGCTAAACAGGTGGTGTTCGATGTTTAGCTTGCCCCTCAGTTGCTGAAACTGGCTGACAGTAAGACCCTTGTTGAAAATATTAGCTATCTGATCAGCACTTGGAACAAATCTTATGTGTAAACAACCATTCGTCACTTGTTCAAGCACGAAATGAAAGTCAATTTCGATATGCTTTGTGGGTGCATGAAATAAAGGATTAGTGTAAGACCCACATCCAAAATTCCCCACTAACTGGGAATTTCCTATGCCAGGTCTTCCCATGCCGTCAATAGGTGGACATGACACGGATCGGATCAGTGCACCCGAATCTTAGGTAAGGATCTTTACCAGGTCATGTTGGAGTTTATAAAGCCCAAGTGGTTCCAAGAGGTGCACCACCTGGTTGGGTGCTGCAAGCAGCATCCTAGGGCTGTCCTTATGCCCCAATCGACTGATGTTTCGGTTGGCTGCCTCCGATTGAGCCCATTGAGTTTTACCCAAGTCAACACTTGGGTCTGCTCTCTCTCTCTCTCTCTCTCTCTCTCTCTCTCTCTCTCTCTCCCCTATAAACATGCACAAATCCCAAATGTTTGGGATTTAATGGAGGAGAGTGTGCTGTTTCTAACGTACTCATTAAACTTATGCAACTGTTTAGGAAAACCTACGTGGGATTCCAGGCGAAATCTTCAGCCGACTTTAGATATACTACTACTCTCGCCACTAGGTAAGGGGTCGTGTTCCATTAGACTTAATATGACTGTTTATGCACTAATAATGAAGGAATTAAGTATCATGTATCAATATTGTATCGGTCGGGCGATTTTAAGAGACGTTTCGTATCATGGATACGGTGGATACAGATAAATACGCTAGGATACGTATGCATGGGAATGCATAAAGAACATGAAAAACACTAATTTAAAACATAAAAACACTATAAATAACCAATTTATGATCCAATTACAAAGACATTGAGTGATTGAACTCAATACACTATGTATAATCATAGGATGATAAAAAATATACTCTGTTATTTGTAATGTTTGAATTTTTTATAATTTTTTTCTTTATAAGTTTAATATCATTTCTAACTCCCTTTTTTTTTTTTTGAGTTGTACATATTTTATATCTGTAGGATGCCATACATGGGATCATGTCCTATACACCATCTATATATATATATTAGAAGAGAAGTGAAGAAAAGAGATCGCCTGTAAAGCTCTTTCGTCGAGTGCCTACGGGATAGATGAGGCTGCGAACAAAGTTGCTGGGAAGAAATTTACACAGGTAAGTTCTTCTATTTCTTCTTCTTCTTCCCCTCCTCTGGCGCTGGCAGCGGTGGCGGTGCTACCATTCTTCTTCTCTTCCTTCTGTGGTGGTGGCAATGGATGCTCTGCTTCTCCTTTGGCAATAGCAGTAGTGGTTGCTGTTGCTGTCTTTCTTTTTCTTCTTTTTGATCGTTGGCGGCGGCGGCAATGGCTGCTGTTAGTATTTTTCTTTTTCTTCTTCTTCTCGATCATCGACAGTGGCTACTGTCTTTTTTTTTTCCTCTTCTCGATCGAAGACGGTGGCGGTAGCTCCTCCTATTTCTTCTTCTCTCTCTTTCTTCTTCTCCCTCTTCTTCTTCTTCTTCTTCTTCTTCTTTGCCGATTCTATTTCTGCAGGTTCTTTAATTTTTTTTAAAATTAATACGTGTATCTGTATTGGTCTGTATCGACCGTATCAGACTGTATCGATGCGTATTGGACTGTATCTACCCATATCGGTTCGATACAACTATACATGTGGATACACTTTTTATTTTGAAAAATGAGATACGAATCGGTTAGTATCGTATTGATTAGTGTCGATATCGATACGTATTAGTCGATATGGCCCGTATCATGTGGATAGTTGAAACCTTGCTGATAACTGTATATATACTTGTTCATACATTGCATTACAATAACATGTCTTATGATAATTGTTGAGTGCTAGTCTATATGGCGTGCATGCACCGAAGGATTGTTGACACATCGACCGTATGGACCCTGATTTGCATAGCTAGCACTCTAGTGGAGGTCCGACGCCTGACGGGACTAGGGTCAGGGTTCTCTATTGGAGTGCTGCCCATTATATTGTGCTAGCATTTAGATGGTAAGCAGTTAGGATATTCATACCATGATCTGAACCTAGCTAATAGGGGGTGATGTATTGGCTTAGGCTCAATAAAGGGGGAGGGTCAATGACCCAAATTTCCCCTATGTACTGACGTAGTGGTGGTGGAATGAATCCACAGTCAGGGACTATAGATGCCAGGATAGAACATATATTGGGGGAATGACGAGCCAACCATCAGGGATCATGTGACTCATCCTATAGGAGTGTATGGTTGCAATCTAGGACTGTGAGCCTAGTACTCTTTCTTGTGCATGAGAGTTGGATCTGCAGTTAGGGGCTGTGGTGAATCTCAAGGTGACACTAACAGATCATTACACCGGACCAAATTAATAAACACATTCTGCATTCATGTGCATCTGCATTTGGCCTGATCTTTTAGTGAGCTGGGATGAGAGCTCACCCCTATATAGATACTTTTTTTTTCAGATTCCTGACGTAGGCACACTTTTGGTTGTTGACTTCATGGACTCTACCCCCCCCCCCACTGTGGATCTTAGCCACACCAGCACAGCTGGGGAGCCCCTTGAGGAGAGTTACGGCAAGGGCTATGTCTATAGTGACTGCATCCATGGCACCTGAGCAATGCGACTCTTTTATATATGTAAATAGGTTGTATAGTCTATGCTTACGAGGTTTTTGTCAGATTTATTCTTTTCTGGATAATTGTATAAACAATATACTATGAGATATGTTTTGGATGTAAGTTTTTTGAAGGATAACATTTGTATTAAAATACAATTCTCACTAGTTGCCATCAGATATTTTTTTAATTGATGAAATTCTTCCATTGCTATATTTTATCAGTTTTTACTTTGGTTATTGTGGATATTGTGTATGCATGTTGTTGTGTGGTGGTTTGGTGGTTCACGACATGCCTGTGATCTTGGGTGATTTGGGTCACTAATAAGTGACTCGAGTATCACGCCCGATTGCCGAAATGGGTGGTGACAATTAGTTGCCAAATAAGTGGCACCAATGTTGTTGTAGTAAAGCTTCGGTGGAATTTACTGTATACCTAGCTCCAGTAACAGTTATTGAAGCTAGATTAATTCCGTAAAGGTATTTGCTAACCCCTTATATTTAGCTTCTGTTGATGAACAAGCAACTGTACGTGGCTTTTTTGAGTTCCCTGAAACGAGATTATTTCCAAGATATAGGAAATACCCACTTGTTGATTTGTAATCATGGACACTACTGGCCCAGTCAGCATCAGTGTAGGCACTTAATTGAAATGAAGATGATGCCTAAAGCTACAAGCTGAGGTTAATAGTCTCCTTGAGATATCTTAGGATGTGCTTTACAGCGGACCAGTGATCAAGAGTTGGCGCATGCATGAATTGGCAGACTCTATTCACAAAAAATGCAATATCTGGTCTTGTGAGTGTAAGGTATTGTAGTGCACCCACTGTACTGCGATACAAAGTAACATCAGGAAAAACCGGAGAGGATCCATGTAGTGGGACAATGGAACTCCAGTAGCCATCTGTTTTGCTGCTTCCATGTTTGCTTTGTGAAGTAGATCAAGGCATACCTTTCACTTGAGAGAGATGAATACCAACCCTAATTCGGATAACTTCTATACCCAAGCAGTAATTTAGAGTGCCTAGATCTTTGATAGCAAACTCTGACGCAAGAGCAGTAATAAGATTGTAGATCACTATTTAACTATTACCTATGACAATAATGTCGTTAACATACACATGAACGTACACAGTGGAGGGTATTGAAGATCGAACAAAGAGACCCATGTCGGAATTTGAGGCCTTAAACCCGTGAGAGGTGAGAAAATGTCCAAGTTGATGAGATCACACTCTTAGTGCTTGTTTCAAACTGTACAGAGCTCGTTGAAGATGACAAACATGGTGAGGATATGATGAGTCAACAAAACCTTACGGTTGGGTCATATACACAGTTTCAGTTAACACTCCATTGAGGAAATCATTTTGTATATCAAGTTGTTGGATGACCACCCTTTTGAGATTGCAATTGATAAAACTGTTCAAATGGTAGTAGGCTTGATTACGAGACTGAAGGTATCAAATAATCAAGCCCTTCACATTGATTAAACCTTTTAGCAACAACCTTGGCCTTTTATCAAGATATGGACCCATTAGAATTTTGTTTGACCCAAATACTCACTTGTTGCCCACCACGTTCATGGAGGGCTAAGGAAGCACCAACCGCCACGTCCCATTTCCATTTAGAGCATTAAACTCCTCACTCATTGTAGTTCTCTACTTAGCATTTTTACTGGCCATAGTATATAAAATCGGTGATGCAGTTTCAGGTGTGCGAGGAGTTAAAAATATTGATAAGAGAGGTGCTTTGTGGCTAGTAGATTAAGCTTGTTAATAGGTTTAATTACACCAGATTGATCAGGATCTGGTTATCATCCGATTATGTTGTGGAGGTGCTCAGATGGTGGGACAATAAGTGAAGGGGTAATGGATTGGGTCTAATAGATTGGTCTTGGGTGATAACCAAGAGAGGTGGACTGGGAGCAAGGTGATGCTTTAGGTTATTGTAAATATGTGGAGGATGCATCATTGCATGTAATGATATTATTGTTAAGATTGAGAGTGAATACAAGATAAGAAAAAAGAAGATTTAACGTGGTTTAGTACCCAACATGGGATGCCTACCTCTACACAAGAGAAAGAGAGAGTTCTTTTATTCCCAAGAATAGTCTCTAAAATTTTTCACCTGACAGAGTGTTCTCCTTTATCAGCCTTACCTAGGGTTTCCCCACAGAGACAATATAGGGATCCCTAGAAACCCTAATCCCCACATAATTACTGATTTACCCCCGTACATGTAATAGACCAAAACCCTAATACAAGTACAACTCTGATAAGTGTGTGGACCCCATTGAATACAAGACACCAACCCAACAAATCTCTACTTAGCTTGGATTTTACAAATCACCTTAAAGAAAAACCTTGTTGATGTTGATTTTGTAAACATGTCCATCGTTTCTGCCAAACCGGTACACCCAAACCGGCATAGCCCACGCCCCGTCCAGGTGCCCGCACAGCTCACCGCCATACGATGTGATGTGACTCCACCTCTCTCACTACAGTAGCACCTACCAGAGAGATCACCGTCACTCACAAAATCCTCTGCAACTCCAGAGCCTCTCACTTCTACACCTCCATGCACATCTAGAGATCCGACTCCTCACCGCAACCCGCCAGTCCTCCTTTACCTCACGGTGTAGCATCAACTAGCCATGATACCCACCAAGCTTGGATTCAAAAATCCCTGATCCGACTAGATCCACCTTTCCTAGTTACTACTTCCACAGCTGCTATAGGCACTCCAAGAAAAACCCGCTGGTCTTCAACCCTAGCAACCATCACTCTCACATGTGATATTGAGTTTTTAAACCCAGACCTGCCTACTGCCGTGGAAATCCAAACTTCATATGCTTGAGCAACCGCCACATTTTATATATGTGCTGACGATAATAGCCTCTTCACCGGCATCTTCCTCACATGGGAACCATCCCCGCTGTCTTTGACATTCCATTAACCGAAGACAGACATCGCTGCATTGTTCTCAAATATAACAAGCAAACTTCACTCACAGCCTGGCTTCCCGTATCTTCAATCGGCCTTAACCCTGCACCTCTACTTTCCACCATCGATAATGTATGCCATAGCACCGAACCTGTAGCCATCCTCAGTGCCATAATGTTGTGATCTCCTTTGACACATGTCAATTAGGGTTTGCCATTGGTGCCTCCCTCAATGCCTGCCACCGCAAAAACCATATGTGAGCCACCCTGAGCTACCACCTATCTATGTATACTGATTGCCTCCCTTGCACTTGGTCCTGCTTCCAGGTTCAGTCACTGACTTATTCCACCAATGAACTCCATCGATCCTCCCATCGTAAAAGGTATTGGTGGCCATTCTTCCCGAATCCTGATTAGCTCCAAAATGATTTGCCACTGTTTTTTTTTTACTTCTTACTTTTATGTAATGATGAGATCTTGAAAAAAGCAATCAATGGTGATGTTGCTTTTTCTAATTCCTATGAATTTTCATAAAGTACATCAGAGTAAAAAGAGCAATAAAAAAACTCAATTTTCTTTCCAATGTTTTCTTTTTTTTTTTTCTTCTTCTTCTCCTTCATGCCAACCTATACGCACCTCCCTCCTTTCAATCCGTAACCAATCTGCCAAACCTCACTTTGATTCCACTTGTTAAGATTGAGAGCGCAAACAAGAAAAGAAAAACGAAGATTTAACATGGTTCAATACCCCAACTTGGGATGCCTACCTCCACACTAGAGAAAGAGACTTCTTTTATTCCCAAGAACAGTCTACAAAATTCTCTACCTGACAGAGTATTCTCCTCTGTCAGCCTTATTGTCACACTCTGATTCTGGTCAAACCAGAAGTGTGATGAATCATCATAAGAGCCAACGGTTCAAATCAGGATCTCGTAACTATCGTGCCAACCATCCAAACCAAATACACATACTACGACACAATCAGAGATAATAAAATAAATGACGAAAGTCTTTATAAATACTAAACTAAGTATCTAACATGATAAAGTAAGTAATTAAATCAATTATCTCCAAATGAACTCAAAACATAATTTAATAATCTATTACAAGTTCTCATAACTCTCAGACAGGAAATAACTAAGAATAAAGACACTAAAAACACTCGCACGAAGAGTCGTGCTTGCCCTCCTTAGCTTGAGTATCCATCACCGCCACATGTCCATACGACGATACCTCCATATAATCTTCCACTGTAGGACCTGCATCATCAACTAAAATATTCGACGTCGAAGGATAAGCACACATCATGGCTCAGTGAGCAAACAAAACAATACGCAAACATATGCATGCAATTATATCATTATCTTTGGTATGGTTTAAGTTTGCAACTGTGCTATAGAAAGGATTGACAGCCACTGCACCTCTATACACGAGTGTGTGAATCCACCCAATTGATCAAACACCATTGTCGTCCCACATGTGCCCACTATAGAATAGAGATAGAGCTAAAGTATTCAGATCACATACTGCCTATACTTCTTCTGATGTCCTACCCATACCAGTACATATGCCCCTACTGGCGAGGGCTTGCAAACTGGGCTCGCAACTAATCAATCTTAGATGTCATCCATATGTATCCAAGGCCTTATCTCAGCATCCCTCAATACGTCCAAAGAGATAGAGCTAGGGCTCTTCGGCAGAGTCAAAGATCACACAGTCCGCAAACACCCCTCTGATGCCCTCCGACGTACTAGTTCCTCTAAGGTAACAACGATACGACGATGTCAATGTGATGCATGATTTAGGGATCACACACCCCTCCCCACACAGTACACCAACTACACTCACAAACATATACCTATTCCTATCATCATAAACAATAAGGTAAAAACAATAAAGTAAATATGCATGAACAGGAATAGCAGTAATATTGGATGACATGTGAGATACATATTAAAGTCATACAAGCATGTTATCAATCATAGCATTGGACAAATAAAAAGAAAGATAGCTTGTTATTATCCAGTTAGTTTAGTTCTTGTTTTCTCACTTTTGATCGTAGTATCGATCTCTCCCAAGCTTTGAAAATTAACTTATACTAGTTGATAGCCTTGACATTATGAGTTTAAATTAGGAGTTTAATGGTATTTTGTCACAATAGTCTAAAACCTAACCTAGCCTCAAAACAGGCTCTCTGCAACTGAGTAGCTGTTACAATGGTCACAGTATAAGTCGACCATACATTGTGTGATCGACTATGGTCGACTGTGTGGTCGCACATCATGCGTCCACTAATGCGACTACACATGTGCGACTACACAACCTTGTGTAATTTTTTGAAAGCCTATGGTCGACTCACTGGTCACTTTGTGGTCGACTACTTATGCGACCACACAACTTGCTGGTTGTGATCGAAGGTTTTTGTCAGTCTAACTCTTAGCTCATTATTGGAACACCTCCTAGCTAGGGTCCTTCTATGGTCTCATTCATGGGTTTTCCATCAACAATTTATCCCTAACCTATTTTCATGGTTTCTCTTTGAGATTAATTGAGAAATTGTATGATCTCAATCACAACATTGGATTCAGCTCATCAACTCATTGATGAGAGATCAATCCTAATCAACCTACATCTACAGGAATAGATTCATTACCTTCGTCCCTTCTGCAGAGAAGGATAACAACTTCTTCTGCAAACTCTCTTCTCCAAGCCTCCTTCTTCTCTTCTCCAAGCCTCTTTATCTTTCTCTCTTAGGTTTAGGGTTTTAGAATTGATTCTAAAAGAGTGAGAGAGACTAAGGGACGTCCTCTGTATAGAGGGAAAACCTCCATGTGGAGTTCTCTCTCAATTAGGAAAGAGATCCTCTAAACTTAAAAAGTTTCCAAATCTCGGAGTTGGTTCCGAGTTTGTGTGGTCGACTATGTGGCCGCAGAACCCGCCGACCACACAAGGCAGATTGTGTGACCACTCAATTAAATTTGACTGACCTTACTTTCTGACTGAGTAGTTGGCCACACAACCACTGTCAGTCAGCCACACAACTAAAATACACTATTTTTGGATTTTTTTTTCACTCACCTAGCCTTGTGTTTCCTTTATAAGGTTGGTCCATTAGAGCAGACTATGATAGAAAGACCTGACACAACACGGTTAAACCCGATTAGTGGAATGCGGGCCTTCCACTTACCTAGGGTTTTTCTCACATAGACAATATATAGGGATCCCTAGAAACCTTAATTCTTACATAATTATAGATTTACCCCGGTACATGTAATAAGTGTATGGATCTTACAAAATACAAGACACCAACCCAACAATTATCACTAGTGATAACTAATGGTGGGGCCAAGGGGTTAGTGGAAGTTGGATTTGTGGAGGATTGTTTCTCAGAATATGGAAAATACAACTCATCAAATTAAACAAGGCATGATACATATGTCCGGCCAGTGGTTGGGTTGAGACATTTATGCCCTTGATGTGAAGTGTTGTAGCCTAGGAAAACACACCTTTTGGAGTAGTATTGTAACTACTTATTGTTGTTGGGGCGTAACCAGGGATAATAGGCCGCTCCATAGGTTTGTAAAATGGTGTAGTTTGGCTCTTTGTTGAACAACATGAAGAAAGGACTCCTTTTGTCAAGTACCAAAGTTGGAAGCCGATTTAATAAGTAAACGGAAATCTAAGGGGTTGTTTGACAAAACTTCAACTTTAGGATTCTTACTTCTAGTTCAAATTTCTACTTCAACTTCAAAAGGATTCAGGAGTATATGGGAGTAGAAACATGTTTGTTAACCTAATTTAGTCATGAACTCCAGAGTGGTGTTGGTGGGTGGTGGATGGTGGCACTAGTTGTGAGTGGTGATGGTTGGTGACGATGGTGGTGGGTGGGAGGTGGTGGCGAAGAGTGGTAGTGGGTGGGTGGTGGTGGCGGTGGTGGTGGTGGCGGTGGCAGTGGTAGTGGTGGTGGGTGATGGTTGGTGGTGGTGGCAGTGGGTGGTTGGTGGTGGTGGCGACGGGGGGTGGTGGTGGCGGTGGCGGTGGCGGTGGTGGTGGGTGATAGTTTGTGGTGGTGGTTGGTGGTGGGTGGTGGTGGCGGTGGTTGGTGGCTGGTGGTGGTGGCAATGGTAGGTGGCGGTGGGTGGTGCTGGCGGTGGTTGGTGGCTGGTGGCTAGTGGTGGTGGCGATGGTAGGTGGCGGTGGGTGGTGGTTGAGGATGGTGGTGGTGGTGGTGGTGGTGGTGGCGGCAGTGGGTGGTGGCGGTGGTGGCTGGTGGCTGGTGGCTGGTGGGTTGTGGTGGTGGTGGTGGTAGTTGGTGGTAGTAGTGGTGTGAAGTGATTTTTTTTTATTCCAAAATTGTACTCTGAAGTCGAAAAGCATCTATTTGATGCTCCAAAAAATTAGATTCTAGAGCTCATTTGGAGCCGGTTCACTTATGGATTCTCCAGAAATCTGAATCAGGTTACCAAACAGGTTTCTACTCCATTTATGCTCCAGAAGTCAGAACCCAACTTCTGGAGTGTTATCAAACACCCCCTAAAAGGTTGATGGCCAGAAAGACATAGGACTAGCAGCACGGGCCATTAGTGTCAGCCCTCTTTCGACAATATGTCAAGGTTTCCTCTCATCTCTACCATTCTGCTCAAATGTATGAGGAAACGAGTATAAAAGAGTTATCCCTTCAGGCTGGAAATATTTATCGAAGGCTTGATACTCACGTGCTCCATCAGACTTGAAGATTTTGATCTTAAAAATAAAGACTTAATGAATATGAGCATGAAAAATCATAAAAACATTAAAATTCTCTGAACGACTTACAAGTGGATAAATCTTATTGAACCTACAATAATCATCTAAAAAAGATATGTAGTAACGATAGCCTTGAACAGATAGAGTTGGGGAAGGACCCCATATGTCCGAATGAACAAGATGAAAAGGAGACAATGCTTTATCTTTATTTGAATCAAAAGGAAGTTTGTGTGATTTCCTCATTTAACAGGAGACACAAACTGTTGATGAGGATGATTGACAAAGTGGCAGTGCTGAATGACACATTAAAGTAGCCAATCACTTAGACGATGGGTGACCAAGACGGTCATGCCAAACTGCTTGAGAAATCCGTTCACCTATGTAGCTGATGGCAACTTATTTGAAGTGGATACTGTTTGCGAAGGTTAGGCGATAGAGTCCTGCTTCAGTTGGACCATGTAGAATGGTATTCCCCGTTCGCAGATCCTTCACTAGGCAACATGTGGGATAAAATTCTAAAAACACATCATTGTCAACTGTTAATTTACTTATAGATGACATTTTTTTTTTTTTTTTAATTTTTAGGAACATGTAATACATCTTGAAGATTTAAAATTTGAGAAGAGGAGGAAAGATAAGATGTTCCAATATGGTGAATTTGCAAACTGCACCATTACCAACTCGCACTTGGTCGTTGCCTACATAAGACTGACTGTTAGTCATATTGCCAAGATCAAATGTGATGTGATGCGTTGCACCTGAATCGAGATACCAAGAGACATCAAAGGACACCGATGGAGATGCCGTAACGGCTTCAGAATTTGTTGGAGCTGCTGGAGCCGATGGAGCATGATTCTGATAATTAGGATTGAACCTATTATAACAGGTTGAGGCAGTGTAATTTGTTCCATGAAAAATTTGACAAGCCGATGAGGGAGATGGTGCCAAGGGTGGTTGATGTTGTTGTGGTTGAAAATAATGGCCTCTACCTCGTTGGTTAGATTAATTGGCATTAGGACCTCGATCCCTGGTATTCCTGCGTCCTCTATTAGTGGAAGAGGGGTGATAAGAGTTGTTACCTGTCCCTTTTGCCATGATTACCTCCACTGTGGGTAGGTCAGAGAAATGTCGATCGTTGTAAATTTCTTGGCTTAAGAGTAAGTCGATAAAGTCATCCAGTGGGAGACAATCAATTCTGGTAGTCACAGAAGTTGCAAAAGAGTCATATTGATATGAGATATGAGATGTGCAGCAGCTGCTAGGTTATCAACCAGACTTTTGACAGATTCTGCCATGATGAGAGTTCCCCTTTTTTTAATTGGAATAGCTGATGCTTTAGTTGTATCACTCTAGCTTGAGATTGGGATGCATATACCTTGGCTAAGGTAGTTTACATGGAGTGAGAAGATGTAAGGCCGACAATGTTGGCAACGGCCCCTTCAGTTAAAAAAGAAATAATCGAACTGAGGATTATTTGGTCCTGCTTGAGCCAAGTCAAGTATGTTGGATTGGGAGGGACAATGGCATCAGTGGAGGTGTTGGCTGGTGTGGACAAGATAGTCTCAAGTGGTGCTGTAGTAGCACCGGTCACGTAACTGTAAAGGTCATGAGCATAAAGAAGAGGAAGAAATTGAGACTTCCAGTAGGTAGTTTGGTCTGTTCAGCTTGACAGGGAGAAGAGAAACAATATTTGTCTGTGAGAGTTGAGCAGAGGTGGTGGTGGTGGAGGAAGTGGTGGAGTCATTTGAGGCACTCATGATCGATGACGTTAGTCAATGAGCTCTGATACCATGTAAGTTTGAGAAAACAAAATTTGATTGTTTTCCTCTTATCATTTTAATACGATGAGGGTGATTGAATTTATAAACTTGTGTTTCAAGTTTATAGATAAGTACAGATGATCAGCAGGTGTTTGAGTTCTATTCAAACTCATGCCAACGTATGGGATTTGAAAATCGTTGATTTCAAGAGTTCAATGCTTGAGCCATACTTATCTTCAGCAACCATTTCTCTTGAGTTGAGCTGGGTGTTTGATTTTTGAACTTCTGAAAAATCTCAGCAACCGTTTCATTTGAGTTGAGTGGGTTGTTTGATTTTTGAACTTTCGAAAATCAGTTATCCTTGACAGCATTCATCAGTTAGATATTTAAAGAAATTTAACAAATACCTACCTTATTCAATGCTATCAACTTGGGTGAAGAACAAAAATTAGGTTAGATTGCTAATTTTTCCCTTATTACTGATTACAAGTGGGCTTATCGTAGTCTCCTGTTATTCCTGAAAATGCTACTCCTACTAAAAAAATAAGATTTATAAAGCTTAAATGTGATTATTAGATGTTAAAAATAACCCACTCTTGAGCTTGTTTAATTATTTGTGTGTCGATACTGTTAAAAGTTGTTTCTTTCCTTGTGCCTTCACAGGAATCACATTAAAACTATTTTATAACAGTTGGTTTTAATCATAATGAAAACGAAATTCATTGAAAAATATGGTCTCCCATATGAACTGGCAACTGCAGTTGATCCTCAAAAGACTTCTCCTACTCCATTTTTGTTGCGGGTGAGCAATCCTATGCAGAATACCATGGTGACTCTGGTTTAAGGAATCAGTATCGATCTTGGTCAATACTGATACCATCTAGTACTGATTCCTGTGCAACTTATTGTATCAATCCAAGGATCAACTAATTCGATTTGCTTTTTATTTATTTTAATTATTTGTGACACGTATCGACCATCCAAAGGAATCGCTTGCCATGTGTTGATCATTTACCATCAAAGAATTATAAAACCTTTGTACCAATCTGAAAAGGTGGTTTTTCGCCCGAACCATATTGGATCATATCAGTTCTGAGATCCCGACACCTCCAACCATGATGGTGATACCTTGAACCTCACAGTCCCTGTTGTAAAAATGTAAATAGTATAATAAAACTTATATCTTCAGTACACTTGCTTTCAACTGATAATCACACCACCAAGAAATCTGAATATACCATGTCACCAAACTCTTCACTTACAGTCACTAACAAGGGTCGAGTCATGCCAAAGTGGCACTCTCCTTAAGATAGTAAACGCCTCCTTATGGTGCAGAAGGAGAACTTACATTTCTAGCTCCAAAGATGAAACAACCCTTCAAAAGGAAACTTCAGAATGTTGCACAGAGTCTTTGCTTTTTTCCAAGAATTGGAAGTTAAGCTCACAGTAGTACCAGAGTAGAAAATGTTTTTGGTGTTTGAATGAAAGAAAAACCAAGGAATAAGCCCTCTATTTATAGTATAGGAAAAGACTCCACTAAATGTCTCTTAAACAAGGGTTGTGACCATTAGCAAGGGATACATCCATTCAATAAATGATGGGGATTAAAAGATCTATTGATTTGAAGGAACCTATTCAAACCAAAGGAAACCTAAGGTGTCTATACAATTTGAACAGTACTAGACACTTCTCTATTGGTTTAAACCAGTCCTCCGTCGGTTCTTCTTAAACCAAACCCTCATAAAACTTGAAAAAAAAATATAAAAACCACCCCATGTCCGGCACGGCCTAGCACAGTTCGCATGCACGTGAGCATGTATCAAAAGCACCCCGGACTTCCACTAAGAGATACTTCTCTGAAGGAACCCCAAACCAGTAATTGGTATACATTTTGAATAACTCTAGCCATTGGATCACGGCTGAAAGGACCTCCCCATATGTCTATAATTACATATATGGGTGTCCTCCAGACTAATCCCGAACAACATGGGAATACGGAATTCTCACATGTAGCTTGTATCCAAAAGCACTAGACAAAAGAAAACAAAATTCGGCAGGTTTCAAACCAAAGCTTTAAAAACTAGATTTCAAAATTTTTAAACTTTACTTTCAAGACTAAAAGACAACAATCCCTCGCAAAGAAACACCATTCCCATAGCACATCCTTAGACAGAGAACCCATTGCTTAGCTAAATCATCAGACATTTTATTCACTACTCTTGATCACCAAGCAAGAAGTCCTGTACCAGAATAACATTTGCACATTTGCAAATTTGCACATTTGACCACTGGGATATCATATGCCAATGATGCAATCAATCATTACTATCTCCCTCCGCATGCTGATAAGAAAAGAAGTAGCATTTCTTCCTCCCAAATGCACCAAAATTCAGCCTACAAAATTTTCTCCACAGAAACTTTCCTCTACAACCAAATGGGACATGATGCCACACCCAAACCAACTTTCTACATCTCTAGGGAATGGCCAATCATTACTTGTGTAATATTTTCACTTGTAAGTGGCCCTATATTGCTATCAAAAAAAGCCTAGGCAGCAACTATCCTTAAAGCACCAGCAATCCAAAATGTTACCTGTGAAGAGAAAACTTGAACGCCAAGGGGGTGTGACGCCATTGAATCAAATCACCAGGTTCAGAATTTATTGTATGCCCCAAATTTGTCAAAGTTCCAAACAGACGGTATGGGATCCATGTACAATTTCCATCCCCCACCAATTTTCTGGTCCGTCATTCAAGCCCTCTTACATGTTGCACATTGAGCACCATACCACCAACCAGTATTGGAGATATCAAAGTCGGGTCCAATAGCTAATTACGAAATAACATAAAGCATCAAATGCAGAACATGAGGAAGAAGGAGACAAAGAAGGTATGATAAGGACACAGGTTTGGTTTTCAAAATTCAGGGAGAGACAGACATCAAATCTAGTTAAGGATGAGTCAGATTCATCTGGTTAGTCTTATTTCAGCCTCTCTCAATCCAAATTCATTACAAACTCTTAGATCCCAGTTGAAGAGGCCAGTTTCAGCAAGATCATCTTCCACCACCTCAATTTTCAGATGTAGCTCTTCACCGTTCTCGACTTTGGATCCTTCAGATCAGCATAGTCATAGTACTTTTTCCCTATTGCACAGATCAAGGAGGAAATCTGGCCAAGCAGAGTACTCTAGGAAGATTCTAAAAGGTGGCTGAGCAGCCTCAGATTATGGTGATATACACCATTGGATCAGTTGGGAAAGGGTGTGCAGACCAATAAAGGAACACGTTCCACGCCTGAGAAGGATGGCAGATATACAACAGAGCTTCAGATACAAATTTTTTTTTTTGGGGGGGGTGATGGAAAAGATAAAATATTAATAAGAAAAAGGTGATTAAAAAAAACTTATGAGATACCATCCGGTATCTAATAAGTTATACCTACTATTGGATTTGAACCAATGACTCCTAGTTCATCCACAAGCTTCCAAATTTTCAATGACTCCTAGTTCATCCACAAGCTTCCAAATTTCCTTCCAGTAATACAGTGAGGTCCAAACCAGCTGAACCTTTTTTTGGAGCGTGTGCACTAGAAGCAACGAGTCACTTCCAACCTCAAACCCAAAAAGTAATCTAACTCAGCTTTAAAGCTAATCAAACCAATTGGGAGGTTTCAATAACAACTCCAAAATCCGGCAAGGAGATCTGCCAGCTTTAACCATGAGATTTATATTTCTTCTTTGTTTCAATTCCTCAGGATTATTCAAGCAGCAGTTAGGTCAGTCATCTAAATCCTATATGTTCTTTCGTATCTAGAGTGAGTTGTAGCCTGGGAGTCTAGATTTTCAGGTCTATAAATTGGTGTCAAAACAGCACATGTACACTCATTCACTTTGCAGCAGATAATAATGACTTCATTTGTAGCTTCTGAGCAGTTTCTTCTTCTTCCCTTTTATGGGCTTTCAGATTAGAAAACCTTATTGAATTGTTGCTTCCACGTTGGGGTACTACTGAACTCCTAAGCTGTAATCTCCTGTTTTTATCCCACCTATTTTATTCGTACTAAAGCCACTGATTAGAAGAAACTGAATCGACTGTCTCCTATCAAATGACCCAGGCGACTACTTCCTAGACAGTCCAGTAGCTCCTTGCTAGGAGACATGTCGCCAGCACAGACTTTCTGCATCTCCTTGTTGCCAATCTGAAACTTCAATGACACCAATTGTAAAGATATGTTAAGGTATGGCCTCTGTTTTCCTCATTTGGGTCAGATTGAATAATTGTTTCTTTCTCTAATTCCAATACATCACCAATAATGACACTGCATTGGATTTTACGTTTTCCCTTATGACAGTAACTATGGTTCAGTACATCAAAGCTGGTACATAAAAAATCAGATTCTGAGCATTTAATTTCTTTATGTCCACCAATTCTATCCCTGAGCGAGCTGAACCATAGACATTCATAATTGCAGCAACTATTGATCAAACTAGAGAGGTTAGGGTTGTTTGGTAACTGATGCAATGTCTGTGTATGGAATAATAGTGTCTTCACAAGCATGCTCATCACATGTAGGATGGAATGGGTAAATAAGAAATGAGTGATGTTTTTAGTACCAAGCATATAATTAAGAAGTGACCACAAGGCTGCTGCCTTGAGTAGCTCAAACTCAACCATCCTGACAACTTAGATCTTTGATAAAGCACAAAAATTACCAAGTCAAGCGGAGTGCCCAGGTAATAGAACAGTAGCCCATATAGAAACAAATGTCATTCAGCTTAAGTAACAAGTATAACATAAGGATATATTTAATTCTTACAGCATTTCATATACAACACCTAAACATATGCAAGAAAGAGAGGAGGGGGTAAAAGGAAAAAGTGACAAGGTACCATCTCAGGGTCCTATGCCACAACCCCAGCAACCGTATCTTTGGGTTTTTCAGCAATGGCACATTTCTCTGCCTCAGCTTCACTTATCAACCTCATGATGTCTGCCTTTTTCTCCAGGAGGGCTTGTATCTTGGTATTGATTTTGTCTAACTTCTTCTTCAGCTTCTCAACATCACTGCTCTTATCCTTGCCATGCTTCCTTTTCTTCTCCCCCTTATCCTCCTCTTTTTCCTTCTTTTTCTCCTTGTCTTCCTTTTTTCCTTTGTCAAGCTTTGTCTCCTCTATTTTCTCTTCAAGTTCTTCTGAATCCTCTCCTCCCACTTCAACCTCCCTCAGGGTGATCTCAGCATTGTTCTTCTCATTGCTGCTTTCATCTTTGAGATTCTTTTCTTGGTGTTCATCTTCCTCACCACTGTCCTTTTTTTTCTCTACCTTGGACTCCCCATCTTTTCCCTTCTTCTTCTCTTTGCCTTTCTTTTCTTCTTTTTTCTTATCTTCCTTGCCTTCTTTGCTAGTGTCCTTCTTCTCTTTCTCTTTTTTCTCTTCCTTTCCATCTTTTTCCTTCTTCTCCTCTTTGCTCTTCTCCTTCTTTTCTTTATCTTTCTTCTCCTCCTTTCCATATTTCTCCTTTTTCTCTTCTTTATCTTTAGTCTTCTCTTCCTCTTTCTCCTCCTTTTCTTCTTTGTCATTCAGCTCCTCATCTTTGTCTTTCTTCTTCTCTTTTTGTTTCCCCTTTGATTCTCCATCTTTGTCCACCTTCTTTTTCTCCTTCTCCTTCTCCTTCTCTTCTTTCTCTTTTTTCTTCTTCTCTTCTTTCTCATTTTTCTTTTTCTCCTTTTCCTTTGACTCCCCATCTTTGTCCTTCTTCTCTTTTTCTTTCAATTTCTCATCTTTAACCTCTTCCTTCATCTTCTCATTTTCCTTTGATTCTTCTTCCTTGCCATCCTTCTCTTCTTTATCCTCGTCTTTTTTCCCCTCCACTTTCTTTTTGCCTTCCTTCTCCAAGGTTTCTCTCTCTTTGTCCCCCTCCTTGGACTTCCTAGCTATGTCATCTTTCTTTTCTTTCTCTTTGTGCTTTTCCTCTTTCTTCACTTTCTCCTTTTTCTTTGGCTTTTCATCGTCACCATTTTTGCTCTTCTCTTTTTCCTCCTCCTTCGACTCTTTGTCCTTTTCCTTCTTCTTTGACTCTTTGTCCTTTTCCTTCTTTTCTTTCTCCTCCTTTGATTCCCCTCCTTCATGCCCCTTATCCTTATGTTTTAGCTTCTCTTTCTTCACAGATTTAGCCTTCATTTCAAGTTCCACCTCATTCTCCTCTTCTTTCTCTTTCCCTGGAGCATTGTCTTTTGTTTTCAGTTTGAGTTGAATTTCCTCTTTTTCCCACTTTTCTTGTCCCTCAACTCTGGATTCAGTTATGTCAGCCATTTACGAATTATAAAGGTGAACTACAAATGCAACCCTTTTCCTTTGCTTAATATTGGTTTCCCTGAAACAAACACCACAACATGATGTCAAAAAGAAGAATCTCTAATACAGATAAGAAATTAATGTACAAAAAATGTTATGGTGATGATTCAATCCATATCCAAATAAATTAGACAGGTAAAATGCAAAATATATCACAAAAACAGTATGTTGTAGCACACCATCTTCATTGATTAAAATCCAAAGCTCAAGGATTCGAGACGCTGAAAAGCCATTTATGCACAGGCAGAGATCAACACATTGAAGTGCACGACAGAAATCCATTGAAGTGCTTTCCGACTTCCATATCCATTGAAGTGCACGACAGAAATGTTTAATCAATTCCTTTTGTTAAGCTAAGGGTTGTCACTTGGTACCATGGTAAAAGCTCAGACTGCCAGCCTGATGATGCAGGTTTGAGCCTGAAAGCAGCCATTTTGCATGAAAAATGATAAAGTTAGGACCCCCCCCCCCCAAAAAAAAAAAAAACACACTCTGAAAGTATGACTTGCACTTGGTTATGGCCCTTATTCTTTTTAATAAACTGGTGAAATAATCCTACATTAATGACTAATTTCCTTGTAAAGACACTTCCCTAATACAGTTCTCAAAATATCAAGAGCAACATAAATCCTGAGTTCAACTATATTGATCCCATCCCAACTGAAGCACGCATGTGAATCTGGAATCAAACTTTTCTTTAATATATACTCAACTCAACTCAACATAGCCTTATCCCAACGAAATGGGGGAAGTTATCTTTAATACATACAGGTGATATTATTCTATATCAATGAAAAAAAATCTTTGTAAAGTGGCATGAGCTTATTCAATGCTCAATAAATCGTGATTTTTTGGTAAATCAGCCTTTTAAACAGAGTTCAACTCAGTTGGGTCAAATAATAACTGAAGTTAGTGGTATCAAAACAAATATTCACCAGAAGAATAAGTACCAGAGAATAGTTCTCTAACTGGAACTCTACCAAACCAACAAATCCTAACAGAGCAATGAGTCAACTCACTCCATTTTCAACCACTAACCTATTGCCACCATCATGATTATTAGGAGGAAATAACCCTTCCATATCAATACTACATATTCAATCTCTAAAACAGGTAAGTTAGCAAATTGAAGTTCTCCATGCCAAAAGAAAGAGCAGATAAAAAAAGGTAGAAAATCTTTCCTTAAATCCAACTGGCACATTGATTTTATGGTGTTTAAGGTCCTTCCAAATTGTTCCTCTTTTTTCTTACGGTTTTGTAAGTGAGCTTCAGTGGATGGCTGTCCTTGTGTCCTTCCCTCTCTTTGAGAGCTGGTTGTAATCCTCTTTTTCTTCTTCTGCTTTGGCAGTCTTCTTAATAAATTATCCAAGTATCAAAATAAATAAATAAATAAATAAATACGTGCTCACCCATTCTGGCAAGCATGATTAATTTCCTTTTTTTTTTTTTAAATAACAGATCTGATGCTAAACCTCCCTAAAATCAGAAAGCCCCCCCCCCCCCAACCCACCCACCACTTTCTCCTCAACCAATGATTCAATCATTAAAAACCTACCATCCCTATGATACCCTTCCAAACCTCAAAGAAGAGAAAAAGAAAAACCTGCTACTTAACAATTGAAACAACCTCATTGAAAGAAAGAAGGAAGTTCAAAAGAAAGCATATTTGAGGCATTCAATTCAAGAGCACAGCAAATTGTAGCCTTAAGACAAACATCAATTCAACCATGCGTTTACAGAGTACAGAAAGCTTAAACCAGATGCAATGCAATTACAGAACGATAGATGATGAAACCCCATAAATTAGAAACAAGAAAGAACCAAACCTTGTTGTGATCTCAGAAGAGATTTGGAGTCGAAAATCCGATAGCTTCCAGGTCTATTCTGCACTTCTCTCACAGATTCACAGTTATATAGGTGTGACTTACCATTCCTGGGTTCTTCTTTCCTTGGTTACGAAGTCCTCTTTAGATCAATTCTGACGTGGGTTTCGAACCTTGGTCCACGTCGACGTTTTATATTCTGGACCCACCTTAATGTCCAAGGACCAAGACAGCTAGATGCGACGCGTGTCCAGATTTCTGCAACTCCAGGCCGAACCCCATGCACATGCAGGACCCAAAAATAAAAATAGAATCTAAAGATTTCTTTTCCTTCGAAATGGTTGGTCATTTTAGAGTCGGCAAAAGCGGCAGATCGACGCTTCCATTGTCTGACGATCATTTTCGTGTTAATAGCGCGTAAGTAAAGAACCGAAAGCGCGTCCTGAATGTTCCTTCCAATGATTCGATTAAAATGGCCGATATATATATATATAAGTGGGCCTTAGATCCTTCAATAGTGAAAGGTCCAATTAGGGCCAGACATGGACCCACTAAGGGTGACTTGAAAGGCAGAGATTAAGGATCAAATGCTCTGAATCTTGTATTCATCATAACGAACGAATCCTAGGCCTCACAACTAACCACGTGGCTCATATTGAGAATTCTAAAGTCGGCAACCACTTGTCCCACCTAATAAATTAATAGTGAAGTCTAGAAAACCATGTCTCGTCCGTCTTTGTTTTCGGCCACAACTGAAAACAGGGGAGGAGTGGGGCTGTGGTGGTGGGCTGTTCATACGATAATTCGCATTTGAAAATCTATCTAAATTGGATAAGGGTATTTATGGTTTCGTCTTTTTTTATTTTTTTTATTTTTTTTTATTTTTTTTATTTTTTAATATTTGTCCGTTTCTATTAGTATTATTTTTGGAGTTTCTTTTTATTTTAAAAAATAGAAATAATACAAAAACCAGGATCCAAATCGTCTCCTCATTGAGATTCGGGAGGAGGGGCGGGGACCCCATTGGATGGTCGTCATGTGGAGGTCGGATGAATCCGACACCTCCGTTCGAGCCGACAAACAGAGCCGACAAGAGAGTGTCGGCTCGAATAGAGGGGTCGGATGAATCTGACCCCCACATGGCGACCATCCAGTGGGGTCGCCGCGTCTCCTCCCTGAAGTGCAGGGTGGAGACGATTTGAATCCCAAAAACCATAACACGTAAGATCCCCTTATATGGCTGTCTAAACTCTGATCTGTTATGTTGGAAGTAAAGTCTAGCAAAAATGATAAGGGTTTTCAAATTTCAAGTAGATCAGAGAAGAGGATCACTAGATATCAAGATTTGAAAATTTCTACAATTTGAAGTAATCCAACTCTTATTCTTGGTTTCGGTTATCTCAGTTGTACTTTTCTAGTCGTCCAACCTCCAATTAGAACCATCGGTTTTCAAGTCCAAGAAAAGGTGGTGAAGGCATTCAAATTTCAGATTGATCGGATAAGGGGATCACTTCTTGAAGAAATCCAACTTTTGTTCTTGAATTCGGCCACCTCAGTTGTACTTTTTCGGCCTTCCAACAGCCAATCAGATCCATTGTGTTATCATCAGATTTTGGTCGGACTCCCGATTGAGACACCTATTACAAAAAGAAGACAGACGATCGAATTAGGCGGGATTAGACAACCCGAGGGCCACTTTGATGCCTAAGGTAGGCCAAGGGCAATAAGTAGATGAACTTAAGGACAACGATGTTGAATTCAAGGTAGAGAAGAGCTTTGATAGCAAATTCAGTATGATAAGCAAAAGTTCAGTCCGTTTACCTTCATGGTAAGGGTATTTATTGAGCATGTAGTGACCCTAAGATGTTTCCCTATAATTCCATCGATCCTGGGGGAACATCGTAGTAGATGAGGAGTCTGCATGCGCATTCTCTCCCGAAAATGGGGGATCATGACGGTGTAGGCTTAACTGGTGGCCGTCTAATGTAGATCCATCAGCTACATTGCTCATGACCCCTCTGGACTGCCTTGATATGTGATTAAGCACCCATCAATTTCTTCTAGGAGGGTGACATGTGGAGGTAACATCCTGAAAGTGGGTTACTCCATGATTATCTCAATGTGTTTTTTGCATGTTGATAGTGATTTGGGAGCACATAATCGTGTTTGATTTGATGTCCTGAAATGGAGACACGTGTTGTCACACCCCAATTCCACACTGTTCAGAATGGTGTGATGAACCGCTAGCAAAACAATGGTTAAATCAGGATCTCAAATAGGCTATCCCCGCATTATCTAAACTTATACACATCCGTAATCATAATCAGAGTAAATACGCAATAGCGAAAGTTTTATAATAACATGAACTGAGAAACTAAGATGATATCATTAATTTAATAGCAAATTATTTTTTTTTCAACTGAGACATAAATATTTAAATACCAAATACATGTCTTCATATATCCAATAAAGAAACTTATAAAATATCTAATCAAATACACACGAGTTGCACTCGCAAGAGGAGTCGTGTGTATCCACTTCAGCTTCAGCTTCCATCGCTGCCACGTTCCCGTACGCAGACGCAATCATATAATCTTCAATGGTATAACCTGCATCATCAACTAAAAATATTCGACGTCGAGGGGTGAGCACACATCACGGCTCAGTGAGTAGCCAAAACAATGCAACAATACATATGCATGCAAATCAATTTATATCTTTGGTCCGGTTTAAAGTTTACAGTATGCAATAAAAAGGTTTAGGTAGCCAAAGGTCGCGTTTATTGACCCCGCCTCTATACACGAGTGTGTGACGTTACTCGAAGATCACGTTTATCGTCAACTCACATGCACCCAATCATGAACATTATATAACAAAGGTTACGTTTATTGCTATATAGTGCCATACCAACACGTAAGCCCCTGTTAGCGAGGGCTGCAAACTGGGCTCGCAAATAACCAATCCTAATGCCAAAAAATGTATCCGAGGCCTCACCCCAAGATCCCTCAGAATGTCCATAGAGATAGAGCTAAGACCCCCCGGTAGAGTCAGAGACTACAAGGACCGAGACCACCTCCCCTGATACTCTACGACATAATAGTTCTACTAAAGTAATGACGATACGACGATGCTAATGCACAAGACTTGAGTTAGAGATAGAGCTAAAGTGTTGAGACCCGCCAAAGGTTAACGTTTATTGACGTTCTCACCACACCTCCCCTGATACTCGCTCGCATCAAGTACATCAACCACACACATACAAGTACATGCATATTCCTATCATCATCATCATCATCATCATGTTATAGACAATAAAGTAAATATGCATGAACAAGTAATAGAAATATTGGATGGCATGCTGTATGCACATTACAAACATATTTGCATAGAATCAAGCATAGCATAAGACTCAAGAAATAGAAAATAATTTTTGTTATTAACCAATTTAGTTTGGAGTTCTGGTTCCTCACCTTAGCTTGCTATAAGATACTTTTCCAAGCTTTAGAATCACTTTTATATTGTTATTGTATTGCTAGAAGACCTAACAAAGTCGATAGAATTTAATTAGAATTTATTCGGAATTAAAAACTACTCGTTAACTGAGGGTCGGAGGTAGGGTCGGAGTCAGGATCGACCCTGGGTGCGACCCTCCCTTAACTCTGAACTTCCCGAACATTGAGGGTCGATGGTCAGGACCACCTAGGGTCGAATGGTCATCGACCCTCGGTGCACTTTGGTCCAATTCCCTCTTTTAATCCATTCTTTGTGTTTGGAATCCTATGACTTGCTCCTACATTCCATTCTACATGCTTTCCATGGTTTGAAACCATGTATAACCCACCTAGATAGCTTTCATGCACTTTTCTATAGTTTCCCATGGAAACCTAACCATAGATTTATGGTTTGGGTTTCTCCGAGATCACACTCTTAACATTAACTAACCTAAGGTCTGTAGAAACTCATGGAATTAGTACCCATACCTGAGAAGAATAATCTTTCTCTGCAACTCTTCTCTTTTCGCTTAATTTCTCTTCCTTCCCTTTCTTCTTCCTCTTTCCTTCTCCTCTCTTTCTCTCAATTCGATTAAGATTGTGAAAGGAGTGAAAGTGGCTTAGGGACGTCCTTTAAATAGAGTAGGAACATCCTAAAATAAGTCCCTCTGAGATTAGGATAGAATCCCAATCGAAAATTAGGAAATTTCCTAATTTCTATATTCGGCAGGATCCGAGGGTCGATGATCCCGTCGACCCTAGGGCTTAAGATGTCCGACCCTCCCTTCAAAATTGAGGGTCTGACTTTCTGCTTTGGGAGGTCTGACCCTGCTTAGTTGGGTATGCGACCCTCCCCTCAAAATTAGTGTTTTTGGGTCGATTTGATACCTGGGATCTCGATCTCCTTCACGCCCTTGGTCCATTTAACTCGACCATAATGGGTAAACCTGGTTCAAGGTGGTAAGACCAGGTTAGATTGACACGGGTCTTACAACTCCCCCCGACTTATAAAAATTTCGTCCTCGAAATTGTACGTACCTTCTGAATCAAATAAATGAGGGTATTTGTAAGACCCGCACTCTGAAAACCCGGTCTAAACCTTGGTTTTGTGTCGTGACAGGTCTTCCGATCATCACCGAGCCAACGGGGCAAGCGATAACAACAGTGCGAAATCGGACCGAAGTCGACCAATATACCTGATTTTAGGTATACCGGTCGATGGTACGGATGATGGTACCCGGTCAACCGGTATGGCCCGCACAGCCTATGTGCGGGAATTTGGAAATTGGTCTCTGCGGGTCCCGCTTTCCTGATTTCGAATCCTAGAAGTTTCCTAATCCTAGTAGGGTTACTAAACCCTATTTCTAGCCTATAAATACACCCTTAAACCCCTCAAATCCTTTCCATTGTCTCTCACAAACCCTATAGAAGAGAAAGAGCTTGGAAAGGAGAAGGAGCTAGGAAGAAGAAGGAGGTGCCGCCATTACCGTTTGACGAAACTCTCGCTACACCTGTCAACGGTAAGTGTTTGGATCCATCTTCTTACCCTATGATAATGGTGTGGGTGGATCAATACCACGCAAAATAGGTATTGATCTAAAACCCTAAATTGGCCAATAAACCCTAAGTTGCCGTCAAACCCTAGATTCGAGTTTTGAGATGATATTCATAGAAACGAGACTTGAATGAGTTGGGGATAACTCTAACTCAAAGCCTAGACTTAGAATGGATAGGAGAAACCCTGAAAATCCATGGAGGATGATCGACGGCGGTCGAAGAACCCATGTATGGTCTTCCGAGACATACCGGTCGACTATACCGGTTGCACATGGTGCGACCGGTATGTTGCGACCGCCACCTCTCGGGAGGTTGTTTGTGGGGGACCGGCTGACCATACCGGTCGCCGTCTTTCCCACAGCCGCGGACCGGTACATGCCACCGGGCAGCCTCGTGAGGGCAGTTTGTGATCTCGTTGGTTTCCGACCAACATGAAACCCTAAATAATATATTCTAATGAAACCCTAATATTATGTAGGGCGCCGTGACTTGTCGTTTGGATCTTGCGACGTGGAGCAAGTTATTGAACGAGTCGGGTAAGGGAATCTGACCTAAACCTAATATTAATGGACGAAATCGTTGTTAATCATTGAGTATCTATGATGTGATGTTTATGCATATTCACATGCCATCCTTTACTTTCGGTATTATTATTGTTCATGCATTCATAGGATGTGTTGTTAGGCATGTGATTGTTTTCGTTGGTGTGTGGAGTGGGGCATGGGCCCGGGATCGCTCTTCACACCGGCACCTTTGTAGTATTCTATCTTAACATGCTTGGTGCGGGTGGGGTATCGAGAGGAAGATCGTGGTACGTTGGTCTCCGATATTGATGTTGTCCGACCATCGTTGGGTGGTCCCGAGGATTCCGAGTCGGCCGCCTTTGTCCACGATGCTTTAGCTCTCATCTCTATGCCGTAGGGAGTTGTGTTGGGATAGGGTCTACCGCGTATTGTTTCTATCCTAGTGGGTTAGTTGCGGATAGGGTATCGGGAGGTGAGGTTTTGGAGGTCTCCGGCCCGGCCTGCACGCTCTAGCTCTATCTCTATGCCGTAGCGGCCGTCTTTGGGATAGAGCATACATTGTTGACATATAGGATTGGTTAGTTGCGAGCCCGGTTTGCGAGCCCCGCCGAGGGGCTTAGGTACCGGTATGGGTAAAGTATCGGGGAGGTGCGGGTATACCTTAGCTCTATCTCTATTCCATGATGGGTGCATGTGGGTTGGTGGTAGTGTGATTATTGTGCGACGCCACACACTCGTGTATAGAGGTGCGGGGGCCATCAAACCTTTCTATAGCACATTGCAAACTTAAAACCGGACCACAGATAAAATGATTGTTACTCATGCATAATCTTGTGAAATTGTCCGATTGTCTTATGAGCGTGTGTGTGCTCACCCTTTGTATATACATTGTTTTTAGATGTTGATGCAGGATATCTGTGGACGACTACGTAAACGCTCCGGCGTATGGTGGTGCTCGGTGTTGGATGTACAGGGCAGCGGACGAGCATGCGCTTCATGCGAGTGCCCTTTCTCGCGTGTACCGTGATGGATTTTATTTATTTATTTCAGTTATTTTTGTTTGTTATTAAGAGATGTAAAAGATTATTTTTTATCTTTGAATTTGAATAATGGGATATTTATTTAAATTATCAATAGATACTCGGTTCATTCTATTTAAAGTCTTCCGCCGTCTTTTATATTCCGATTGTGGTTATGTGTAATTGGTTTGTATGGGTGGACACGGCCTATTCGAGATCCTCGGTGTGAACCGTGGTTCAATGACGGTTCACTCACACCGTTCTGGTTGGATCAGAATTGGGGTGTGACAGTATTGCTTTCGCATAGCATTCTCTTCTTCCCATGTAACCTCTTCCATGTCTTTACTTTTCCATGTGACCTTAACATAGTAGATATCTCTGTTGCGTAGACGTTGAACCTTTCGACTAGTGATTTCTGTTGGTGTTACTTCAAACGTCAAATCATCAGTCAATTCCAGCAAATCCACTGTCAAAACATGCGTTGGATCCTTGACATACTTCTTCAATAAGGAAATGTGAAATACATCATGCACACTTGACATAGATGGTGATAGTGCTAACTGATAAGCTACTTTTCCACGCTTAGCTAGAATTTCATATGGTCCGACATATCTTGGACTTAGTTTCCCTTTCTGTCCGAACCTCTTCAATCCTCACATAGGCAATACCTTCAAGAATACTTTATCACCTACAGCGAACTCTAGATCTCTTCGTCGAGTATCGGCATATTGCTTCTGACGGTTCTGAGCTATTCTCACTCTTTCCTTGATGATGTCGACCACTCGGTAAGTTTCTTCCACAAATTTTGGTCCAACAATACTACGTTCTCCAACTTCATTCCAAAACAAGGGAGTTCGACACTTCCGGCCATACAGTGCTTCATAAGGTGACATCTGTATAGTAGCCTGATAGCTATTGTTATAAGCGAACTCGATCAGTGATAATCTATGATCCCTTGAAATCAATTACACATGCTCGTAGCATATCTTCTAGAATCTGAATTGTACGTTCAACCTTTACTTTCGACAATTTAGGCATTGAGACACGAACTTGGCTACATCCGCTTTCATTCCCCTCCACCAATATAGTTTCTTCGGATCATGATACATTTTTGTACTTCCAAGATGTATCGAATAGATGGTGGTATGGGCTTCTTTCATCGGTCGGTGTCTAATGTCCATACTTTCCGTTTCGGTACACATATTCTTCCTTTGTATTTCAGTACTTTCTCGTCATCCAAGGTGAACTCAGGGTTAGTCATACCTTTCTCAATATCTTCTTGTATTGTTCTCAGATAAGGATCTGCTTTAATAGCTGTCTTCACTTCGTCCACTATATCCGGTATAATCTTCAATGCCGCGAACATATTCGAAAACCGATGAATAAACCCTTGGTTGGCTGATTCATCCGTTGTATCTATCACATACTCTTTTCTGCTTAATGCATCCGCTACTACGTTCGCTTTTCCCGGATGATACTGGATATCACAATCATAATCTTTCAATAGTTCCAGCCATCTTCGTTGTCTCATATTCAACTCCTTCTGATTAAATAAATAAGTAAGACTTTTATGGTCCGACTTAATCTGAAATTTCTCTCCGTATAGGTAATGTCTCCATATCTTGACAAGATGTACTACTTGCCGCTAGCTCCAGATCATGAGTGGGATAATTTTTCCCATGTACCTTTAACTGTCTTGAAGCATAAGCAATTACTTGCTCTCCTTGCATAAGCACACATCCTAATCCCAATCCCGACGCATCAGTGTATAAGGTAAACGTCTGTCCTGGAATAGGAATAGTCAAAATCGGGACAGATATCAATCTGGTCTTCAGTGTTTGGAAACTCTTCTCACATTTATCAGTCCATACAAACTTTTTTCCTTTCTTAGTCAAACTGGTGAGAGGTACGGCAATCCGAGAATAGTCTTCTACAAATCTCCGATAATAACCAGCTAGACCCAGAAAACTTCTGATTTCTGAAACGCTCTTTGGTGCTTCCCACTTTAAAATAGCCTCGATCTTGCTGGGATCCACTTTGATTCCTTCAGCGGATACTACATGGCCTAGGAATGCAACTTCACTTAGCCAAAACTCACACTTTGAAAATTTGGCATATAACTTCTCTTTCCTTAAACGCTGTAGGGCTGCATTTAGGTTCTTGATATGAGTTTCCTTGTCCTTGGAATATACCAATATGTCATCAATAAATACTATAACCGACGTATCCAACATATCGTGGAAAACTCGGTTCATAAGTTCCATGAACGTTGCCGGTGCATTAGTTAATCCGAAAGACATAACCAAAAATTCATAATGTCCATATCTGGTCCTGAATGCTGTCTTTGGAATATCACCTTCTTTAATCTTCAGCTGATGATAGCCTGATCGAAGATCGATCTTAGAAAATACTCTTTCTCCTTGTAACTGATCGAACAAGTCTCGATCCGAGGTAGTGGATATCGATTCTTGATTGTCAGTTTATTCAACTCCCGATAGTCAATGCATAATCGAACGCTACCATCCTTCTTCTTTACGAACAACACCGGTGCACCCCATGGAGATATACTGGGTCGAATATAACCCTTGTCCGGTAGTTCTTGTAGTTGCACCTTCAGTTCCTTCAGTTCCGTAGGAGCCATTCTATAGGGTGCTTTTGATACGGGTGCGGCTCCAGGTATAAGGTCTATCACAAACTCCGTGGCTCGGTCGGGTGGTAATCCGGGTAGTTCCTCCGAAAATACGTCAGGATAGTCCCGCACGACATCAATATCTTCCATTCGTGGCGCGTCCTTGGTTAGGTCGACCACGGATACTAGATACCCTATTGCTCCCTTCTCAAGGCACTTCTTAGCCTTTAGTGCTGAAAGTATGAGCTTGCGTCTCCGGGGAAGTTTGGTTCCCAAGAAACTTAATTCTGCTCCTTCTTTGTCTTTGAACGTTAGCTTCTTTTCGGCGCATAATAGATTTGCAGAATGCCAAGCTAACCAGTCCATTCCCAAGATGACATCAAAGTCTGCCATCTCAAGTTGTATCAAGGTTGCATCTAAAGTCTTCTCTCTAATGAGAACTGGACATGGTCCATAACCTTTCTCTAGTTCCATTTCTAACCCCATCGGTGATCGTACAAGTAATTTGTAGTCTAATGTTTTGATGGGTAATTTCGTCTTCTTTCCAAATGACATAGATATAAATGAATGAGTAGCTCCGGAATCGAAGAGTACTCTGGAGGGTACGCCATTATAGGTACAATACCTGTGATTTATCTTTACTTAGTCTACATGCTCATTCAATGTAATTATAACTTTAAAAGTTTCAGTCATACCTGTGACCACATCGGGTGATGCGGCCGCATCCTCGGACGTAACAACATATACCCGTCCCTGATGGAATTGCTTCTTGGGCTTAGGGCACTCCCTTGCCATATGTCCCGCCTGGTTGCGATTAAAACACTTCCGGGACTTCAGAATTTGGCTTTGGGCGAGGTTGAGTTCTTTGGCGTAGTCTTGGTTGCAGCAGTAAAATTCTGAGGACGGAAAGGCTTATATGTCTTGTTATTGCCTCCGTTGTAAGAATTTTCGGCTGGCCTTTTGATGCCTCTGTTCTGAGTAAGGTAACTCTCCTTCTGGCTCTATTCAATCACTCGAGCAATCTGGACAGCTTCATTATAGATTTTCTTCTCTAAGCCCAGAACATGTTCTCTGATGTTTCCTCTTAGTCCCGTGACGAACCTACGGGTTTTGGTATCTTCTTCTTGCAAGCTAGTCGGTGCAAAAAAAAACAGCTCTTCGTAGCGCTGTTGATATGAGTCCACAGTCATCTGTCCCTGATATAGGCTCAGGAACTCCTTCTCCATCGAATCTCTGAAGCTCCGTGGAAAATATTTCTCAAAGAAGGCTTCTTTATATATAGCCCATGTCAGTAGGGCGTGCTTGGTCAGTAGATATGTCTTCGTGGATTTCCACCAATGATGTGCGTCGCCCTTGAGCATGAAGGTGGCGCATAGTACTTTCTCTTCCTCTGTGATAGTCATCATGAGGAAATTTCTCTCCATCTCGTCTATCCAGTGGGCTGGCCACAACGGATCAGACGGTTTGCCGTTGAATTCTTTGGGTTTCATCTTCAAAAATCTCTCCACTAGTCGGGAGTGGTCCAACCGGTTTTGGGGGTTTGCCCCAAACATATGGTGTGGATACTGGTAATCACCCTCTGGTGGTGGAGGTGGCATGTAGGGTTTTCCGGTTCTGGATTCCTAGATGCATAATTATTCTCTTGACTAGTCTCCTCCACGGGTGGTGGTGGTGGGACTACATTTTGGGTCTGTCGGGTTACTCTACGTCCAGACATGATTCCTTTCGGTGATTGGTGGTGCCTGAAAATTATCAAAATAGGTGAGAAGTCATTCATATTTCATGTAGGCACGCTAACCGATAATCAATTCCAATTCTAGCTCATTATATAAAAAAAATATTGTCTTTTCTATGCAGGGTCGATGGTGAGGGTCGATGGTATGTTCGACCCTTGGTATTCGACCCTGGGAATAACCTATTCTTCCCGAGAGCTGAGGGTTGATGCGAGGGTCGATGGGTGTCCGACCCTCAGTTCCGACCCTTGATTTTCTGTCAGATTCCCGAGAGCCGAGGGTCGATGGGAGGGTCGATTTGAGGGTCGATTGTGCTAGTCGAATTGTCCGACCCTCGGACCAAAAATCAGATTTTTAAGATCCGATTTTGGGTCATTTCTCACTATTCCTCCTCCGTTTCGACTCGTCTCTCCTCTCTGAGTTGCTACAGTGCTACTCTACCGTTTTTGATCGGTTTGACTCCGGGTTTCGACGTCTACGTCATCACTACAGGTATGTATTCCCATTTTTACCAGTTTCTAGGTTTCCATTTCTAGGTTTTTGCACCTTTAACTTGTATTTTCCAAATTAAACTTTTTTCAACCGTAAAAATTCGATTTTTATTGGGGGCTTTTGTTATTGGTGTCTCGAGGAACGAAAGCCCTAAAAAATTTTTGAGTTTCATCGGTTGGTTATCGAGAAACTTAAAATTTTCTCTTTTTGCCCTAATTTGTCGACATTTTTTATTTTTCTTGAATTTCTTCAAATTGGACATCGTTAGTTAAAATTTCCTACTGTATGTGGGTTGTAGGATGTATTTTAACCTACGTAAGTTCTCATGCCCACTTGTATGGTGAGAAATGGGCTTTATGGTCAACTTATGTCGTTTATTAAATCAATTTTTGGGTTTTTATCCTATTAACTCCTTATTTTCCTTATCTTTCTTACTTTGCAGATACCATGGCTCGTACCAAGGTACCCCGAGTTCGTGATCCCCTTCGCTTCCGTTCCAATGAAGCCGAGGCACGGTATGCTGACTATGCCCGTAAGAAGGTTGAGGGTGGTATGGTGAACTTGGCTGAGTTAGCCGTGTTCAACGTAGAGGGAGCCTTTGGTGACATGGGGTGGCTTCCTGTCATTACATACGATGCATGCACATGCCCGGATTTGGTGCGTCAGTTCTATTGTAAGCTCCAGGTGGTGGGGAATTACAATGACGTTGAGCATGGTCAGGAGTTGCGCATCACCAGCTACGTCAAAGGGGTAGATATCTCTTTTGACTATCGACAGTTGGCCGACTTGTTGGGCATTCCCTATGATGGCCCCATGGTGTACTGTGCGCCTGAAGAGCCCTAGTTTGTTGAGATGGAGATGAGGGCCGAGATCGATAATCAGTTGCTTCGTCCTAATCGTTGGCAGATGAGAGCTTGTTATCTGCGTCCAGCTCCACGGGTCTTCTGTAAGATTATCCAGCATAATCTGATTCCGCAGAGTGGGCACTATGAGAGGGTTTCTCAGCTGACCCAGTTCCTGATTTACAGTATCTACACTCGCCAGCCCGTCTGCCTTCCATACATCATCATGTAGACTATGATTAGTGCCACATTGTCCGATCATAGGGGTAATCTACCCTATGGACGCATGATTACAGATCCTGCTGGCCCGTCTGGGGGTTGACCTGGTAGATGAGAAGATTCAGGATAAGACCTTCTCGTCGTCTCTAGATTGGGAGGCAATCTGCAAGATGGGTATGCGGGATGCCCAGGTTAGTGATGAGGAGAGGAACGCGATGGTGCGCCCTCACACTCGAATCGAGAAGGCTGATGCTGAGGCTACTGCAGCGCTGCTAGAGCTCATGTGGATCCCATCGACGATGACGACCGCATGTATATGGATGTTGACGCGATACCACCGCCTTCACCTACTCATGCGGCTGGTGTTGGTACTTCTTCTGCGGCGGATCCTGTACCTGAGACTGGTCCTTCTTATGCGGCTGGTCCTTCACTCCCACCTTCTGACATGATGGAGATGCTGCAGGAGATCAGGGAGGCTCAGCGCAGATCTGATCTGAGGATGGAGGAGTTGCTAGACGCTCAGCGTATGAGGGTGGATGAGCTGTTATCGGTCCAATGGGCGACCGATAGGAGAGTAGCCGATCTTGCGGCTAGTCTCCGGAAGACCAAGACCCAGGTGGCTTGGTTGACTAGGGTCTATGCTGAGGACTATGACCGAGATCGTGAGGCCCCGCCTCCTCCTTTACCTCCAGCTTCATGATTGTATTTATTTTCTTGTACTACAGAGTAACTGTCCGGGTTGTGGGCTATACTCTGCTTTAGTTATGTATATACGTTTTGTTTCTCTCACTCATTGTATGTAACTCGTTTTCCCTTTAATAGATGCATTATTCTCTTTTTTTATTTGGTCTCAATCATCACTTGTGCTTACAGTGTGTTTAAATTAAAGCTTTTAATTTATCCTATCTCAGTTCACTATTGTCTTGAATGTATGCTAGGTCAACGGACAAGGCCTGAGATGCTCTGATACCAAGTTGTCACACCCCAATTCCGCACTGTTCAGAATGGTGTGATGAACCGCTAGCAAACCAACGGTTCAACCAGGATCTCAAATAGGCTATCCCCACGTTATCTAAACTTACACACATCCGTAATCATAATCAGAGTAAATACACAATAGCGGAAGTCTTATAATAACATGAACTGAGAAACTAAGATGATATCATTAATTTTAATAGCAAATTATTCTGTTTTCAACTGAGACATAAATATTTAAATACCAAATACATGTCTTAATATATCCAATAAAGAAACCTATAAAATATCTAATCAAATACACACGAGTTGCACTTGCAAAAGGAGTCGTGTGTATCCACTTCAGCTTCAGCTTCCATCGCTGCCATGTTCCCGTACGCAGACGCAATCATATAATCTTCAATGGTATAACCTGCATCATCAACTAAAAATATTCGACGTCGAGGGGTGAGCACACATCACGGCTCAGTGAGTAGCCAAAACAATGCAACAATACATATGCATGCAAATCAATTTATATCTTTGGTTCGGTTTAAAGTTTGCAGTATGCAATAGAAAGGTTTAGGTAGCCAAAGGTCGCGTTTATTGACCCCGCATCTATACACGAGTGTGTGACGTTACCCGAAGATCACGTTTATCGTCAACTCACATTCACCCAATCATGAACATTATATAACAAAGGTTACGTTTATTGCTATATAGTGCCATACCAACACATAAGCCCCTGTTAGTGAGGGCTGCAAACTGGGCTCGCATCTAACCAATCCTAATGCCAAAAAGTGTATCCAAGGCCTCACCCCAGCATCCCTCAGAATGTCCATAGAGATAGAGCTAAGGCCCCCCCGGTAGAGTCAGAGACTACAAGGACCGAGACCACCTCCCCTGATACTCTACGACATAATAGTTCTGCTAAAGTAATGGCGATACGACGATGCTAATGCACAAGACTTGAGTTAGAGATAGAGCTAAAGTGCTGAGACCCGCCATAGGTTAACGTTTATTGACGTTCTCACCACACCTCCCCTGATACTCGCTCGCATCAAGTACATCAACTACACACATACAAGCACATGCCTATTCTTATCATCATCATCATCATCATGTTATAGATAATAAAGTAAATATGCATGAACAAGTAATAGAAATATTGGATGGCATGTTGTATGCACATTACAAACATATTCGCATAGAATCAAGCATAGCATAGGACTCAAGAAATAGAAAATAGTTTTTGTTATTAACCAATTTAGTTTGGAGTTTTGGTTCCTCACCTTAGCTTGCTATAAGATACTTTTCCAAGCTTTAGAATCACTTTTATATTGTTATTGTATTGCTAGAAGACCTAACAAAGTCGATAGAATTTAATTATAATTTATTCGGAATTAAAAACTACTCTGTTAACTGAGGGTCGGAGGTAGGGTCGGAGTCAGGATCGACCCTGGGTGCGACCCCCCCTTAACTCTAAACTTCCCGAACACTGAGGGTCGATGGTCAGGAACACCTAGGGTCGAATGGTCATCGACCCTCGGTGCACTTTGGTCCAATTCCCTCTTTTAATCCATTCTTTGTGTTTGGAATCCTATGACTTGCTCCTACATTCCATTCTACATGCATTCCATGGTTTGAAACCATGTATAACCCACCTAGATAGCTTTCATGCACTTTTCTATAGTTTCCCATGGAAACGTAACCATAGATTTATGGTTTGGGTTTCTCTGAGATCACACTCTTAACATTAACTAACCTAAGGTCTGTAGAAACTCATGGAATTAGTACCCATACCTGAGAAGAATAATCTTTCTCTGCAACTCTTCTCTTTTCGCTTAATTTCTCTTCCTTCCCTTTCTTCTTCCTCTTTCCTTCTCCTCTCTTTCTCTCAATTCGATTAGGGTTGTGAAAGGAGTGAAAGTGGCTTAGGGACGTCCTTTAAATAGAGTAGGAACATCTTAAAATAAGTCTCTCTGAGATTAGGAAAGAATCCCAATCGAAAATTAAGAAATTTCCTAATTTCTATATTCGGCAGAATCCGAGGGTCGTTGGGAGGGTCGATGATCCCGTCGACCCTAGGGCTTAAGATGTCCGACCCTCCCTTCAAAATTGAGGGTCTGACTTTTTGCTTTGGGAGGTCCGACCCTGCTTAGCTGGGTATGCGACCCTCCCCTCAAAATTAGTGTTTTTGGGTCGATTTGATACCTGGGATCTCGATCTCCTTCACGCCCTTGGTCCATTTGACTCGACCATAATGGGTAAACCTGGTTCAAGGTGGTAAGACCGGGTTAGATTGACACGGGTCTTATACGTGTCTATCTGCATACTGGATCTACGAGGTTCCACGAGTCGATCCACGATTGGTTGCATTTTACATGGTCCTAAAAGTTGCCCCTTGCTCTTCTAAGCTCCCTAAGGGTGAGGGAGCAATTTTGTTGGGGACAATCTTGTAGTTTTTTCAATGGTGTGGTGACCGAGCATTGGACTCGGCTGTTGTCACATAGCTTTGGAGGACCCGTGAGGTCAGTTGCCAATGAGCTGCATAGGGCAGCCTAGAGTGAGCCGTACTGGACGATCGAGAACTGAGCCGCGTTGGACGACCAGGAATTGAGTCGTACTAGCCAACCATGAGTTGAGTCGTGCTGGATGACTAGAATTGAGTTGTGCGAGATGGCCAGAAGTTGATTCTGACTGGCATTTAATGTGAGTGCATTTGATATCTAGCAAGATGTGGAATATTTAGCTTCCATTTATTGCAACTAGCCATCTGGGGGCAAATATTTGCCACGTGGACCTGGCTATTGCAGATAGGTGAGGTGTTTGAGGTTATCATCATGATTTCTTTTTGCAAAAATGATGCATCGAACAATAAGTGTATGCCATGTGGTTACCAACCACAACTTTTTTGAAAGATGACTGCAACTCATTAACTCTAGTACTCCTTCTGTTGGGGCCTTGAGCGATTGGGGCCATGCCATGTGGATCCCGCATGGGAAATCTGAATTTCTAAACGTTGCAACTGTGAAGTTTGATTATTCGAAAGGCCGCACCTGCGGTGTTGCGCACCCACGGATTGCTACGTGGATTACGTCTTGGAGACAGCTTGAATAGCTAAGACCCTTGAGAGGACATGTAAGTCCTATAAATAGGACCCCATTCCCTTCCTTTCTTACTTTGATTCCTTTACGTACTAAAGCTCTACTGATATTGTCTCTAAAATTTCTTCTGTTTAGCTTCTTCTTCCTTACTTAACCAATAAGTTTGCAATCTTTCCTTTTCCATACTCCTACAAAGATGGTTGATGATATTTTTGGTTCCGCTGAGTTCGTGAACTTGCTCAAACCAAGGGAGCCTGCAATTGCTCTAGTGACTCGAGAGCATGGACGAGAATACGGAGGTAGCCACCGTCATTCTTCAATGAGTTATAGAGAACATGAAAGGTCTTCTGAGCACAGGAGGCATGAACGATCTTCTGAGCACATGTGACAAGAGAGACTCCAGATCGCGGGGCCCTTCGGCTTCTCCGCCTTCTTTTTCTTTGCTTGCAAACCCTAGTTCTGCTAATGTGGCATCAACCTCAGGGTCCAAGAACCCTGAACCAGTAGAAATGGTGGACTCATGGGTGCCCGTCCATGATGAATCCATAGAGCCAGGTGTATACTGGTTGGCTTGAGACATATAGGGCAAACTGAATCAGGCAGCCGTTGATGCTCTTGGGAGAAGATATGGCATGCCTAAGGAAGTAGAACTGAGGGCACCCCAACCCCATGAATGGTCTTGTACTTTTCTTTAGAATAGGATGCCCCAGTATGAAGATATGTTTGTATCGGGGTTTAGGTTTCCGATTCCCCTTGTAGTTATAGATATCCTCAATTTTTTCAGCTTGGCAACGACCCTAATTACCTCCAATGGATGGGGTTGCATCATGGTTTTTTTCTATTTCGTTCATAGTACAGGCATTGGGCCCACTATAGGCCTTTTTTGTGAGCCTTTCACGTTCACTTCCATCACCAAGGAGCATCCTGACGATCCAAATCTGAAGGTGAAGACCAGGTACTATTATTTCAATTTCTGATCTACCAAAGGGAGACCCCGGCCTAAGATAGTCTCTGGGTTGCCCTCCTCGAATCATACATGGAAGACAAAAATTTTCTTTGTTTCTGTGCAAGCTGGTCGGGTCTACCGCGGGTCTCTTTCACTGCCCTTGGATTGCATGTGGGGGTCGCCCCAAGTGTCTTCTGTAAGAGCCTCTTCCCAGGTGAGGGAAAATGAATCATTGGTCAGTACGCTACATTACATAAGATAAGAAAACGTGTATATTTTTTTATAAAACTTACATCATACATCATCCATCCATTCAACAACAGTCCATCATAAATAAACATAAGCAGGGGGCACATAGATATATTAATTACATAACTGGTGGCAAAAGAGTTTAACCATAAGAAAGGTTTAATTACATTAATTATATCAAAAGGTGTGGGCTTACAAAAAAAACCTGCTGCCACACAACAAAACAACATCTACAACAAATGATATCTCAAAAACATTTGTCCAAAATATGCAACTTTGCCAAGAGGTCTAGTGCCCCACTTGGTCTTCTTTACAAACACCATCATCCTGGCCTTCCTCATATGTATCTATAAACATTTAAACATCTGGAGTGAGCCTAAGCTCAATGAATGATTAAACCATTTGGTAGGAATACATGCAACATGCAAAATTAATAAGCATATAGATAAGACATGAATTTTATCTTGTTCTTGCATTTCTGCACTAATATCAATGAAATACTTTGTCATTAGTTTAAACAAGTTCATCATGTTCTTTATTCATGTCCTGTTAACTTGCATTAGTAATTCAAATCTCCATCTAGTCTCCTTCTCTTGCTAAACTTTCTTGTTCTTTACTTTCCAGTTTCTTGTTCATTCTGTTTGTCTCTTTGACTCACTTGATCTACTATTTTACTTGCAACTTTCTATATACATTCTTGCTCTGACCACTTGTTAACATGTTTTGGACTCAACGGGTGTTCCGTTTCTTGCCTCTCTATCTGTTAGACCACCTGCTAACTAGTTTGGACTCAACGGATGCTTCTGTTTCTTGCCCCTCTTTCTATTATACTACTTGTTAAATTGTTTGGACTCAACGGATGCTTCCGTTTCTTGCCCTCTTCCTATCTTGCATAGACTCAACGGATGCTTCCGTTTCTTGTCAACATACTTGACATTACTGGGACTCAGCAGATGCTCCTGCTTTTTGTCCATCTGCCATCTTGCATAGACTCAACGGATGCCTTCATTTCTTGTCTTTCAGCTCATGCTATTTGACTCAACGGATGCTTCTGTTTCTTGTCAACTACTGTCGTAACACTTTACTATAGACTTGTTTCTAGGACTTTACAATCTGTCTTGAACTTGTTTTCATGTTTTGTTGTCCATTCATGTTTAACCTTGACTAAGAAGGTTCTTGCATTTCTTATACAGTGAAACTTGATACATATTGATTAGGCACAATTTCTGATTTCATGATACATTCCTAGTTTTCAATTGCTTGAAACATACATTATTCTCAACTACACATGCCCTGTTCAAATCTTTCATTTAACTACTATGACCCAAAAAAAAAATAAAAAATTATATCATGCTTGCTGTCCATTCTACTAACAAACAGTCCCACCATAGCTCTATTTGGTATAAACTCTGCATATAAACATTCTTTTTCACATCATTCACAAGTTTACACATCTATATGCTGGCTGAAAAGCATTTACATTCATGACATTCATGATAAACATGCACCTTATCAAACAATATAACACAACCTGATATCACTATCATCCATAGATTAGTAACAAATACATTTCTCATTGTCTCATATTAAAATATGCCTTTTTAGGATTCATTCAAAAGCAAAATAACACCTATGCAAACCATTTCATTCATTCATGCACTACGTATGGTATTTATACTAGCCTACTACAAGAGGGCTAATCACTCACCTTAAACACCCAAAGCACTGATTCTTAATTTCCTTGATCTTGACAACAAGAACAGCACTATGCTAATGACTTGAAATCTGATATTTAATAAATGAAAGAACTAACATGCATCACAAATGGCCAACAAAATCTTGCATCATACCTATGATTTGAATCCCTTCTATGCGCTGGACTTGAGTTGATAATATGAACCAATCAAATAAGCACTCTTTTTCCTACAACAAGCACAATTACTATTAAAACTCCTATATTATTTTTTCAGCTCATATGAGTGTATTCATTCATCAATTTCATCCCATAAACAGACCTCAACACCTTAACCACACACCCAAGCTGGTAATACTTGTTTCCCAAGATTTTCCAAACAATGCCTCATTTTATTCTCAACCAGTACTCTTAATGGCGTATAGTCTTATAAAACCATTTGGGTACCAAAAACTTGGGAAAAATTCCCAAAAGTAACCCATATTCATCCCTACATGCATATAATAGTCCTTGGGGAAAAACCCCCGAGAAAACCAACTCGAAAGCACCCAAAAAGAGTGGTGGTTGCTGGTCAGGCATTTTATCAAATACCTTGCAAGCAGTAAAACTGTCCGCCCCACTCTATGGTTTCGGTTTGACCTTAATTTCCAGCCCTTTGGGCTGTGTTTCAACCTCTCAAAAACATAGTTTAAACAAATTTCACACCATATAAACCATTATAAAGTCCATTTAGAGCTATTATCCTCAACCATTGACATTGTATATCAGTTTTTCTTAAGAAACAGAAAATTTCTACAATTCTTTCTTTGTATGCATTTTCTTTCTAACAATGGTTCTTTGACCACTCAAGAACCATAAGTTAATCACTAATAGAGAGCACATCATTCATAATTTGATCATCACATTCTTCTCCCCAATTTCATTGCATGTATTATACAAAAATTCCATTGCAATAAGAGGACATGATGAACAGGTTTGTTGTTCATCATCCCTAACCTCAAGAACACCACACACCATTGATTATCCCATCATGCAATTTAGTCAATTGGTTCATAGGAGTGCTGGAACTTACCTTACAACTCAATGATTGATTTCCAACACTAGAAATCTCAGAATCAACAAATTTGCTGCAACTTTCTTGTTCCTTCTTTTTCCAACTTTAAGTTTGCTGAAATCCCCTCTTTACAGCACCAAAACGCTTCTTAATCTTCTCTTTTCCAACACTCGAACAACTCTAATGCACTCTAACATTCATAGAAATCCAAACTTTCGCTCACAATGAACCACAAAGCTCCTCACTACCCCTTCACGATTTCAGCTTTGCAAATGAATAGAGAGTGGGTGCAAATGAATAGAGAGTGGGTTCTCCACTCTCTTTTATATTTTATTACATTTTAATTTAATTTTTTTCTTTACCCATTTTTTGAAAGTTCAGTTGTGCCCCTATTAAGCCTCCATTGCATGCTAAAGTTGTCTATTTCCATAGCGTACTATCACGGCCTTAGTGTAACTAAGCTAACCGTGCGGCACTTAGTTGCTCACAAACCTTCTTGAGAACTAAGTAAGCCTAAGAGAGTAGAGAACACAAGAGAGCTTTTAGAAAAATGAGCTTTTATTACAAAGATCTCTTACAATGCTTGGACGCAAAGTGTGCAGAGTGCCTTGGCCAAATGAGGCTAGCCCTATTTATAGGCACCCTTATGTACAATGAATGGCTAAGATTATGTACAAGTGTCTATAATCTAATGTTTAGGAATGTTCTAGGAGAATGGTTTAGAACATTCCCCCTTTCTAAAACAATTTTAGAGAATGTAGGGTCTTCTAGAGTTCTCCATATGTACAAATAATGTGGAGGTTTCTATATAATGGGCCAACCCACTAACCCATGTGCCATCCCAAGGGTCATGTAGATGGAGCGGGTCGCGGGTCGTGACATTCTCCCCCACCTAAGTTGCAGACGTCCTCGTCGCATCATCTTCATGAAACTTCTGTATAATCTCTTGGAATTGCCAAAGTGCATCTGATGGTTCCCAACTTGCTTCACTCTCTGGTAGTCCCTTCCACTTTACTAGGTACTCCCTATAAGGAGGAACGCCTCGCCTTTGATCACTCTATCAGCCATCACGTATTCAGCCTCCTTCTCATAGGAAGTGACAACACCCATAGGTGCTCGAGTTGAAATTCCATGATTTGGGTCTTCCATGTCACTATGATAAGGTTTTAGCATGCTTGCATGGAAAACCGGATGGATCTTGAGCTTGGGAGGAAGTTTTACCTCATATCCACCTTCCTCACAATCTCAAATGGCCCTTCATATCGGCGGACCAGTCCTTTGTGCACGGACCTTAGGGACTTGAACTGCTGCGACACGAGCTTGACTAGTACCAAGTCGCTTACCATGAAATGTTCTGGTCGCCTGTCCTTGTCAGCCCATTTCTTCATCTTCTTAGTGGCTTTTTCTAGATAAGACTTGGCTACGTCCATCTTTTATTGCCACTCCTTCGCAGCCTTGAACGCTGAAGGGCTCCTCCCTGTGTATTCTGTCATAAGTGTATGTGGCGTTAAAGGTTGTTGTCCAATGGCTACCTCGAACGGGCTTTGGTTTGTCGCCTCGTTCTTTTGAAGGTTGTAGGAGAACTGTGCCACATCAATCAGCTTGGCCCAGTCTTTCTTGTTGGCACTCACAAAGTTCCTCAAGTATATTTCCAATAAGTTGTTGACATGTTCAGTCTGCCCATCAGTTTGTGGATGAAAGCTTGTAGAAAAGTAGAGAGCCGAACCCAACAACTTGAACAGCTCCGTCCAGAACTTGCCCGTGAAGCGAGGGTCTCGATCGCTAATGATCGTGCGTGGCACACCCCAATACTTCAATATGTTCTTGAGGAACAGCCTTGCTGCTTCTTCTGCGGTACAGTCCCTGGGGGCTGCTACGAAGGTGGCATACTTAGAGAACCTGTCAACAACCACCATTATAGAGCCGCATCCTTCCGACGTAGGTAGTGCGCTAATGAAGTCCATAGATACTCTCTCCCATGGTCTTTCTGGTGTGGGTAGTGGTTCCAACAATCCTCTTGGTTGTTGTTGCTCCACCTTGTCTTGTTGACACACAAGATAGGTCCTCACGTAGGCCTCTATGTCGTCCCGCATCTGAGGCCAGTAATAGGCTTCTTCTAGTAATGCCCGTGTGCGCCGTTGTCCTGGGTGACCAGCCCATTTTGTGTCATGGCATTCACGGATAAGATTCCGTCATAGGTTGTTCCATTTAGGAACATAGAGTCTTCTCTTCTTGGCATAAAGCAAGCCGTCCTTCTCCCAAAAACGTCGCGTCTTTCCTTCCCGCGCGAGGTTAATCAAGCTCTTAGCCATAGGGTCGTGCTTTAACCCCTCTTTGATTAGGTCTATCAATACTCCGTTTGGTTGGCTAAGAGAGGCCAATTCGGCCTTTCTGCTCAATGCGTCGGCAACACAATTGACTTTACCAGGCTTGTACTCGAAGGTGAAATCGAACTTTGCCAAGAAGTCTTGCCATCTAGCTTGTTTGGGACTTAACTTTTTCTGGGATTGAAAATAGCTAGTGGCGACGTTGTCCGTCTTTACGATGAATCTCGAGCCAAGAAAGTAGTGACGCCACGTCCTAAGACAATGTATCACCGCAGTCATTTCTTTGTCATGGACCGTATAGCGTCACTCTATCTCATTGAGCTTGCGACTCTCGTAGGCAATGGAGTGTCCTTCTTGCATCAATACCCCACCTATAGCAAAATCGGAGGCATCGGTGTGTACTTCAAACATCTTGCCATAGTCGGGCAAGACAAGCACAGGATCCTCTGTCACTGCCTCCTTTAGTTCCTCAAAGGCGTTTTGACATGCATCCGACCACTGCCACGCCGTATTCTTCTTGAGAAGGTCTGTCAAAGGGGCTGCCCTTGTAGAATATCCTTTGATGAACCGTCGATAGTAGTTCACCAAACCAAGGAAAGATCTTAGCTCAGTGACCTTTGTAGGAACGCCCCACTCTTTGATTGCTCGTACTTTGCTATCATCCATAGCTAACGTACCACCCCCGAACTTATGACCAAGGAACATTACCTCCTCTTGGGCGAATGCACATTTCTCCTTCTTCACATAGAGTTGGTTGTCCCTTAATACCTTGAAGACAATCTTCAGATGTTCCACATGTTCCTCCAAAGTATGGTTGTATATGACGATGTCATCAAGGTAAATGACTACGAACCTATCCAGGTAAGGGTGGAACAATTTGTTCAAGAGAGTACAAAAAGTGGCTGGAGCATTGGTGAGGCCAAAGGGCATGACTAAGAACTCGTACGCTCCATAACGTGTCACACATGTTGTCTTAGGCTCATCCCCTTCTGCAATGCATACTTGGTGATATCCTGACCGCAAGTCTAGTTTGAAAAAATACTTTGCTCCACCAAGTTGATCAAATAAGTCGGCTATCAAAGGAATAGGATATTTGTTTTTGATAGTTACCTTGTTAAGGGCCCGGTAATCGATGCATAATCTCAATGACCCATCATGCTTACGTTGGAAGAGGACCGGTGCACCATATGGAGCCTTGAATGGACGAATGAACCCTGCATCTAGTAAGTCTTTTAGCTGTCTCCTTAACTCTTCTAACTCTGGTGGAGACATGCGATAAGGTGCCTTGGCAGGTGGTTGGGCGCCAGGTTCCAGCTCAATTGCGTGGTCCACTTCCCTCCTGGGTGGTAGTCTTTTTGGTAGCTCGGCTGGCATTACATCCTTGAATTCTCCAAGGACATCTTCAATGGCCTTAGGCAATGTCTCTACAGGCCTATCTTCTTTCTCCTCAAGTAAAGTGGCGAGGAAAGTTGTCTCTCCTTTCTTGACCCCTTTTTCTAATTGCATTGCCGATAGCAAATTGAGGCCATTTTTGGTCCTTTGGACTATTGGGACTATGCAAGAGGCTCCCTCTTCCATGATACAGACTGTGCTGATGGAGGGCATGGCTATGGCATTTACTTTTCTTAGGAACTCCATGCCGAGCACAACTTGAAAATCATCCATAGGCACCACCGTTAAGTCCACGGTGCCCTTCCACGTTCCTATGCTCATCTTAACCGTACGAGCCATGCCATGAATGGGACGAGCTTGGGAGTTAACAGCCTTCAACCAACCCCCTTCCTTTGACACCTTTAGGCCTAATTTCTTTGCCTCGTCCATCGAGACAAAGTTGTGAGTTGCACATGTGTCGACCATGGCGCAAGTGGGCTTACCATTGAGGTGTATCTCTACGTACATCAGCCCCTTTTGTGAGGCGGTGGTCTTGACCTCCGTCGTCTTGCCCTTGATGGCTGCTAGTTGTAGCGATCCCATATGGGCTTCTTCTTTCTCGTCATCCTTCTCCTCGTGTAGATCTGATAGTTCTTTCCTCTTTGGCACTCCCTTGTCCAATGGGGTCCATTGCAAAGGAAACATGGGCTTGATGGTTTACGCCTATCTCTTTTGTCATCCCTTGCTTTGCCGTCCTTGTGTGAGGAGGATGTTTCCTTTGAGTAAGACTCTTTGGAAGATGACTCTCCCCCACCTCTACCATTGTATGCCTTCTTGGGCTTGGAGGGTTCGTCTCTCTTGTACTCTAGTAGGGACTCTGCCGCTGCTATGGCTGAAGCGATATCTTGTACTCCTCGCCGTTGCAATTCTTGTGCGGCCCAACCTTGGAGTCCATCCATGAAGTTGAATAGTAATTCTTCTTCAGTCATACTCGGGACATCTAACATGAGTGTCGAGAATTCCTTTACATAGTCCCGAATAGACCCAGTTTTCTTGAGTCTTTTGAGACTTCTCCTCGCCAAGAATGTAGCGTTCTCAGGATATAATTGCTTCTTTAGCTCTTTCTTAAAACTATCCCAAGTATCTATAGTGCACGTACCTTTTTCCATGTCTGCATGCCGCCTACGCCACCATAGAGTAGCTATGTCTTTAAGGTAGAGAACGGCAGTTTGCACCTTCCTTGGCTCTTCAAGTGAGATTGCTTCAAAGTATCTCTCCATTTGCCACAAGAAGTTATCGATTTCTCGGGCGTTACGATGTCCATCGTAGGACATTGGCTTTGGCACCTCCACCTTAGGCGCCTCCTTAGGGGTAATGGCTCCTCCAGCCACAGCTCGTTTACATAATGCCCAATCGTCTCGCATTTCTTGCATTTGGGCTTCAAAGGTAGCCAACGTTTGCAGTATTTGAGCTTTGAGAGCGTCGAACTCACCTTGTAGATGCGTTGTGGTGCTGCGAATGGTTTGGTCGGGCCCTTCAAGTCGGCCATTGAACTCCTCCTTGAGTTCTCTCACGCGGCCTTCGAGCTCCTCCTCATTTAGTTCCACGGCATCAACCCTGTCTCGGGTCACACCCGTGACTACCTCCACTTGATGTAGTCGGGCCTCTATCGCACCTACCAAGTCTATGGACTTGTCCTTGCTCCTCTTTCTCTTCCCTGTGTTGGGGTTAGCATCCCTTCCTCGTTCCTCCTCGGGGATCACTATGTCGTGTGCCTCCAAGGTGTGCGACATGGTGTCTATGCTGCTGCACAGGTGTCTCCCTCGTAACCACACTCTGATACCAAATGTCACGGCCTTAGTGTAACTAAGCTAACCGTGCGGCACTTAGTTTCTCACAAGCCTTCTTGAGAACTAAGTAAGCCTAAGAGAGTAGAGAACACAAGAGAGCTTTTAGAAAAATGGGCTTCTATTACAAAGATCTCTTACAATGCTTGGATGCAAAGTGTGCAGAGTGCCTTGGCCAAATGAGGCTAGCCCTATTTATAGGCACCCTTATGTACAATGAATGGCTAAGATTATGTACAAGTGTCTATAATCTAACGGTTAGGAATGTTCTAGGAGAATGGTCTAGAACATTCCCCCTTTCTAAAACAATTCTAGAGAATGTAGGGTCTTCTAGAGTTTTCCATATGTACAAATAATGTGGATGTTTCTAGATAATGGGCCAACCCACTAACCCATGTGCCATCCCAAGGGTCATGTAGACGGAACGGATCGTGGGTCATGACAGTACCCTCCAAAATTGTTAGGATCAATATGCCCCTATAGGATTCCATATCCTACACATACATAAACTTACTTTTTAGCAAATCTTGGTACACTTTTATTTTAGGGACCAAGATTTCCCTTCACCTCATTCTTAATTTATACCTTGCCATTAATTAGAAAAATAAAATCAACATAAAATTTAACCACTAATCCTCCAAGAATTGCATAAATCAATATTCGCAAGAGTCTAGATAGACTGTATAAATCTATCTACAAAATAAGTCAGGGTGAGAGAGAGACTTGGGGAGAGTTGCATCAAGTATAGACACAGTCGCTGCACTCGTAGCCCTCATCGTGCTCCTCGAAATATTCTTCGCCTACAGCAACGTCACCGACCAACGGGGACTCCATGTAGTTAGCGACGGATTAGTCTCCTGCATCAGAATCTAAAAAATGTATTAGATACGAGAGGTGAGCTTTCATCTCAGCTCAGTGATAAATTGAGTATCACATGCCACACATAATGAATATGATGTGATTCCAATGTTAAGTCAGGAGTATGGTTCTATTGGTGTCTTATTGATGTGTCCACAACTACTTTCGGCCCTACTTACGGATTCGCTGCTTCTCACATCCCATGCACTAGGCTAGGGTAAAAGCAGGATGCCCAAGTCTTTTTTATCAAATTGCTTCTACAAGCAGACCCTCCCTTAGATTTCTTGTAACATCCCAGGTGTTGTCAGATGGTTCATGTAAGACCCGTATCGAACTAATCGGTCTTACCACCTTGTACCAGGTCTACCTATCATGGTTGAGCCAAGTGGACCAAGTGCGTGAAGAAACCACAAGACCAGGTATGAAATCAACCCAAAAACAGTCAATTATGAGCGTGTGGTCGCTGCCTAAACAGGTGTGACCGACCACAACTCAAAATAGTCCAATCACATGAATTTTGGTCGTGTGGTCGGACATTTCAAAAGGTAGGGTCGACGGATTCTGCGATCCCACCTCTGACCCCAAGGAAACCAGTCAGAAATCGAATTTAGGAAACCTTCCTAATCCGAAGGGGGTTCTTTCCTAAACTCATTGGGGCATATTATGGAGGATTTTTCTCTATAAATAGGACGTCCCTTAGCCTCTTTCACCCTTTTAGAACTCTAATTGAAAGTGAGAGAAAGAGAAGAGAAGAAAGAGAAGGAGAATTGAAGAGGAAGACTAAGAGGAGGAAAATTCAGAGAAAACTCTGAATCTTCAGCAAGCATAAGGTATGAACATATTTTCCATGTTAAATTGAGAGCCTAGGATAGTTTATGAAGAAGATATGATTAGAAAAAACCCAAATCATCCATCCGTAGACAAATTTCAAGAGAAACCATGGAGGAAATTATGTGGACAATGGATGGTGTATAAAATAATAGTTTTGAGCCATAGAACAATCATAGGAAGGACCATGATGATAAGCCAAAGGATTCAAACATGAAGGAATAGAATTAAGAGTGAAAGGTCGACCATAACACGTGTGGTCGCACGTGAGGTCGCATGATGTCCGACCCCACAAGACACACATGTCCGACCACATGACCTCGGGAAGTTTCCAGGGAGGGTGTGGATGCACTTGTGGTCGGAGTATGTCCGACCCTACCCTGCGACCCCACACCTTGTGGTCGCAGAAACTGAGACGACAGGTGCTGCCACACCTGCGACCCCTCAGTTTCTGTTAGTTTAAATACATAGGAATTAATTCTAATTAAAAATCTATCAACTTGTTAGGTTTTCAAGTGATCTAAGAGTGAATTATAAAGCTTGAACGAGGATCTACTATCAATCAAAGGTGAGGGAACAAGACCTAAACTAATTGGCTAATAATAAACTATTTTATTTATTGAGTCCAATGCCATGAATGATTCTATGCTTGTATGCGTGTATTGTGCATTTCACATGTCATCCAATATTCCTGTTATTACTGTTCATGCATATTTAATTTCGTCTATTTATAACATGATGATGATGATGATGCTAGGAATAGGCATGTGAATGTATGTGTGTGGTTAGTGTACTTGATGCGAGTGGGGCATCACGGGAAGGACGTGATACTATGGTTCATCCTGGTCACCAGACTCTAGCTCTATCTCTACTCAAGTCTTGTCCACTGACATCGTCGTATCACCATTACCTTAGCAGAACTATTACGTCGTAGGGCATCAAGGGAGGTGATCTCGGACCGTGTAGTCTCTGACTCTGCTGGGGGGCCTTAGCTCTATCTCTATGGACGTATTGAGAGATGCTGGGGTGAGGCCTTAGATACACTGTTTGACATTAGGACTAGTTAGTTGCGAGCCTAGTTTGCAAGTCCTCGCCAATAGGGGCTTACGTGTTGGTATGGATAGGGCATCCGGGGAAGTGTCATGCGGTGTTTGATCCGGGCACTTTAGCTTTATCTCTATTCCATGATGGGTGCATGTGGGACGGCGATGGTGTTTGATCCATTGGGTGACTTCACACACTCGTGTATAGAGGTGCGACGGCCACCTATCCTTTCTATTGCACATTGCAAACTTATGAACCAGACCAAAGATATGAATTGAATGCATGCATATGTTTGTTGCATTGTTTTGTTTGCTCACTGAGCCATGATGTGTGCTCACCCTTTCGACGTCGAATATTTTAGTTGATGATGCAGGTACTACTGTAAAAGACTATATTAATGCTCCGATGTACGGACATATTGCGGCGATGGATGCAGAAGCTATGATGGAGTCGCATAATTCATCGTGCGAGTGTAACTCTTGCGTCTTTGATTAGATTTATTAGTTGGATTATTCAGATGATGTAATTGATTAATTTATTTTATTTTATGTCTTAGTCATTTGAAGATAATTGGATAATTTATTTATGTTATCACTGTTAGATTTTCAGTTCATTAATATTAAAAACTTTCGCTATTATTTATTTACTATGATTATGGTTGTGGATGTGTATGGTTTAAGCAAAAGGACATAGCCTATTCAAGATCCTGGTTGAATCGTTGGATCATAAGCGGTTCATCACACCATTCTGGGTGCAGAATTGGGGTGTGACAACTTAGTATCAGAGCTCTCGGGCCCTGTCTTTTAAACCTGTATACTTCCACAAAAGTTTGTGAACTGAGTTAGGATAAAATTTAAAAGCTTTAATAAAAACACACTATAAGCACCTGTGTTGTATGAGACAAAAATTAAGAAAGAGAATAATGCATATATAAAAGGAGAAACAAGTTTCATATACACATCGAATAAAAAGAAATATATATACATATCCAAATCAGAGTACGGTCCACAATCCGGACAGTTACTCTATAGTACAAGGAAAAACAAAAAGAAAATATGCATCATGGAGCTGGAGGTGCTAGAGGAGGAGGTGCCTCATGATCTCGGTCATAGTCCTCAGTATATAGTCTAGTCAGCCAGGCTACCTGAGTCTGGGTCACCTAGAGACTAGCTGCTAGCTTCCAGATCGGTCATCCGCTGATTAGACGCATATTGGGCCTCTCGAATCTCACGTAGCAGCCCCATCACATCATCAGATGGTGGGTACGAAGGACCAGCTGCGTATGAAGGAACCTGAGATGGGCCAGCTCCAGTGGAATGCGGTGGTGATGGAGGAGGTATGGCGTCTACATCCATGAACATACGATCATCATCCTCAGCATCATCTCCATGGACCCCTGCTGCTGCTGCCGCTGCCGCCTCAGCGTCTGCTATCTCTACCTGGGTATGGGGACGCACCAGAGCGTTCTTTTCCTCGTCACTGACCTGCACATCTCGCATCCCCATCTTGCAGATGGCCTCCCATTCAAGGTCAGAAGAGAAGGTATCCTCATGAATCCTCTCATCCAATAAGTCGACATGCAGGCGTGTAAGCAGGGTAGTGATTAAATGCCCATAGGGCAGGTTGCCTATCTGACCAGGCATCGTAGCATGGATCATCGTCCTGATGATACTGTATGGGAGGTAGACGGGCTGCCTAGTAAAGATGCAATACAAGAGATACTGGGTCAACTGGGAAATCCTCTCATAATGACCACTTTGAGGAATCAGGTTATGCTGAATAATCTTGCAGTACACCCGAGGTTCCGGCCATAGATTGATTGCCTTCATCTCCCAGCGATTACCTTTAAGAAGCTGGCGATCAATCTCTGCACGCATCATCAAAGATAGGAACTGAGGTTCTTTAGGTGCACAGTATACCAAGGGGCCGTCGTTTGATATGCCCAGGAGATCAGCCAACTCCTGGCAGTTAAAAGAGATCTCCACCCCTTGAACATAACTGGTGATCCTGAGCTCCCTACCCCTGTCTGTATCATTGGGATCACCCACTACCTGGAGGTTGCAATAAAACTGCTTCACCAGAGCAGGACAGGTGCAAGCCTCATACGATATCACGGGAAGCCAACCCATGTCACCAAAAGCACCTTCTACATTAAACAAGGCTAGACTAGCCAAGTTTACACAGTGACCCCCTTCCACCTTTTTACGCTCATAACTAGCATACTGAGCCACTGCCTCATTAGAGCGGAAACGAATGGGATCATGAACTCCGGGAACCTTGGTGCGAGCCATGCTATCTGCAAAGACATAGACAAATAGACAAGATATTAGATATGGTAAAAAACTCAAAATTTTGGCATTATAACAGTGTGATTTGGCCAAAAGCCTCACTTTTCACCCAAACAATTGGACAAGAGGACTTACATATGTTCCAAACCATCATGCAAGGCTCATGCAGTTGGAAATTTAAACTAGGAAGATTGAATTTGAAGAAATTTCAACAATTTGGAAAAACCTTAAAAATTAGGTCAAAAATGAAAATTTTCAAGTATCTCAAAAACTAACCGATGAAACTCAAATTTCTTGAGGTCTTTCATCCGTTAGGTGGCCAAATAGAAAAAGTCCCCAATAAAAATCAAATTTTTATGGTTAGAAAAATTTTAATTTGAAGAAAATGCTATAAATGGAGAAAAACCTAGTTTTGAAAGCTTAAAAATGAGGACCAGTAGAGAACATACCTGAAAGAAAGGAATGGAAGTCGTGAATGGAAGAAATAATCACCAAACACAAGTAGTTGATACTGTAGCAACTCAGGGGAAGTGAGTTGAGTTGAAGGAAAAAGAGAAAGTGGGAAATGACTCCAAAAATCAGGTTTAAAAACCTGATTTGGGGTTGTGCGGTTGTAAAATTCAACTAAATGTGCGACCCCACGATCGACCCTAGGCTTTCGGTGAGCTGACAGACATCGTGTGGTCGGACCCTATGGTCGGACATATACCAACCCTACGATTGACCCTAGGCTCTCGGTGAGCTGACAGGGTTTTGTGAGGTCGCATACCCTGTGGTCGGACATAGTGCGACCCCACCATCGACCCTACGATAGAAAATACAGTATTTTGACTGAATGACTTGGAAAGTTGGAATTTTACATTGATTAGTTGGATTTTGACATGGGAATGATGTATATTATGATTGCCTCACATGTTCTATGATTTTTTTCAGACACTACCACCATCGGAACAGGAAATGGCTGGGCGAAGAGTAACTAGGCAAGGACGTAACCCAATTCCACCACCACCACCTATGGAGGAAAATAGCCATGAAAATCCTGACGGACAAGAGAATCAGAATGTGGCACCACCAGGAGCTAATGGCCAGGAAAATCCTACGAACTTGCCAGCCCCACCTACAGATTTGGCTACAGTAGTAATGAACCTGACACAATAGCTGCAGCAAATACAGTAGATGCAAGCCAATATGCAAGCTGCTATAGGAATGGTTTTTCCAACTGTACATACTACACCTATGCCAGCCGGACAAGCTAGCACAGTACCAGGGGGTAGCAATACGGTACCCCAAGCACCTCAAACGCCAGTTGTGCAAGCTCCAATACAGAACCCTGAGGTAGCCCAAGGCAGCTACTAGTATCAACCACCTATATATGGGGCCTATGCTCCGTATCAGTTGAACCACTCTCAACTGATCGAGCACTTTCTGAAAATGAAGCCTAAGGAATATAATGGCAAGCCAGCAGATCCTTTGTGGCCAGCTCACTAGATCAATGAAATGGAAAGGAATTTTATGATGATGACAGTTAATGAGGAAGAAAAAGTGTTGTGTGCCACATTTATGCTGAAAGGTTATGCAAACCACTGGTGGAAGTCTACTTGGAGTTATTTGTTAACCAAGCACGCCCAATTGACCTGGGCTATTTATAAAGAGGCATTCTTCGAGAAATATTTTCCCAGAAGTTTCAGAGATGCTATGGAAAGAGAGTTCCTGAGTTTGTATCAGGGACAAATGACTGTGGATGCATATCAACAACATTATGAAGAGCTATTTTTCTTTGCTCCCTCTAGCATGCAGGAGGAAAATACTAAAACCCGAAGGTTCATCATGGGACTTAGGGGGAGCATTCGGGAGCATGTTTTGAGGCTGAAAAAGAAAGTTTATAATGAAGCAGTACAGATTGCTCGAGTACTAGAATCGAGCCAGAGGGAGAGCTACTTTGCTCAGAATAGAGGTATCAAAAGGCCTAATGGAAATTCATACAACGGAGGGAACACAAAGACATTTAAACCCTTCTGTACTCAAGGCTTTAACGCTGCAGCCAAGACTACTCCAACAGCCCAACCTCAACAAAAGAAAAATAATGAAGGAGTAAAATGCTATAACTGCAATCAGATGGGACATTATTCAAGGGAGTGTCCTAAGCCCAGGAAGCAGCTATAATAAGGAAAGGTTTATGCAATTACATCTGAGGATGTTGCCGCATCGCTTGATGTGGTCACAGGTATGACCTGAACCTTTCATTTTGTATTACCTTGTGTGAGCATGTAGACTAAATTAAAACAAATCACAGGTATCGTACCTATTAATGGCATACCCGCCAGAGTGCTCTTTGATTCTGGAGCTACTCATTCTTTTATATCTGTGTCATTTGGAAAGAAGCTAAATCTATCCCTCAGATCTTTAGACTACAAATTGCTTGTATGATCACCTATGGGATTAGAAGTGGAATTAGAAAAAGGTTATGGACCATGTCCAGTTCTTATCGACGAGAAGATTTTGGATGCAACCTTGATTCAACTCGAGATGGCAGACTTTGACACTATCTTGGGAATGGATTGGTTAGCTCGGCATTCGACAAACCTATTATATGCAGAAAAGATGCTGATATTTAAAGACAAGGAAGGAGTAGAGTTTAGTTTTGCGGGAACCAAACTACCCCGTAAACAAAAACTCATCATCTCAGCATTAAAGGCTAGAAAATGCCTCAAGAAAGGAGGAGTTGGGTATCTAGTATCCGTGGTCAACCTCACCAAGGAAGTACCACGAATGGAGGATATTGATATTGTGCGTGACTTTCCAGATGTATTTCCTGAGGAAATAGGAAATACCAGGACTACCACCCGATCGAGCGACAAAGTTCGTTATAGATCTTATACCCGGAGCCGCACCAGTATCTAAAGCACCCTATCGAATGGTTCCTACTGAACTGAAGGAACTAAAGGTACAGTTACAGAAATTATTGGACAAGGGTTATATCAGACCTAGCATATCACCATGGGGAGCGCCAGTATTGTTTGTGAAGAAGAAGGACGATAGTATTCGACTGTATATAGACTATCGGGAGTTGAATAAGCTTACAATCAAGAATCGGTACCCGTTGCCTCGGATTGATGACTTGTTCGATCAGTTGCAAGGTGCCAAGGTATTCTCCAAGATTGATCTTCGATCAGGATACCATCAGTTGAAGATTAAGGAAGGTGATATTCCAAAGACAACATTCAGAACAAGATATGGACATTATGAATTTTAGTCATGTCTGTTGGATTAACTAACGCACCTGCAATTTTTATGGAACTCATGAATTGGGTATTCCATGATATGTTGGATACGTCATCATTGTATTTATTGATGATATATTGGTCTACTCCAAAGACAAGGAAACTCATATCATGAATCTAAGAGTCGCTCTGCAACGACTAAGAAAAGAGAAGCTTTACGCCAAATTTACAAAGTGTAAGTTTTGGCTAAATGAGGTCTCTTTTTTAGGCCATGTTGTATCCGCTGAAGGAATTAAAGTGGATCCTAGCAAGATTGAAGCTTGTGAAATGGAAAGCACCTAAGAGTGTTGCAGAAATTAAAAATTTCCTAGGTCTAGCTGGGTATTATCGACGATTCGTGGAAGACTACTCCAGAATTGTCGTACCTCTCACCAGTTTGACTAAGAAAGGAGAAAAGTTTGTTTGGACCGATAAATGTGAAGAAGGTTTTCAAACATTGAAAGCTAGATTGATATCTGCTCCCATCTTGACTATTCCTATTCTAGGACAACCGTTTACCTTGTACACTGATGCGTCTGGGTTGGGTTTAGGATGTGTACTTATGCAAGGAGAACAAGTAGTTGTGTATGCCTCAAGACAACTGAAGACACATGAGATGAACTATCCCACTCATGACTTGGAATTAACATCAGTAGTATATGCTGTCAAGATATGGAGACATTATTTATATGGAGAGAAATTTCAGATTAAATCAGATCATAAGAGTCTCACTTATCTTTTTGATCAAAAGGAGTTGAACATGAGACAAAGAAGATGGCTGGAATTATTGAAGGATTATGATTGCGATATTCAGTATCATCCAGGGAAAACTAATGTAGTTGTTGATGCGCTAAGCAGAAAAGCAATGATAAAATCCCAAGGAGAGGTTAACACGACTACGGCTATGTGTGTTACATGGAAAGTATTCCATCATGGTAATGAGCAGTTAGTGATAGATGCATCGGGTGGATCAACCAATCAAGGGTTTATTCATTGGTTTTCAAATATGTTCGCAACATTGAAGATTGTACCTGATATATTAGATGAAGTGAAAGCCGTTATTAGATCAAACCCTTATCTGAGAACGGTACAAGAAGACATCGAAATAGGTAGGACTATTCCTGAGTTTAGCTTGGACATTGAAAAGGTATTGAAGTACAAAGGAAGAGTATGTGTTCCTGAAACTGAAAACTTAAACATTAGACACAGACTAATGAAGGAAGCTCGCACCATCGCTTATTCGATACATCCTGGAAGTACAAAGATGTATCATGATTTGAAGAAATTATATTGGTGGAGAGGAATGAAAGCAGATGTAGCTAAATTTGTGTCTCAATGCCTAAATTGTCAAAGGGTAAAGGCTGAAAGGCAAAGACCTGCAGGATTGTTGCTGCCACTGCCAGAACCAGCATGGAAATGAGACTGCATCACTGTGGACTTCGTCATCGGGTTACCATTGACTCCCCGAGTAGTTGACGTGGTTTGGGTGATTGTAGATCATCTGACTAAAATAGCTCACTTTATAGCTATACGACCACAGTACACCCTGGAGAGGTTAGCCAAGCTATAAGTGGATAATATTATCAGATTACATGGTGTACCTGAAAGCATTGTGTCCGATAGAGACCCACGCTTTACCTCAAAGTTTTGGGAAGGATTACAGAAGGCTATGGGTACCACGTTGAAGTTTAGTACTGCATTCCATCCTCAGACAGATGGACAGTCAGAGCGTACCATTCAGATTTTAGAAGACATGTTTCGAGCCTGTGTAATTGATTTCAAGGGATCATGGGATGAGAAACTACCATTAATCGAGTTTGCCTATAACAACATCTATTAGGCTACTAGGCTACTATACAGATGTCACCCTATGAAGCACTGTATGGTAAGAAGTGTCGAACTCCTTTGTTTTGGAATAAAGTTGGAGAACGGAGTATCGTTGGATGAGAATTTATTGAAGAAACTTGTCGAGTAGTTGACATTATCAAGGAAAGAGTTAGAACGACTCAGAATCGTGAAAAACAATATGCAGATACTCGACGTCGAGACCTTGAATTCGTTATAGGTGATAAGGTATTCTTGAAAGTATCACCTATGTGAGGTTTAAAAAGATTCAGACAGAAAGGGAAGCTAAGTCCAAGATATGTCAGGCCATATGATATTCTAACTAAACGTGGAAAAGTGGCGTATCAGTTAGCACTACCCCCATCTATGTCAAGTGTGCATGATGTATTTCATATCTCATTACTGAAGAAGTACGTCAGAGATCCAACAAACATATTATCAGCAGATCCACCGGGTCTAATTGATGATTTGACATTCGAAGTAGCACCAACTGAAATCACCAGTCGAAAGGCTCAACGTCTATTCAACCGTGATATATATTATGTTAAGATCACTTGGATGAGCCAAGATATAAAAGAGATCACATGGGAAGAAGAGAATGCTATGCGAAAGCAATATCCTCACATTTTCGACTCGGAAGGTATGTGCAAATTTCAAAGATGAAATTTCTAATAAGAGGGGGGAGTTGTAAGACCCGTATTGAACTAACTGGTCTTACCACCTTGTACCAAGTCTACCTATCATGGTCGAGCCAAGTAGACCAAGTGTGTGAAGAAACCACAAGACCAAATATGAAATCAACCAAAAAATAATCAATTATGAGCGTGTGGTCGCATGCCTAAACAGGTGTGACCGACACCACCTCAAAATAGTCCAACCACATGAATTTTGGTCGTGTGGTCAGACATTTCAAAAGGTAGGGTCGACCGATTCTGCGACCCCACCTCCGACCCCACGAAAACCAGTCAGAAACCAAATTTAGGAAACCTTCCTAATCCGAAGGGGGTTCTTTCCAAAACTCATTGGGGCATATTATGGAGGATTTTCCTCTATAAATAGGATGTCCCTTAGCCTCTTTTACCCTTTTAGAACTCTAATTGAAAGTGAGAGAAAGAGAAGAGAAGAAAGAGAAGGAGAATTGAAGAGGAAGACTAAGGAGGAGGAAAATTCAGAGAAAACTCTGAATCTTCAGTAAGCGTAAGGTATGAACATATTTCGCATGTTAAATTGAGAGCTTAGGATAGTTCATGAAGAAGATAGGATTAGGAGAAACCCAAATCATCCATCTGTGGATAAATTCTAAGAGAATCCATGGAGAAAATTATGTGGACAATGGATGGTGTATAAAATAGTAGTTTTGAACCATAGAACAATCATAGGAAGGACCATGATGATAAGCCAAAGGATTCAAACATGAAGGAATTGAATTAAGAGTGAAAGGTCGACCATAACACGTATGGTCGCACATGAGGTCGCATGATGTCTGACCCCACAAGACACACATGTCCGACTACATGCCCTCGGAAAGTTTCCAGGGAAGGTGTGGTCGCACGTGTGGTCGGACTATGTCCGACCCTACCCTGCGACCCCACACCCTATGGTTGCAGAAACTGAGACCACAGGTGCTGCCACACCTGCAACCCCTCAGTTTCTGTTAGTTTAAACACATGGGAATTAATTTTAATTAAAAATCTATCAACTTGTTAGGTTTTCAAGTGATCTAAGGATGAATTATAAAGCTTGAACGAGGATCTACTATCAATCATAGGTGAGGGAACAAGACCTAAACTAATTGGCTAATAATAAACTATTTTATTTATTGAGTCCAATGCCATGAATGATTCTATGCTTGTATGCGTGTATTGTGCATTTCACATGTCATCCAATATTCCTGTTATTACTGTTCATGCATATTTAATTCCGTTTATTTATAACATCATGATGATGATGATGATGCTATGAATAGACATGTGAATGTATGTGTGTGGTTAGTGTACTTGATGCGAGTGGGGCATCAGGGGGAGGACGTGACACTGTGGTTCATCCTGGTCACCAAAACTCTAGCTTTATCTCTACTCAAGTCTTGTCCATTGACATCGTCGTATCACCATTACCTTAACAAAACTATTACGTCGTAGGGCATCAGGGGAGGTGGTCTCGGACCGTGTAGTCTCTGAATCTACGGGGGGCCTTAGCTCTATCTCTATGGACGTATTGAGGGATGCTGGGGTGAGGTCTTAGATTCACTGTTTGACATTAGGACTGGTTAGTTGCGAGCCCAGTTTGCAAGCCCTCGCCAATAGGGGCTTACGTATTGGTATGGGTAGGGCATTAGGGGAAGTGTCATGCGGTGTTTGATCCAGGCACTTTAGCTCTATCTCTATTCCATGATGGGTGTATGTGGGATGGTGATGGTGTTTGATCAATTGGGCAGCGTCACACACTCATGTATAGAGCTGCGACGGCCACCTATCCTTTCTATTGCACATTGCAAACTTATGAACCAGACCAAAGATATGAATTGATTGCATGCATATGTTTGTTGCATTGTTTTGTTTACTCACTGAGCCATGATGTATGCTCACCCTTTCGACATCAAATATTTTAGTTGATGATGTAGGTACTACTGTAGAAGACTATATGAATGCTCCGATGTACGGACATATTACGGCGATGGATGCAGAAGCTATGATAGAGTCGCATGATTCGTCGTGCGAGTGTAACTCATGCGTCTTTGATTAGATTTATTAGTTGGATTATTCAGAAGATGTAATTGATTAATTTATTTTATTTTATGTCTTAGTCATTTGAAGATAATTGAATAATTTATTTATGTTATCACTGTTAGATTTTCAGTTCATTAATATTAAAGACTTCCGCTATTATTTATTTACTCTGATTATGGTTGTGGATGTGTATGGTTTAAGCAAAAGGACATAGCCTATTCGAGATCCTGGTTGAACCGTTGGATCATAAATGGTTCATCACACCATTCTGGTTGGTGCAGAATTGGGGTGTGACAGTTCATGCCTCACCTTGACTCTATTGTAACAAGTAGAGAAGACTGAGGATAGAAGCTATTCAATTTTTGGAAGCCTTATTGATATAAGCTATGAGCAAGGCAGGTTTTAATTTAATATTTTGCCTAGATAACATTATTAGAACACCCTCATTGTGAATAAAATTAGTAATATCTATGTCATTATAAATAGAGCTACACATTGTTTTAAACTCATAATTATAAGTATGTATTTATATGTATGTAACTATACATTATAACTGTAATAATATAAATGTGTAAGGTATTTAATGAAGTTCATGATTTTTGGGCTTGTAATGAGACTAATGTAAATATGAGACTATAGGTGGGCAATTTATTTATTTTAAGGCTTTGAAATTACCAAAATGGCATGAGAGTGGGTTGTGCATGGTGAGCAAATGGAACTTTAAGAGGGCAAAACAATCCTTGTACCTTAAGTGGGTACCCAAGTTAGTAGATGGTTTATTTATGCAAAGGGATCACTAATGGGGTTAGATGTGGAATTTCACATAATTAATATTTGAGAAAATGAGATTAAAAGTGAGAAAATATATATAACGCAAGACCAAAACCATTTCACTTTTGCTGGGAACCAAAAACTTGAATGGTGTGAAGGCTCTTGGAATCTTGTGTGCGAAACTTGGGTTTTTCCTTTGAGAGTTGAGTTAAAGGGTGAAATTAGTGTTAGCAAGGAAGGTTTTGAAGACATTGGGGCTATGGAGCTAAAGGTTATAGCAAAGATAAAAGTTTGAGGAGGATCACAAAAAGAAATTTCAGCAAGGTTGAACATTAAAGAAGAATCCATCAAGAGTTATTGATTTAGGTGTTTTAGCTTGGAGATTAGCTCAAAGATTTGGAAGGTAAGTTTCTAAATACATTTCTGAGGTAATTAGTAGTTTGCATGTGGGTTTTAGGTTAGGCTATGCAATGCATTTGGAAAATTTCAGGTTGTATTGGAGGTTAGAGAAAATGAACAGTAAATTGTTCATCATACTCTCTTTAAAATGATGTTTTAATGGCTAATATTTATGGTGGATATTATTTAAATATTGGAAGTATCTAGCAGTGTGTGTGAACTCAAATGAGTGCATGCAAATGATTCATGAGTGATTTGAATATTGTGGTTATAGGAAAAGCATGTGAAAAGGAAGCATCTGCTGAAATTTGGTTTTGTTAAGGTTATGTGGTTTGTTTTCTTGGAGATTCTTCTCCAAAGTCATGTTTAAGCTCAAGAACATGTCAAGGAGACCTATTGAGTTGTATTATGATAAAGTGTGTGATTGTTATGAGTATTACAACTCATTCAAGTTCTAAAGGAACTTATATAATGCTTTTGGACAGCTTGTAATAGGATTGAAAGTGAAGGGATTGCAGCCAAGTGTAACTCACATTTGAGTTAAGGTTTCAGGTAAGGAACAAGGATATGTCATTGGTTATGATGTTGGTTTTTAGGTTTGCTCATATAGCCAATAAATGGAATTATTTTATTCATTATTGTAGGAAATTGGAGAACTATAAGGATTACTGTATTCTTTGTTTTACCCTAGTCCAAGAGGCTTTAAAGGAAGTTATTAGGCAAGCAAAGCGAGTGGTTAGCCTCTTGTAGTAGGCTATAATGTTATATATATATATATATATATATATATATATATATATATATATATATATATATACATAGAGAGAGAGAGAGAGAGAGAGGGCATGTATGAATGTTATGTTTGATGCTTGTTGTGAGGACATGGGAAAAAATCTTTTGAAATTTTTAATTGGATTTGTCCTCATTTTTAAAATTGAGTTTTCATGTAGTTAAAGTTGTCTACCCTCATTACACTCAGACTGGGATCTGGAAAGTTTTCACCTTCAGATCCCATCCACTCATGCTAGTGGAGGGTAAGAAAACTGGAATCACCACCTAGATAAGGTCTAGGACCTATAAATGATGTCCCTCAATGGAGAAACACTATTGCCTCGCGTATATGGAACGGCTGTCTTGTCTCACCAAAGGCGGGTAAGTGCCAAATTACGAGTTGGGAAGGTGTTAGGCACCCAACTCGCCCGGTTGAACCGGTCTCCCTAAATCCTATCCTTTCCTACAGTTTAATGAATACTTGGGGCTATCTAAATACATTATAAGGTAGAAGGGGAATCCTAAGTTCATTTCTAATTCTTCGCTAACTACACATGGCATAAGCTGAGATTAAACAATTTAAACAAGAAAAATAATTACAAAAATGAATCAAATAATTAAAAGAATAGCTTAATCATACATCAAAAGAAAGAAAAAAATGATATATAACATATGACCGAGGTCTGGGAAAATCCCAGGCCGCCTACGTATCCCTGTGCGGCGGGAATCAGGCCAAACGTAGTTCGGGCGGGTGTGTACGTACCAAGTGTATGCAAGAGAAGATGGACACTTCCAAAATGTTGAAACGCATCCCAAGCGATGGATGCTCCCATAATCATGGAACACATCCAATGGTGAGAGATGTCCCCACAACAGTGGGACCCATCTCAGTGTTGAGGTACTCCCTATCACAAGGAAGTCTCCTCGGTGAGGTAATCCCATAATACATGGAACTTACCTCAATTTGACCGAGCGTGGAGCGACCAAACTTCCCCGCAGCCTACGTGTCCCTCGAGACCTCTGTCTCTCCAGAATTAGGTCAAGCGTAGTTCCCATGGATTGACGAGCCATGGACACGCGTGGCAACACTCAGGAAAGGTCAAATGTCTCAGCTCCCCACACACGGGGTACACTAATATCTCACTCATATCCCACATCCGGGATGCCCAGGTGGACCATCCGTCGGACCACCAATCCTATGCATACATCTACCCAATCGTACATCTTTCATTACTATGCATTTGATACAACGGTTTCCCACACTCTTGGATCCAATCCTAGGGTTGGGTGGGCTCATTCTAAATGAGCCCACAAGGGGTCGAACTCTTTGGAGTCCCCTAGCCAATCACATTGCGGGAAGCGCGTACTCTAACATGCCTTTATTACAAGTAGGATATTCAAATGGGAATACATTCTTCGGGGTGAGAACCACATGTTGAGATAAGCATTTGAACATAACCAACTAATCTAAATCAATCACATGCAAATAATGTTCAACTACTGCATTAATCCCTAAATACTAAACCATATGGAGCAAACCAGATTCAAAACAGGTGAGATAAATCCTAAGCAAAGCAAGAAAAACAGATTAAGAAAAGAATAGATTCAAAAGAAAAGAAACCCCAAAACTCAAACAAAATTAGGTTATACAAGCCAAGTGGACCCCAAACTAACATGAACCCAATCAACAACAAACTAAACCAAAAAAAAATAACCAAAACATTATACATCTGAAATTACAGAGGTCTGAACCATACTAGATTTGACCTAACTAGGACTAGAACCTAGCTACACTAGCCCAATCCATATAAACCTAACTCTAAAGGCCCGAACCAGAATTAATCTGAATTAGCCCAGGACCAAACTAAATCAAATCAAATGACCTAGGACCAAACTTAACCCAAATAAAAAAAAATCTGACATAAACCAAAACAAATTAGATGATCTTAAAGAAAACCTAACGTAAACCATACAAATTCAAAACCAACCAACTGGCCTAAATCTAAACAAACCTAGAACCAACCCAAATCTATCTGAACCAATACTCAAACCTAGACCAAACCAAACAGGATTGGACTGGAATCAAACTTGACTACCCAGGATTTGAACCATACTTAAGTCAAACCTAAACAAATCACTGGGTCAGTCCAAACCTGACCCAGGCCACATGCACCAATGCATGAACCAAGAATCTGGTTCTTGACAACTCAAAACTTCACTAAGCCAACCGCTGACCCACGACCCGAGCCTGAACCAGGTAAAACCTAACTCCATTGGACCAAACTAACCCAAACCCTGAACCTGAACCAAGTCAGGCTGAACCAGACCTGGACCTGGACCAGACCAAACTGGTCAGACTAAACCAGGCCTCACTCAAACAGGAAACAAACTGGACTGAACAAAAAACCCAGCCGCAAAGAAAATAAACAAGAGAGGGAAGGGAATAAGAAGCTACAGAGACTCTATCTTAAGTTCTTAACTGAACTGAGAAGCAAACATATAGGAAAGTGAATTCAATTAACATCTCACATAAGCATCCAAACTAATTGAACCCATGCTTGCGAAAGGAAGAAGACTAATACAACATCACACTGAGATTGCCACAATGAACAAAGAATCCCTCCATTACAAACAACATGCATCCGACTATCATGGGTGAGGGTAAAGAATAAACTCCTTGATCTTAACTGGGTCTATTTGAAAAGTATAGAAAGACAGAAATATTCTTTTCATAGCCGAAACTCAACTAAAATTATTAGTGCAGAGAAGACGAAGTAAACCAGAAGAAAACAAAACTAATGTATACTTGAAATGATAGACCATGAACAAATAATAACAGTATAATAAAGAAAACCTAAGACGAAGAGAAGGAGGCAAAGATCAGTCATCTATATGGAAGATCAAAGTGCAGAATTAAAAAAAAAAAAAAAATATTACATGATGTGAAACATACCTGAAACGATTGGAGACCGACCTTTCTCTATACTGTTGCTATGCTTCTCTTCTTCCCCGCTTGCCGTCGAAACACTGCTCCTCCTCTCGGTCCCTCTTCTCAATTTTTTTTTCACTCCTCTCTGCTCTTCTTTCCCTGGCAGCTGCCGCCGCTGCTTTCTTCTTCCCTAATCTTTCTTCTCTCTCTCTCCCTCTCTGTTCACCGTAGCCCAAATCGCAAACCCCCTTCTCCCTCTCCTCTTCTTATTTTCTGATTTTTCTTTTTCCTTCTTCTTTCTAATTTTTCTTCGTTCTGATTTTCTTCTCCTCTCTTCTTTTCTCCTTCTTCTTCTTTCTGATTTTTCTTCTTTCTAATTTTTCTTCCTCTCTTCATTCTGGTCTGTCCGCCCCCTTTTATTTCTTTTCCTCCTTCTTGTTCCCATCGGTCCCTCCAGATGAGGGTTCTTCAGTAGCTGGAAAGGAGGGACCTCCTCATGAGCTGTCGATGGCTGATGAGCTCGAGGCGGCTGGAGAGAAGCATTTTCGGCAGGTTTTGGGGGAGGGAGTTCGGGGAGGAAGGTTGAGGTGTCAACCTCCCCTCCTTCCCTGCAACTGCCTTCCTCACCGCCTCTCTTAATCTCTCTGTTTCCCCTTTTCTTCTTTATTTTCAACGGTCCTTAATCCCTTCTTTTTAGGGATCTGGGCCGTTGTTTGTTGTGTCTTGTTTGTTTTTTTTTTTAATACTCAAACTGACCCACCCTTTTTTTCATTTTACGGGAATATATATATATATATATATATATATATATATATATATATATATATATATATATATATATATATATATATATATATATATATATTTTTATATTATATAATAAATATATTCTTTTCTTTTTTCTTTTTTTTTTCTTCTTTTAATATTATTATTAGTATTAAAAAAATTATAATATTCTTTTTTTTATGACACACCCCTCTCATTGCGTATGGTAACCCAATGAGAGCGGGGATCCCTACAGTGGCAAAATTGGGGTGCTGACACTTGTGCTCTACTATATGTGAATGAATGCTACAGTGGGATTATTTTATGGAAAGCTATGTGAAGTGTATTGCTTAAAGCCCTATGAGCACAAGTAATTTCAAGTATACTAAGTAGGATGACATGTTATTGATTGCAAGTTTTGTTGTGGTTGAAAATGTCACACCCCATTTTCGGCTGAACCAGAAGTGTGAGTGAACCGACTCTAAACCACGGTTCACATCAGGATCTCAATAGACCGTGTCAACCAATCATTCCCAAGCAATCTAACTTAATCAAGAGTAATACATAGCAGCGGATTAAAATATATAAATGAACTGAACTCTATATTATAATTAAAATAAATACTCTAATTATTACATCATTCACAAAATTTAAGTAATAATTATTACAAAGTTTTTAACAGAAAATAAACCAGTCACTGAGAGAAGACACAGAACGAGCACTCGCATGACGCATCATGCTCGTCCTCCACTGTCTGGGAGTCCAGGGCAGCCACCGTCTGTAGGGTGGAGCAGTCATAAAGTCCTCCACCGTATACCCCGAAAAAAAAAAAAAAAAAAAAAAAAATAAACATAGATATATATAAAGATATATATATATATATATATATATATATATATATATATATATATATATATATATGGGTGAGCTCACAACTTAGCCCAGTAAAGTACAAGACCAATGCGACAAACAATATGCATGGAATAACATTACAATTGGGTCAGGTATAACTTGCAAATATGCTATGGTAAGGTTTGGCGGCCACCGCACCTCCATGCACGAGAGTGTGAGCACACCCAACAGTCAGGCACCTACCACACTACTGCTGTTGCCCCACATCACTCACTCCGATATGGAGATAGGACTCGAGTCTGGCGGGCAGGAAGAACCACAATCTCACGTCCTCCCCCTGATACCCCATACCGTACCAATACCTAAACCCTTACTGGCAAGGGCTTGCAAGTGGGTTCCATTTCTAACCAGTCATAAATATCAATACAGTATCAATGGCCCAACCCTAGCACGGCTCCCTACGATATAGAGATAGGGCTCGAGTCTGGTAGGCAGGAAGAACCACAATCCCACGTCCTCCCCCTGATACCCTATTCGCACCAAGTTTGCTAAAGTAAAAGACTATATGACCCTACCCCAGCACAACTCCCTACGACATAGGGATAGGAATCGTGTCTGGTGGGCAGGAAGAACCACAATCCCACGTCCTCCCCCTGATACCCTATTCGTACTGAGTTTGCTAAAGTAAAAGGCAATACGAGAAAAGTGTTAGCTGTGGATATATCCAGGGCACACCCCCTTTACATTCCACACACTAATTAAAACATACACATGCCTAACATCCAACAATCCTAGCATATGAAATGCATGAGTAGATAATAATAAAAGAGACAACTACATGGCATGTGAGATGCACAAACATCAAGCAATCAGATAACATAAAATTATTCACAAGGTTTACTGTTCTTTAATTAATTAGAGTTTGGGGTCTTGTTCCTTACCTGACACGTGATAAAACTCCCACTCTGCGTCACAGGGTTCACTCACGTTGTCTACAGGTCCTACATAATCATATCTTTATGTTAGAATCCATTTATTAAAGTTTTAGAGGTCAGAACCAGGTTTGGCCAAGCAAACCAGGCTCGGGAAGCATACCGGTCGCAGGTACCGGTCTCAGTATAGTGAAACCGGTATGTGCCACCGGTATATATACCGGTTGTGGTATATACCGGTTGCACACAGGTGAAGCCGGTATGAGCCTGCGGTGTATGTACCTCCGTATACACCGCAGGCCCATACCGCTGGACCTTGTGTCCTACCGGTATAATCCGTGGTCTATATCCGAGGGCCCGATCTCGGATCTCCCTTTCCCTTTGGTCATTGGCTCGATTTCTAGGGTTTCTCCTAACCCATTCTATGATTCAAATACTCTATAGGTTTTTTGATTTCGACTAGAATGCCGTATCAAATCTAGGTTAGATTTGAATGAGAAAACTAATGGAAATCCTAGGCTTTTGGATCACTGCGCCGCTTCGCGGCTCCGATCCGACATCCTAATATTACTAATAGTATAGAGCACTTACCGGCGGTGTTCGTCAGTTGGCGGCGTGCTCCTCCACTGAAATCTCCTTCCTGGGCGACCTCTTCCTCCTTGCTCCTTCTCAACTCTTCTCCAGACGGCTAGGGTTTGAGAAGGATCAATGGAGTGGGATCATCCCTATAAATAGAAGAGAACCGTTCTTGGGAAGGTTTTCCATGATTGGAAACATTCCAAGTTTTCATTCGGAGGAAGGGACCCACTGGAGTCGGTCTCCCACAGAAAATAAGCATACCGATCGCACATACCGGTTGGAGTGACCGCAACCGGTATAGTCCAACCGGTATACCATACCGGTTGCACATACCGGTTGCACTGACCGCAACCGGTATAGTCAGACCGGTATGATGAGATTTAGACATTTTTCACAGTTCTCTTACCTGAAATTTGAGTGGCTCGTCACCCGGCTTCGCCTTCCGGTCCGGTTATGATTGGGTGACCTGTCATCATATATAACCATGGATTAGACCAGGTTTCCAAAGTACGGTTCTTACAACTTTACCACCCTTAAAAAAAATTTCGTCCCCAAAATTTGCATGTAGGTCTCACAATTCCCCCTCCCTTAAAAGAAATTTCGTCCCCAAAATTGTATGTACCTTCAGAGTCGAAAAGATGAGGGTATTCTTGTCGCATGGCGTCCTCCTCCTCCCAAGTAATTTCTTCTACGTCCTGACTTTTCCACATTACCTTGACATAGTGGATAGCTCACCTTCGAAGCTGTTGTACCTTTTTACTAATGAGCTAAATTGACACCACCTCGAAGGTTAATTCTTCTATCAAATCTGGGGGTCTGCAACAAGACTGTGCGAAGGGTCTCTCATGTATTCCTTTAGTAAAGACACGTGAAAGACATTGTGGATGCTAGAAATCGCTGGTGGCAATGCAAGTTGATAGGCCACTTTGCCGCATCGGGACAGAATTTCATATGGTCCCACATATCTAGGACATAGTTTTCCTTTTCTGCCGAACCGCTTCAGTCCTCTTACAGGTGACACCTTCAAGAAAACTTTATCACCAATCATGAATTCAAGGTCTCGTCGCCTGTTGTCAGCATAGTGCTTTTGACGCACCTGAGCTGTCTTTACTCGGTTCTTGATTTGATCTACTGCCTTGCAGGTTTCTTCTACAAATTCTGGTCCAACGATCCTTCTTTCTCCAACTTCGTCCCATAATAATGGTGTCCGACATTTCTTGCCATACAAGGCCTCATATGGGGCAATCTGGATCGTAGACTGGTAGCTGTTGTTGTAGGAAAACTCAATGAGGGAAAGCTTCTCATCCCAAGCCCCCTTAAAGTCGATAGCACATGCGCGAAGAATATCTTCTAGGATCTGGATGGTCCTCTTTGACTGCCCATCCGTTTGAGGGTGGAAGGTTGTACTGAACTTTAGTTTCGTCCCCATTGCCTCTAGTAGCCCCTCCCAAAACTTCGATGTGAAGCATGGATCTCTATCAGATACTTTGCTCTCTGGGACACCATGCAGTCTGACTATGTTGTCCACATACAATCTTGCCAACTTGTCCATGGTATATTGCGGTCTAACTGGCATAAATCTGGCGGTCTTGGTGAGGCGATCTACAACTACCCAAATAGCATTCACTGACCTTGGAGTCATAGGTAGTCCAGTGACAAAATCCATGGAAATACAATCCCATTTCCATGTCGGCTCAGGTAACGGTTGCAATAATCCTGCAGGCCTCTGTCTTTCTGCTTTGACTTGCTGGTAGTTTAAACATTGAAACACATATCGGGTCACATCTGCTTTCATACCCCTCTACTAGTATAATCTCTTTAGGTCATGGTACATCTTGGTGCTTCCAGGATGTACTGAATATGGAGTAGAGTGAGCTTCCAACATGATTCGGTTTCTGATTTCCAGGTCTTCATTCTCAGGTACACATAAACGCCCATGATATCTGAGTACCTTGTCTTCATCTAAGGTGAAATCAGGGTTGGCTCGACCCTTTTCCAAATCTTCTCGAACTGTCCTGAGGTATGGGTCCTGTAGGACTGCTGCCTTTATTTCTTCCTTCAAGTCGGGCAAAATCTTCAATGCTACAAACATAAGGATAAACTGGTGTATTAACCCTTGCTCAATAGGATCATTTGCTGACTCTATTAAGAGCTGTTCTTCATCCTCTGATGAGCCAGAAACAGCAGCACACAATGCTGCATTTGTACTTGGTCCTGCTTCAGGGTTTGATGCCCATTTCCTGCTCAGCGCGTCAGCTACAATGTTAGCTTTACCAGGGTGATACTGAATGTCACAGTCGTAGTCCTTGAGTAATTCTAACCACCTTCTCTGCCTCATGTTCAGGTCTTTTTGGGTGAAAAGATACGTCAGGCTTTTGTGATCAGACTTAATCTGGAATTTCTCACCATACAGATAATGCCTCCAAGTCTTGATAGCATGAATGACCGCTGCCAATTCTAGGTCATGTGTAGGGTAGTTTTTCTCATGCTCTTTCACCTGTCTTGAGGCATAGGCTATCACCTGTTCTCCTTGCATCAACACACAACCCAGTCCCAAACCTGAAGCATCTGTATATAGTGTGAATGGATGGTCTGGAGCTGGAATAGTTAATATAGGTGCTGATACCAGTCTTGACTTCAATGTCTGGAAGCATTTCTCACATTCTTCAGTCCATATGAATTTCTCCCCCTTTTTGGTCAACCTGGTGAGTGGGACAACAATCTTAGAATAATCCTCCACAAACCTTCTATAGTATCTAGCTAAGCCCAGGAAACTACGAATTTCAGCAACTGTCTTCGGTGCCTCCCATCCTACTATGGCAGAAATCTTACTAGGATCGACCTTGATTCCTTCAGCAGACACCACATGACCTAGAAAGGCCTCTTCATTTAACCAGAATTCACATTTCTTGAATTTTGCATAAAGCTTCTCTCTCCTCAGTCTTTGTAATGCTGCTCATAGATGCTCTGCATGTGTCTCCTGGTCCTTGGAGTACACTAAAATATCGTCGATGAACACGATAACCGAAGTATCCAACATGTCATGGAATACCCGGTTCATTAGCTCCATGAATGATGCAGGTGCATTAGTCAAACCAAAAGACATCACAAGGAACTCACAGTGTCCATACCGCGTCCTGAAAGCTGTCTTGGGGATGTCTGCCTCCTTAATCTTGAGTTGATGATACCCTGACCTCAGATCTATCTTCGAGAATACACTCGAACCTTATAATTGGTCAAACAGATTATCTATTCTTGGTAGTGGGTACCTGTTCTTGATAGTGAGCTTGTTTAATTCTCGATAGTCCATACAAAGACGTACGCTACCATCCTTTTTCTTGACAAAGAGCACAGGTGCTCCCCAAGGTGAGATACTAGGCCTTATAAATCCCTTGTCTAACAGTTCTTGCAGCTGAGTTTTTAACTCTTTCAACTCGGTGGGAGCCATCCTGTAAGGTGCTTTAGAAACCGGTGCTACTTCTGGTAGGAGGTCTATTACGAACTCAGTAGCTCTGTCTGGTGGCAACCCGGGTAGGTCTTCTAGAAATACATCAGGAAATTCCTGTACCACTTTGATGTCCTCTATTTTTGGCAAGTCAACGGTCACATCCACCACTGATACGAGGTATCCCACTCCCCCTTTCTCTAAGCACTTCTTTGCTTTTAGGGCTGAGAGTATGAGCTTTCTCTTCCTAGGCAATTTAACCCCTTTAAAGTTGAACTTAGTCCCTTCACTGTCTTTAAATATCAACTTCTTCTCGGCACATAACAGGTTTGCCGAATGTTTAGATAATCAGTCCATTCCCAGAATGACATCAAAATCTGACATCTCCAGCTGGACTAGATTGGCTTCCAACTCTCGTCCTTCAATATGCACTGGGCAAGGACCATAATACTCTTCTAATACTACCTCCATTCCCATGGGAGACCGAACTAACAGACTTGGTTGTAGAGTCTTGATGGTTGATTTAGTCCTTTTTCGAATGACACTGACACAAAGGAATGGGTGGCCCCCGAGTCAAACAGGACTCTAGCGAGTAACCCTGCTATATTTACTGTACCTGAGGTTTTTGTTCAAATTCTCCCTTATTTTAGTCTTATAGGGTTCCGGCGGTAGTACCGGTTTCTCCTGGAGTGAGACCGGTATGGCTAGCCATTCATACCGATCTGGCCATACCGCAGGCAGTACCGGTCGCACAGTCCATATTTATGTGCAACTGGTATACCCTGTGGTAGGTACCGGTCGCACTGTCCAGCCTAGATGTGCGACCGGTATCCCTAAAAACCTTTAAAATCGTGATTTTTAGTCTTATTTCTCATTTCTCATTTCTCTCTCTTAAGTTTACTCCGGTGGCGATTTCTCTCTGGGTTTTTGAGTCTCTACAGTGCATACGGTGCTCCTAAGATTGTTTCTACTTCATCCTAGAGTACCAATCTCGTCTCTCAGGTAAGCTTAGCCTTCTCTTCCTTCTTTTTAGAAAAATTTTCATCGTCTTTTATACCAAAACATAGGTTTCTCTTGATTTGGAAGTTTTTAACCATAGAAAACTCCTTTCTTCGCTTGAGAAAGGTTTTAGGGGTCTAATCTTGCAAAACCCCTCAACAAATTTGAAGTTCTATCACTTGGTTTAATGAAAATCTCAAAATTTAACTTTTAACCTAGGTTTCTAGGTTTTTTTTTGATATTTTTGATAATTTTTGTTAATATGCCTCCATTTTCTCTGTTTTTGATGAAATTGTTTAACCTATGTTAGCATTGTACCATCACCATAAGTCATCCCATTCATATTAGGTGTGATTTTTGGATTTTTCACCATTTTCTATCGTGATACTGTTGAAATTTTTTTGAATTTGTCTCTAACTGACTCTGGTTCCTTGTTTAACAGATACACTATGTCTGGACGCCGTGGAGCGGGGAAACGATCGTATATGCCTGGTATGCACATGCCACATCCCCCTCCTGTCTTATATGATGAGAGGTTCTTCCGGTCGGAGGCGGCCGCTTCACGCTCAGCATGGTTTCGAGCAAAGCGTATCGAAGCAGGCCGTTTTGTTAACTTGGAGCATCTTCATCGCTTTGATGTTGAGGCGGCTTTTGGGGTAATAGGTTGGTTACCTCTTATCCAGTATCGAGAGACTACTCGTCCTAACTTGGTAAAACTATTTTTCACTAACCTGGAGGTGGAAGGTGACTTAGATGATTGGGAGCATGCCAGAGATCTTCGCATCACTAGTTATGTGAAAGGGGTGATGATTTCATTTAACGCAGCCGAATTAGCTACTTTTCTGGAGATTCCTGACGACGGGGAACTCATTTATTGTCCACCCAGAGCCAAAGGATATCTTACTGAGGGCATGAGGGCAGCCATAGCCGCGCAGATCTTATTACCTGGTAGAGTCATGTTGGCTTCCAACCTACGTCCTTAGCCTCGCCTTTTCTGTTGAATCATTCAGCATAACATTGTTCCCCAGAGTGGACACTATGGAGAGTTATCGCAGTTGACTCAGTATCTCACCTACTGTGTGGCTACTCGACACCGGGTTTGTTTACCTTACTTGATTATGCGGGTTATGATCTTTGCAGCAATCTCCCTTATGGTCGGTTGATCACAGCTTTGTTACAGCATCTGGGTGTGGGTATGCATGGTGAGGTGGCTGTAGAGATCACCATGAGTTCTGATATAGATGCTGAGGCCATCTATAAGATGCAGATGGACGATCTAGTACTCAGTGATGAGGAGTTATAGGCTCGTCCTCTCCTACCTAGGAACCATGTGGCCCTTGCAGTAACAGCAGCTGCAGCAGCAGTAGAGGCAGCCGAGATGGGAGATGATGGGGATGCACACATGGAGGACATCCCAGCACCTGCACCCCAGCATTCTCCAATTGCAGGACCTTCTAGGCCTTCTCCAGTTGTTGGACCATCTAGGCCTTCTCCAGTTGCTGGACCATCCCATCCCTCTTCGGACCCAGTGATGAGCATGCTCACGGAGATCAGAGACCCAGAGAGGCATCCTTGATACTCAGAGAGACATCCTAAATACCTAGAGAGGACTCATGGATTCTCAGCGAGAGATGGGTCAGGAGTTGGGGTGTTTAGCTCGTAGCCTACGGGTCACACAGGACTAGGTTCATTGGCTCAGAGAGGTGTACGAGCGTGACTATGATATTGCAGACCCGGTACCATCTAGGCCCGCTACACCACCATAGTCAGATGTAGTTTTTATTTTATTTTCATGTGGTTTATTTTGTTACTAGAGTAACTATCCGACTTGTGGACTGTACTCTGTTGTTCACTTGTACTAAAGAAAATTTATGAAATAGTTAATTAGTCTCCTTTAATACTTCATTGTTTATAATTGTTCTTCCTTTATTAGTATATTATGCATCTTTCTTAAGTCTCAGGCATCAAACAAGCTTATGATGTGTTTTTATTAAAGTTTTTAAATTTTCCTAATTCAGCTCATTGGACACAGTTACATGCAGAATGAATAGCTGAACAGAGCCTGTGGCTCTGATACCAAATTGTCACACCCCAATTTCGGCTGAACCAGAAGTGTGAGTGAACTGGCTCTAAACCACGGTTCACACCAGGATCTCAATAGACCGTGTCAACCAATCATTCCCAAGCAATCTAACTTAATCAAAAGTAATACATAGCAGCGGATTAAAATATATAAATGAACTGAACTCTATATTATAATTAAAATAAATACTCCAATTATTCCATCATTCACAAAATTTAAGTAATAATTATTACAAAGTTTTTAACAGAAAATAAACCAGTCACTGAGAGAAGACACAGAACGAGCACTCGCATGACGCATCATGCTCGTCCTCCGCTGTCTGGGAGTCCAGGGCAGCCACCGTATTGTAGGCTGGAGCAGTCATAAAGTCCTCTACCGTATTCCCTGCATCAAGATCTGAAAAGAAATATATATATATATTTGGGTGAGCTCACAACTTAGCTCAGTAAAATACAAGACCAATGCGACAAACAATATGCATGGAATAACATTACAATTGGGTCAGGTATAACTTGCAAATATGCTATGGTAAGGTTTGGCGGCCACCGCACCTCCATGCACGAGAGTGTGAGCACACCCAACAATCAGGCACCTACCACACTACTGCTGTTGCCCCACATCACTCACTCCGGTATGGAGATAGGACTCGAGTCTAGCGGGCAGGAAAAACCACAATCCCACGTCCTCCCCCTAATACCCCATACCGTACCAATACCTAAACCCCTACTGGCAAGGGCTTGCAAGTGGGTTCCATTTCTAACCAGTCCTAAATGTCAATACAATATCAATGGCCCTACCCCAGCACGGCTCCCTACGATATAGAGATAGGGCTCGAGTCTGGTGGGCAGGAAGAACCACAATCCCACGTCCTCCCCCTGATACCCTATTCGCACCAAGTCTGCTAAAGTAAAAGACTATATGACCCTACCCTAGCACAACTCCCTACGAAATAGGGATAGGACTCGAGTCTGGTGGGCAGGAAGAACCACAATCCCACGTCCTCCCCCTGATACCCTATTCGCACTGAGTTTGCTAAGGTAAAAGGCGATACGAGAAAAGTGTTAGCTGTGGATATATCCAGGGCACACCCCCTTCACATTCCACACACTAACTAAAACATACACATGCCTAACATCCAAAAATCTTAGCATATGAAATGCATGAGTAGATAATAATAAAAGAGACAACTACATGGCATGTGAGATGCACAAACATCAAGCAATTAGATAACATAAAATTATTCACAAGGTTTATTGTTCTTTAATTAATTAGAGTTTGGGGTCTTGTTCCTTACCTGACACGTGATAAAACTCCCACTCTGCGTCACAGGGTTCACTCACGTTGTCTACAGGTCCTACATAATCATATCTTTATGTTAGAATCCATTTATTAAAGTTTCAGAGGTCAGAACCAGGTTTGGCCAAGCAAACCAAGCTCGGGAAGCATACCGGTTGCAGGTACCGGTCTCAGTATAGTGAGACCGGTATGTGCCACCGGTATATATACCGGTTGTGGTATATACCGGTTGCACACAGGTGAAGCCGGTTTGTGCCTCCGGTATACACCGCAGGCCCATACCGCCGGACCTTGTGTCCTACCGGTATAGTCCGTGGTCTGGATCCGAGGGCCCGATCTCGGATCTCCCTTTCCCTTTGGTCATTGGCTCGATTTCTAGGGTTTCTCCTAACCCATTCTAAGATTCAAATACTCTATAGGTCTTTTGATTTCGACTAGAATACCGTATCAAATCTAGGTTAGATTCGAATGAGAAAACTAATGGAAATCCTAGGCTTTTGGATCACTGCGCCGCTTCGCGGCTCCGATCCGACATCCTAATATTACTAATAGTATAGAGCACTTACCGGCGGTGTTCGGCGGTTGGCGGCGTGCTCCTCCACTGAAATCTCATTCCTAGGTGGCCTCTTCCTCCTTGGTCCTTCTCAACTCTTCTCCAGATGGCTAGGGTTTGAGAAGGATCAATGGAGTGGGATCATCCCTATAAATAGAAGAGAACCGTTCTTGGGAAGGTTTTTCATGATTGGAAACTTTCCAAGTTTCCATTCGAAGGAAGGGACCCGCTGGAGTTCGTCTCCCGTAGAAAATAAGCATACCGGACGCACATACCGGTTGGAGTGACCGCAACCGGTATAGTCCAACCGGTATACCATACCGATTGCACATACCGGTTGCACTGACCGCAACCGGTATAGTCAGACCGGTATGATGAGATTTAGACATTTTTCACAGTTCTCTTACCTGAAATTTGAGTGGCTCGTCACCCGGCTTCGCCTTCCGATCCGGTTATGATTGGGAGACCTGTCATCATATATAATCATGGATTAGACTGGGTTTTCAAAGTACGATTCTTACAGAAAATGCTTTTACAGTTAGTTTTTACAAAATTTATACAAGTACTATATGGATTGGAATGGTTTTATGAAATTTCTAATGCAAGCAAGACCTATTATGGCTAATGCTTAAATGTATGAACAACAAGAATTATGTTTTGTTTTTATATGTTAGAAATTATGTTCATGGTCAGATTACCTCAAGAATAGTTAAATATATTTAGTAGCTCCCCAGCTTCATGAGAACATGAGGGAACAAGTTAAAACAGTATAGAGCAAGTTTATTAACCAAGATACAATAGAATACAAGTAAAATATAGCAGGAACATGTTGAAAGTAACCATCAAGTATTAATATGCAAGTAATGCAAGAATGACAAGAAAAGAGAGAAAACAAGGATCTCAGTACCTCCTTAGACAAGATATAACCAATATGGACAGCAACACATAGAAAGTGTCAATCAAGTAGTTGAGATACAAGAGACACAAAAATGTCATGCAAAGATGAGAAACAGGGAATTAAGTACCTTTATAAACAAGGTAAGACAGGTATGAACAACAAGACTTAAGAACATGTTACTTAGAAAGAAAAGTCCTAGGAACCAGCTTAGGTGTGCATGTATTATGGTCACGTTGACAAGAAACGAAAGCATATGTTGAGTCTTTACAAGTGTCAGATAGCCAAGAAACGGGAGCATCTGCTAAGTCCCAAATATGACAAGCATGTTGACAAGAAACGGAAGTATCCGTTGAGTCTATATAAGTCATAGATGGATAAGAAACGGGAGCATCCGTTGAGTCTCATAGATGTAAAGAAAGTGACAAGAAACAGAAGCATCCATTGAGTCTAAGCAAGACAAGCAAGTGATAAGAAACAGAAGCATCCGTTGAGTCTAAACAAGACAGGCAAGGGGCGAGAAAAGGAAGCATCTGTTGAGTCCACTCATGTTTGCAATTAGTTAAGTTCATGTTAGTAGTTGGTCATAATTCATGTTAGGTTTAGTCAAGTTTACAGTGAAGCAAGAAATGGATTCATCCATTGAGCCCCAACCAGTAGCATATAGACTAGACAAGTAAGTGCAGATAAATGCAAGTTAACAATGGCAAGTGAGTCAGTGAGACCTGTCAAACAGGGAGTGAACTACAAGAATAGGGAACAAGAAATTCAGGAACATGAAACTTTAACAAGACAAATAAGTATTCATGAAAGTAGAAATTATCATGTCATGTTAACAAGACAAGGATCCAAGTACATGGATAACTAGCAAGCAAAGAACATTTATACAGATATACAAAACCAAGATAGATTTCCAGTTTCATGTCATGTATTATTATGTTGTTTAATGCATGTATTCCTTCCAAGTTATTAATCATTCATTGAGCTGTGGTTCACCCTAGTTGTTTACATCTTTTACAGATATTCATGAAGAAGACCAAGTGGGTATTACATGTAAAGAAGACCAAGCAGGGTACTAGACCCCTTGGCATTTGTATCATTTTGTGGATAGTATTTTTGGTGTGCAACTAGAATATAATTGCTATTTTTGTTGTGTGTGGCACTAGGTTTTTGGTGTTAAGCCACACCCTTTTGTTGTAACTAATGTAATTAAGTAGCACTTGGATGTAAACTCTAGTTATGTAAATATTGAAGTGATATTTCCACTGCATATGAGATTTATGGTAGACTGTTATGTTGAATGTTAGATAATGGATGTGAGTATGTTTTAGAAGAAAAAAAATATTACAAGTTTTTTTTTCAGTCTCATGTAATATAAGTGCTAACCAATGATTCGTTTCTTTCAAATGGGAAGGGGATGTCACATTTCTGGTACAAGGCATGCCACCTCCCTTTGGGCTAGAACCAGGGTAATGAAATCGCCTCATGCCTATCATTTGCATAGCATGAAAAATGTAATGGGACTGCATCCCAACAGAGATCCCCGATCCCCACTCCCATTGGGCCACCGTGCCCCTGCTAAGATGCTAGCAACTATAACTGAACCTGTGTGGCCATGCATTACCCATACCCTGGTATCTACATGTCACACAAGCGAATACCCATCCAACTACATATTCATTTAAACATACATAGTTGTTATAATGCGAAGCATGCTCAAGTATCACAATTATAGGATGACATGTTATATCACACAGCACAAACATACAAATATGTCCTAAGTTTATGAACCCGACTCCTCACCTGAGGCACCACTAGTGTTGCAGACCTAGAAGCCAGCGATAGGCTTCGTCAGATACCCGCATCAGTTTACCTATTAGATTACATAGGTTTCATTATGTTAGTTAAGTAGGATTTAAACCTGCATAGACATGTTCTAAATGTCCCTATGTGGGTCTCAAGATAAGTCGAGAACCCCACGATTGGTCCCCAAAGGATCTAACTAGGTAGACTAGCTATCAGTAGCCAAGGCGATGGATGGTGTCGAGGGAAGGTGCCTCCAAAATCACCCATCAACTGAGCCTCTGTAATAACAATAAACTTACAGAGAGGGAGGCAATGGTACAGGTGGATGGTTGTGCCCAGCTTTGCCTTTGCCTCCCAACAAGTATTAGCCAGCCCCATAAAGGTATGGCGGCCCCAAGAGCACAATTGGGGATGCTGTAAGACCCGTATCGATCTAACCAGTCTAACCACCTTGTACCAGGTCTACCCATCATGGTCGAGCCAAATGGACCAAGTGCGTGAAGGAAATAGCGAAATCAGGAAATAAACTGACCCAAAAATAGTGAATTGGAGGGCAGGGTCGCACACCTAGGTAGGCAAGGTCGACCCCCCCTCACTAAGAAATCAGACCCCTGATTTTTAACTGGGGGTCGGACAACTTAGAAACTGAGGGTCAACGGGATCTCCGACCCCCTCATCGACCCCTTGTTTGTCGACAGAAACCGCAAATAGGAAACTTTCTAAATTTCAATGGGATTCCTTCCTAATCTCAATGGGACTTATTTTTAGAGATTCTACTCTATAAATAGGACGTCCCTAAGCCTCTTTCACTTATTTTGAAACCCTAATTGAGAGTGAGAGAAAGAGAAGAGAAGAAGAAGAGAAGAAAAGTTGGAGAAGAGGACCGAATTGAAGAATTCAGAGAAATCTCTGAATCTCAGCAAACCTAAGGTATGGGCAAGCTTTCTATTTGATAATCTAAGACCTTAGAAAAGTTCATGAAGAGAGTATGGTCTAGGAGAAACCCAAATCATACACCCATGGGAAGATTTCGATGAAATCCATGGAGAAATCATGGTAGACAAGGTAAGGAAGAAACCTGGTGTTCTAAGCCATAGAACAAGCCTAGAATGGATTGTGGAAGTAAGCCATAGGACCCAAACATGAAAGAATGGATTGTAGAATGAAAATCTCGACTCAACCCACGGGAGGTCGCACGTGGGGTCGATTGGGAATCGACCCTATCAGACTACAGGATCGACCCCCAGTATTCGAAAAGTCAAGAATAGGGGTGGTCGCACCCAGGGTTGATGGAACATCCGACCCTGGCATCGACCCTACCCTGGGGGTCGATGTAGACTGCTACCCTACCTGCAACCCACCCTACGACCCGTGCTTAAAAACAAGCCTAATGATGCCGGAATGACTTCTAACCAAAATCTTATCGACTTGTTAGGTTATCCTATTGATATAAATGTGGTTTTAAAGCTTGAAAGAGGATCAACACTCAAGCAAAGGTGAGGGAACAAGACCTAAACTAATTGGCTAATAATAAACTATTTTTATTTCTTGAGTCCAATGCCATGACTGATTCTATGCGTGTATGCTTGTATGTGCATTCAATATGTCGTCCAATATTCCTACTATTACTGTTCATGCATATTTAATTCTGTTTATTTATAATATTATGATGATGATGATGCTAGGAATAGGCATGTGAATGTATGTGTGTGGTTAGTGTACATGGTGCGGGTAGGGGATGGTATCAACCTGTACAGCCTTGCCGTTTTCATGGGATGTATATTGTGCCATGGTTCTACTCAAGTCATGTCCACTGACATCTTCGTATTGCCATTACCTTAGCAGAACTATTACGTCGTAGGGTATCAGGGGAGGTGGTCTCGAACCTTGTAGTCTTCGACTCTGCCGGGGGGCCTTAGCTCTATCTCTATGGATGTATTAAGGGATGCTGGGGTGAGGCCTTAGATACACTGTTTGACATTAGGATTGGTTAGTTATGAGCCCAGTTTGCAAGCCCTCCCCAGTAGGGGCTTACGTGTTGGTATGGGCAATCGGTACAGCCATGCCGTTTTCATGGGGTGTATATTGTCCATGGTGGGTGCATGTGGGACGACAGTGTCGATACTCATTGGGCGGATTCACACACTCGTGTATAGAGGTGAGGCAACCGCTGAACCTTTTTATAGCACATTGTAAACTTACAAACCAGACCACAGATATGAATTGAATGCATGCATATGTTTGTTGCATTGTTTTGTTTGCTCACTGAGCCGTGATGTGTGCTCACCCTTTCGACGTCGAATATTTTTAGTTGATGATGCAGGTACCACGGTGGAAGACTATATGAATATTTCTGTGTACGGGCACATCACTGCGATGGAAGCTGAAGACTTAGTGGAAATGCATGACTCTTCATGCGAGTGCAACGCATGCATTTTCGATTAGATTTTGATTTGAATTATTAAGGAAATGTAATTGATATTTTATTTACTTATGTCTCAGTTGATATAACATAATTTGATACTTTATTTATGATTATCACAGCTAGATTCCTCAGTTCATTTATTATTAAGACTTCTGCTATTGTATATTTATTCTGATTATGGTTGTGGATGTATATGGTTTTATTTTCAACGGACACAGCCTATTAGAGATCCTGATTGAACTGTTGGTTTATTAGTGGTTCATCACACCGTTCTGAATGGTGCAGAATTGAGGTGTGACAACTTGGTATCAGAGCTCTCAGGCCTTGTCTGTTAAACCAGTATACTTCCACAAAAGTTCATGAACTGAGATAGGATAAAAATTTAAAAGATGTGATAATAACACACAATAAGCATCTGTGTTGTTTGAGACAAAATTGAAAGAGAATAATGCATCTATTAAATGAGAAACAAATTTATATACAACCAAAAGAAGAACAAACGTATATATACATGACTAAAGCAGAGTACAGTCTACAACCCGGACAGTTACTCTGGAGTACAAAAAAAGAGATAAACAAAAATACATCAAGAAGCTAGAGGTGATGGAGGAGGCGGTGCCTCACGGTCTCTATCATAATCCTCAGCATAGACTCTAGTCAACCAAGCTATCTGAGTCTGGGTCGTCTAGAGACTAGCTATGAGATCAGCCACCCGCTGGTCAGTCAAGTGTTGAGCAACCAGAAGCTCTCCCACCCGCTGATCCGATACGCGCTGAGCATCTAGAAGCTCTCCCATCCTCAAATCAGACATGCGCTGAGCCTCTCGTATCTCATGCAATATCCCCATCATGTCATCAAAAGGTACATACGAAGGACCAGCTGCATGTGAAGGACCAGCTAAATAAGAAGGACCAGCTCCTGAAGCATGAGTAGGTGATGGAGGAGGTATGGCATCCACATCCATGTACAAACGATCGTCATCACCCCCATGAACTCCTGCTCTAGCGGCTGCTGCTGCTGCCTCAGCACCAGCTATCTCCACTTGAGTACGTGGACGCACCAGAGCGTTCCTCTCCTCGTCGCTGACCTGGGCATCCCGCATGCCCATCTTACAGATGACCTCCCATTCCAAAGGTGATGAGAAGGATTTCTCCTAAATCCTCTCATCCACCATGTCAACACCCAGGCGGATAAGCAGCATAGATATCATGCGTCCATAAGGCAGGTTGCCAGTATGACTAGGCAACGTAGCGCTGAACATCGTCTGCATGATGATGTAAGGAAGGCAGACGGGCTGCCTAGTACAGATACAGTACAACAGATACTGGGTCAACTGGGAGATCCTCTCGTAGTGCCCACTCTGAGGTATCAGGTTGTGCTGAATAATGTTGCAGTACACCCAAGGCTCTGGACGAAGATAGATTGCTTTCATCTCCCAGCGATCCTATCTGATGATCTGACGATCAATCTCAGCTCTCATCTCCAATGAAAAGAACTGGGGCTCTCCAGGAGCACAGAACACCAAGGGGCCATCATATGAAATGCCCAACAAGTCGGCTAGCTGTCGATAATCAAATGAGATCTCGACCCCCTTGACGTAGCTAGTGATCCGAAGCTCTCTACCCCTCTCGGTATCGTTGTAATCTCCCACCACCTAGAGAATATAGTAAAACTGTCTCACCAAATCTGGCCGAGTGCAGGCGTCATAGGTGATCATAGGAAGCCAACCCATGTTACCAAAAGCCCTCTCCACATCGAACAGGGCCAGGCTAGCCAAGTCTACCCGGCGACCTCCCTCTACCTTCTCACGAGAATAGCGGGCATACTATGTCTCCGCCTCGTTAGAACGGAAGCGGACTGGGTCATGAACCCTGGGTACTTTGGTACGAGCCATAGTATCTGCAAAAACAAAGAGAAACAGATATTGGGTTAGTAATGATGAAAAACCCAAAACTTTCGACAGTATAACGACATAAATTGATCAAAAGCCTCACTTTTCACCCATACACGTGGGCAGGAGGACTTATAAAGGTTTTAAACAATCCTGCAAGACTCATACAGTTGGAAATTTCATTTAAAGAGATTGAATTTGAAGAAATTTCAAGAAATTCAAAAATCTCGACAAATTAGGGCAAAAATGGGAAAATTCAAGTTTCTCGATAACCAACCGACGAAACTCAAATATTTTTGAGGGCTTTCGTTCCTTGAGTCATCAACAACAAAAGCCCCCAATAAAAATCAATTTTTTACGGTTGGAAAAAGTTTAATTTGAAGAAAACGAGTTAAATGAGTAAAAACCTAGCTAAGGAAACCTAAAAACATGAAAATGTAGAGAACATATCTGTAGACGAGGTGTGGACGTTGAAATAAGAAGCAAATAGCACCAAAGAGTCTGAGTTGGCACTGTAGCAACTCAGAGGGACGAGCCGAGTCGAAAAGGGGGAGGAAGAATGAAAAATGGATTCAAAATCAGAAATAAAAACCTGATTTTTAGTCCGAGGGTCGGAGAATTTGACCAAGACGTCCGACCCCCCCTCCGACCCCCGCATCGACCCTCAGCTCGGTAATCTGACAGAGAACCAGGGGTCGAACCCTGGGTCGGACATTTATCGACCCCCTCATCGACCCCCGGCTCTCGGTAAGAATCAGTGATTTCTCAGGGTCGCGTACTGAGGGTCGGACATCCATCGACCCCCACCATCGACCCTGTAGTGAAAATACAACATTTTCGACAGAATGATCTGAAAATTTTGAAACTTGCATTTGTTAGTGGATTTAAATTATGAGAATGAAGTATATAATGATTGCCTCACGTATTATATGATTTTTAGGCATTCCCACTATCAGAACAGATAATGGCTGGAAGCAGAGTGACCAGACAAAGACGTAACTCTATCCCACCACCACCACCTGTGGGGGAAGACAGCCAGACACACCTGGAAACGCAGGGGAATACGAACACGGCACCGTCCGTAATTAATGGGCAGACAAATCCTACAAATCTGCCAGCTCCACCTACAGACCTGGCTACAGCCGTCCTGAATTTGGCCCAACAACTACAGCAAATACAACAGGCACAAGCTACTATGCAAGCTGCCATAGGCATGACCTTTCCGGCTACACAGACGACACCGATGCCAGCAGGACGGGCAAGCATGGTACCAGGGGGAAGCAACATAGTACCCCACGCACCTCAGACTCCCATCATGTAGGCTCAAGTGCAGAATCCTAAGGTAGCTCAAGGTGGATATCAATACCAACCACCTATGTGTGGGGCGTATGTCCCGCAACAAATAGACCACTCCAGACTGGTGGAGCGTTTTTTAAAAATGAAGCCCAAAGAATTAAATGGCAAGCCAGCAGATCCTTTATGGCCGACACACTGGGTTGACGAAATAGAAATAAATTTTATGATGATGACAGTAAATGAAGAAGAGAAAGTATTGTGTGCCACCTTTATACTGAAAGGAGATGTACACCATTGGTGGAGGTTTACCAAGACATATTTATTAACAATGCACGCCCAACTGACTTGGGATATTTATAAGGAGGCATTCTTTGAGAAGTACTTTCCTAGAAGTTTCAAAGATTATATGGAAAGAGAGTTCCTGAGTTTATATCAGGGGCAGATGACCATGGATGCATATCAACAGCGTTATGAGGAGCTATTCTTCTTTGCACCCGCCAGTATGCAAGAGGAAAACCCTCCAAAATAAGTCCCATTGAGTTTAGGAAAGAATCCCTTGGAATTAGGAAAGTTTCCTAATTTATGATTTCTGTCTATCATCGTAGGGTCGGACGTAGGGTCGCAGGATCCATCAACCCTATGTTTTTCTAGTCATGCGACCCTACGACTAGAAAATCATAGGTTGGACTTCTGTTGAGGTGGGGTCGACCCTACCTATTTAGGCTTTGACCCTACCCTCACGTTTACTATTTTTTGGGTCAGACTCATACCTGGTCTTGTGATTTTCTTCACGCACTTGGTCCACTTGGCTCAACCATGATAGGTAGACCTGGTACAAGGTGGTAAGACCGGTTAGTTTGATACGGGTCTTACAACTCCCCCCTTCTTATTAAAAATTTCATCCTCGAAATTTGTACATACCTTTCGAGTCGAAAAGGTGAGGATATTGCTTCCGCATAGCATTCTCTTCTTCCCATGTGATATCTTCTATATCTCGGCTCCTCCAGGTGACTTTAACATAGTATATGTCACGGTTACGTAGACGTTGAACCTTTTGACTAGTGATTTCAGTTGGTGCTACTTCGAATGTCAAACCATCAGTTAGATCTGGTGGATCTGCTGTCAAAATGTGTATTGGGTCTCTAACATACTTCTTTAATAAGGAGATATGAAATACATCATGCACACTTGATATAGATGGTGGTAGTGCTATCTGATAAGCCACTTTTTCACATTTGGCTAGAATCTCATATGGCCCGACATATCTCAGACTTAGCTTTCCTTTCTGTCCGAATCGTTTTAAACCCCACATAGGTGATACATTCAGAAATACCTTATCACCTACAACAAATCAAGGTCTTGACGTCGAGTATCTGCGTACTGTTTCTGACGATTCTAAGCCGTTCTAACTCTTTCCTTGATGATGTCGACTACTCGATAAGTCTCTTCAACAAATTCTGGTCCAACGATGCTACATTCACCAACTTCATTCCAAAACAAAGGAGTTTGACACTTCCTCCCATACAGTGCTTCATAAGGTGACATCTGTATAGTAGCCTGATAGCTGTTGTTATAGGTGAACTCGATCAATGGTAGTTTCTCATCCCATGATCCTTTAAAATCAATTACACAGGCTCGAAGCATGTCTTTTAAAATTTGAATGGTACGCTCCGACTGTCCGTCTGTCTGAGGATGGAATGCAGTACTGAACTTCAATGTTGTACCCATAGCCTTTTGCAATCCTTTCCAAAACTTTGAAGTAAAGCGTAGGTCTCAGTCGGACACAATGCTTTTAGGTACACCATGTAATATGAAAATGTTATCCACATATAGCTTGGCTAACCTCTCCAGGGAATACTGTGGTCGTATTGGTAAAAAGCGAGCTGTCTTAGTCAGATGATCTACAATCACCCAGACCGCGTCAACTACTCGAGGAGTCAATGATAACCCAGTGACGAAGTCCATAGTGATGCAGTCCCATTTCCATGTTGGTTCTGGCAGTGGCTGCAACAGTCCTGCAGGTCTTTGTCGCTCAGCCTTCACCCTCTGACAATTTAGGCATTGAGACACGAATTTAGCTACAATTGCTTTCATTCCTCTCTACTAATATAATTTCTTCAAATCATGATACATCTTTGTACTTCCAGGATGTACCAAATAGGCGGTGGTATGAGCTTTCTTCATTAGTCGATGTCAAATGTCCAAATTTTTTGTTTTAGGAACACATATTCTTCCTTTGTACTTCAGTACCTTTTCATCATCTAAGGTGAACTCAAGAATAATCCTACCTTTTTCGATGTCTTCTTGTACCGTTCTTAGGTAAGGATCTGATCTAATAGCTGCTTTCACTTCATCAATTATATCAGGTACAATCTTCAACGTTGCGAACATATTTGAAAACCGATGAATAAACCCTTGGTTGGTTGATTCACCTGGTGCATCTATCACGAACTACTCATTATCGTAATTGAACACTTTTCCTGTAGTACACATTGTTGCAGTTGTGTTAACCTCTCCTTGAGATTTTATCATTGCTTTTCTGCTTAGCGCATCAGCAACTACATTATCCTTTCCTGGATGATACTGGATATCACAATCATAATCTTTCAATGATTCCAGCCATCTTCTTTGTCTCATGTTCAAGTCCTTCTGATTAAAAAGATAAGTGAGACTCTTATGATCTGATTTAATCTGAAATTTCTCTCCGTACAAGTAATGTCTCCATATCTTGAAAGCATGTACTACTGCCGCTAATTCCAAGTCATGAGTGGGATAGTTCTTCTCATGTGTCTTCAGTTGTCTTGAGGCATACGTAATTACTTGTTCTCCTTGCATAAGTACACATCCTAAACCCAAGCCCGACGCATCTGTATACAAGATAAATGACTGTCCTGGAATAGGAATAGTCAAGATCGGAACAGATATCAATCTAGCCTTCAATGTTTGGAAACTCTTCTAACATTTATCAGTCCAAACAAACTTTTTGCCCTTCTTAGTTAAACTGGTGAGAGGTACGGCAATTCTGGAATAGTCTTCCACGAATCATTGATAATACCCAGCAAGACCTAGGAAACTTCTAATTTCTGCAACGCTCTTTGGTGCTTCCCACTTCACAATGGCTTCAATCTTGCTAGGATCCACTTTAATTCCTTCAGCAGATACAACATGGCCTAAGAAAGCGACCTCCTTTAACCAAAACTCACACTTTGAAAATTTGGCGTAAAGCTTCTCTTTCCTTAATCACTGTAGAGCGGCTCTTAGATTCATGACATGAGTTTCCTTGTCCTTGGAGTAGACCAATATATCATCAACAAACACAATGACTGACGTATCCAACATATCATGGAATACCCGATTCATGAGTTCCATAAAGGTTGCGGGTGCGTTAGTCAATCCAAAAGACATGACTAAAATTTCATAATGTCCATATCTTGTTCTGAATGCTGTCTTTGGAATATCACCTTCTTTAATCTTCAATTGATGGTATCCTGACCGAAGATCAATCTTGGAGAACACCTTGGCACCTTGCAACTGATCGGACAAGTCATCGATCTGAGGCAACGGGTATCGATTCTTGATTGTAAGCTTATTCAATTCTCGGTAGTCTATACACAGTCGAACGCTATCGTCCTTCTTCTTTACAAATAATACTGGCGCTCCCCATGGTGATATGCTGGGTCTGATGTAACCCTTGTCCGATAATTCTTATAACTGTACCTTCAATTCCTTCAGTTCAGTAGGAGCCATTCGATAGGGTGCTTTAGATACTGGTGCGGCTCCGGGTATCAGGTCTATAACGAACTCTGTCGCTCTGTCGGGTGGCAGTCCTGGTAGTTCTTTAGGAAATACATCTGGAAAGTCATGCACAACATCAATATCCTCCATTCGTGGTGCTTCCTTGGTGAGGTCGACCACTAATACTAAATACCCAATTCCTCCTCTTTCGAGGCATTTCCTAGCCTTTAATGCAGAGAGGATGAGTTTTCATTTACGGAGAAGTTTGGTTCCCACAAAACTAAACTCCGCTCCTTCCTTGTCTTTAAATGTCAGCTTCTTTTCTACACATAATAGGTTTACAGAATGCCGAGCTAACCAGTCCATTCCCAAGATGACGACAAAGTCTGCCATCTCAAGTTGAATCAAGGTTGCATCCAAAGTCTGTCCATCCATATGATTCGAACATTGTTAATAACACTCATCCAATACACATCTAGTCCAAAAGGGCTTGAACTAGCAAAATCTGGTATAAAGGTCTTAAGAGCACATCTAGCTCCTTAATCTCCTAGTTTTTCAAAGACTATTGCTTAAAATCTCATATATCCCAAAAAATCACATTAGCTTACACCTTCTCTATCATTGTTGTTCTACCCTGATCTCTCTTTCATATACCTCAAAAAATATCTTGTGATTGTTACTTACTTTCTTGCCCATGCACTCTTTTATAGACATGACCATATCTATCTATTCAGCAATCTCGAAACAGATCCTCCATTTCTTCATATGAGGTTCCTTGGCTATAGAATCTAATCTGAATTTAATCATCTTACTTCCCATAATTCCTTACTCACTAAACATCTTATCAATGGATATCGAGAAATGCAAGAATCAGAATGTTTATCCAAAAGCAATTCATTTTCTTCTTTCGAATTCAGGGTAATGATGAACACTTGCTTTATCTAATGAACTTAGGTTTAAAGGATCAGGAGTAAATCTATGGTAATCCAACCGGCATCAAAAGATCGTCAAGTGGCCCATGGTCTAAATATATAAAAAAAAATAGAGGTTTTACAATTCTTAACCTCATGGTTATAGGTTCTATCGAGTATATAATGCCATTGGTCAAGGCACTACAAGAATAAATCTGGAGAAAGTTTTGGTACATCAATAAATCAGGTAAAAATCGAAAAGATGTACGCTCAACATGATTTAAAATTCGATCAATCCAACATGATTTGAAAATGTTTAAGGCTTCGTCTTCAGAAAATATTTCTCAATCCTTGGTCGGATCATTTTGTCATGATGCAGCTATCCCATACATCGGTGGCTGATATGGGTAACCACCTTGATACACTGTGTAAGAATCGTACTTTGAAAACCTGGTCTAAACCGTGGTTTTATATGATGACAGGTGTCCCAATCGTAGCCGGACCGGAAGGCAAAATCGGGTGACGAACTACGCAAAATTTTAGGTACAAGAACCACTCAAATTTGATAAAAATTCATACCGGCCTGACTATACCGGTCTGAGTCAGTCAGACTGGTGTGGTGCAACCGGTATGGTATACCGGTCTGAGTATACCGATTTGAGTCACTTAGACCGGTATGTGCGACCGGTACACTAATTTTCTGCGGGAGACAGACTCCAGCGGGTCCCTCACTCCGAATGGAAACTTGGAAAGTTTCCAATCATGGAAAACTTTCCCAAGAACGGCCCTCTTCTATTTATAGAGATGATCACACTCCATTGATCCTTCTCAAACCCTAGCCGTATGGAGAAGAGTTGAGAAGGAGCAAGGAGGAAGAGGCCGCCCAGGAAGGAGACTTCAGTGGAGGAGCACACCGCCAACCGACAAACACCGTCAATAAGTGCTCTATACTATTAGTAATATTAGGATGTCGGATCGGAGCCGTGAAGCGGCGCAGCAATCCAAAAAGCCTAGGATTTCCATTAGTTTTCTCATTCGGATCTAATCTAGATTTGATACGGCATTCTAGTCGAAATCAAAATACCAATAGAGTATTTGAATCTTAGAATGGGTTAGGAGAAACCCTAGAAAACTTAGTAGATAACCGACAAGGAAGGGAGATCCGAGACCTTGCTATCAGATCCAAACCATGGACTATACTGGTTGGACACAAGGTCTGGCGGTATGGGCCTACTGTGTATACCGGAGGCACATACCGGTCTCGCCTATGTGCAACCAGTATATACCGCAACCGGTATACATACCGGTGGCACATACCGGTCTCACTATACTGAGACCGGTACCTGCGACTGGTATGCTTCCCAAGCCTGGTTTGCTTGGCCAAACCTGGTTCTGACCTCTGTAACCTTAATAAATGGATTCCAACATTTGAATATGATTATGTAGGACCTATAGACAACGTGAGTGAAACCTGTGACACAGAGCGGGATTGTTATCACGCGTCAAGTAAGGGACAAGACCCCAAACTCTAATTAATTAATTAACCAGTAAACCTTTGCAACTAAATTGTATATGAATTTCCTTGCTTGATGTCTGTGCATTTCACATGCCATGTAGTTACTTCTTTTGTTACTATTATCTGTTCATGCATTTCATATGCTAGGAATGTTGGATGTTAAGCATGTGTATGTTTTAGTTAGTGTGTGAAATGTAAAGGGGGTGTGCCCTGGATATATCCACAACTAACACCTTTTTCGTATCACCATGTACCTTAGCAGACTTGGAGCGAATAGGGTATCAGGGGGAGGACGTGGGATTGTGGTTCTTCCTGCCCGCCAGACTCGAGCCCTATCTCTATGTCGCAGGGATCCGTGCTGGGGTAGGACATTGATACTGTATTGCCATTTAGGACTGGTTAGAAATGGAACCCACTTGCAAGCCCTTACCAGTAGGGGTTTAGGTATTGATACGGTGTGGGGTATCAGGGGGAGGACGTGGGATTGTGGTTCTTCCTGCCCGCCAGACTCGAGTCCTATCTCCATACCGGAGTGAGTGATGTGGGGCAACAACATTAGTGTGGTAGGTGCCTGACTGTTGGGTGTGCTCACACTCTCGTGCATGGAGGTGCGGTGGCCGCCAAACCTTACCATAGCATATTTACAAGTTATACCTAACCCAAATTGTAATATTATCTCATGCATTTTGTATGTTGCATTGGTCTTGTACTTACTGAGCTAAGTTGTGAGCTCACCCAAATATATATATATATATATATATATATATATATATATATATATATATATATATTTCTTTTCAGATTTGGATGCATGGTACACAGTTGATGACTTCGTGACTGCCCCAGCATACGATACAGTTGCTGCCATTGATACCCAGGCAGTGGAGGACGAGAATGACGCATCATGCGAGTGCTCCTTTTGTGTTTTTCTTTAGAGGGGATTTTATTTTGAACAATACATTGTAATACTTTTATTATTTAAATTTGCGAATGGTGGAATAAGTTGAATAATTATTTTAATTTATCACATAGATCTCAGTTCATTTATTTATATTCCATTGCTATGTATTATTCTTTGATTATGTTAGATTGCTTGGGAATGATTGGTTGACACGGTCTATTGAGATCCTGGTATCAACCGTGATTTAGAGCCGGTTCACTAACACTTCTGGTTCAGCCGGAATTGGGGTGTGACAACTTGGTATCAGAAGCTCTGTCCAGCAAATCATTTTGTTTCTAACTGTGTCCAATGAGCTGAGTTAGGAAAATTAAAAACCTTAATAAGAACACACCCATAAGCTTGCTTGTTGCTTGAGACTTAAGAAGGATGCATAATATACTATTAATGGAAGAACAAATATAAGCACTGAAGTATGAAGAGAAACAAATAACCATTTCATAAGATTTTTTTTTGTTATATACAAGTGAACAATAGAGTACAATCCCAAGTCGGACAGTTACTCTAGTAACAAAATAAACCACATGAAAACAAATAAAAACTACATCTGACTATGGTGGTGTAGCGGGCCTGGATGGTATCGGGTCTGCAATATCATAATCCTGCTCGTACACCTCTCTGAGCCAATGAACCTGGTCCTATGTGACCTGTAGGCTACGAGCTAGACGCCCTAACTCCTGACCCATCTCTCTCTGAGTATCTAGGATACCTCTCTGAGTATCTCTGATCTCCATAAGCATGCTCATAACTGGGTCCGAAGGGGGATGAGATGGTCCAGCAACTGGAGAAGGCCTAGAGGGTCCTGCAACTGGAGAATGCTAGGGTGCAGGTGCTGGGATGTCCTCCATGTGTGCACCCCCATCATCTCCCATCTCGGTTGCCTCTGCTGCTGCTGCAGCTGCTGCTACTGCAAGGGCCGCATGGTTCCTAGGTAGGAGAGGACGAGCCTGTAACTCCTCGTCACTGAGCACTAGATCATCCATCTGCATCTTATAGATGGCCTTGGCATCTATATTAGAACTTACGGTAATCTCCACAGCTACCTCACCCTACATATCCACACCCAGTTGCTACAGCAAAGCTGTGATCAACTTACCATATGGGAGATTGTCCGTCACACCAGGCATGGCCGCATATATCATAACCCGAATAATCAAGTAAGGCAAACAAACCCGATGCCTGGTAGCCACACAGTAGGTGAGGTACTGAGTCAACTGGGATAACTCTCCATAGTGTCCACTCTGGGGAACAATGTTATGTTGTATGATCCTGTAGAATAGGCGAGGCTGAGGACGTAGGTTAGAAGCCAACATGATTCTACCTGGTAATAAAATCTGCTCGGCTATGGCTGCCCTCATGTCCTCAGTAAGATATCATTTGGCTCTGGGTAGACAATAAATGAGTTCCCTGTCGTCAGGAATCTCTAGAAGTGCAGCTAGTTCGGCTGCGTCAAATGAAATCATCACCCCTTTTACATAGCTGGTGATGCGAAGGTCTTTGGCATGCTCCCAATCATTTAAGTCACCTTCTACCTCTAAGTTGGCAAAGAACAACTTCACCAAGCTAGGGCGGGTAGTCTCTCTATAATGGATGAGGGGTAACCAACCAATTATCCCAAAAGCCGCCTCAACATCGAAGTGGTGAAGATGCTCCAAGTTGACAAAATGGCCTGCTTCGATACGCTTTGCTCGAACCATGCTAAGCATGAAGCGGCCGCCTCCGACCGAAAGTACCTCTCATCATATAAGACAGGTGGGGGGTGTGGCCTGTGCATACCAGGCATAAATGATCGTTTTCCCGCTCCACGGCGTCTAGACATAGTGTATCTGTTAAGCAAAGAACAAGAGTCAGTTAGAGACAAATTCAGAAAAATTTCGACAGTGTAACAATAGAAAATGGTGGGAAAGCCTAAAAACACACCCAGTATGAATGGAATAACTTATTGTGATAGTACAATGCTAGCATAGGTCAAACAATTTCATCAAAGCAAAGAAATGGAGGCATATTAACAAAATTTATCAAAAATCTCGAAAGAACCTAGAAACCTAGGTTAAAAGTCAAAATTTTGAGATTTTCTTTAAACCAATCGATAGAACTACGAATTGGTTGAGGGGTTTTGCACATTTAGACCCCTAAAACCTTTCTCAAGCGAAGAAAGGAGTTTTCTATGGTTACAAATTTTCATAATAAGAAAGAACTAGGTTTTGGTGTAAAAGACGATGAAAAATGTTCTAAAAGAGAGAAGAGAAGGATGAGCTTACCTGAGAGGCGAGATTGGTACTCTAGGATGAAGTAGAAACAATCTTAGGAGCACCGGATGCACTGTAGAGACTCGGAAACCCAGAGAGAAATCGCCACCGGAGTAAACTCAAAAGAGAGAAATGAGAAATGAGACCAAAAATCGTGATTTTAAAGGTTTTTAGGGATACCGGTTGCACATCTGGGCTGGACTGTGCGACCGGTACCCCCCTGCGGATGGTGTGACCGGTACCTACATGTGGTGTGTGTGACCGGTATCGCCTGCGGTTTGGCCAGACCGGTATGAATTACCAGTCATACCGGTCTCACTCCATGTGAGACCGGTACCGCTGTCGGAACCCTATGGGGATTGGGAATACAAAACCATTCTGAGAATTGACTGAACTTGATTCCAGACCTCACGCCTGCATGATAAGACTAGAATAAAGGATTGTACATATAAAATTTTGAAAGATAACTGAAAATTTGCTTATGTTTCTTCCCTATTGATGTATACATATGCTGCATATGCGTTGAGACTAAATGTTAATTGGAATAATTCTCTAATTTGTCTCATGTATCTCAATGTATTCAAATATCATACAGGGAATTAAATTGCCTCAATGGTGAGAGGAAATGGATGTAGAGTTCATCGCAGACGCCGTCACTCAAGGGCGCCTACCATGGACAGGAGTTCAGGTACTAAAAACTCAAAAGAGAATGAAGAGAGAGTAGGTGGGGAGGAACTTAACCCCCAAAACGAAAATGAAAATCTGGTAAAGGCCAATGAAGAACCGCCGTCACAGGGGCAACCATCTACAGGCTCCGAAACAATGATGGCTAACTTGGTCACCAATATGGAGGCACAGCAGAAGAAGTTCTTTGATGAAATGTTAAAAATGTTCTTGCCACCTGGGCCTGTGTCGACACCTGCAAACATGCCATCCACAAATGCCGAGAATGTCCATGCAGCACCAGTGGGGGTTAGCACAGTTACTGAAGAACCACCACAACAGGGCCAACCGAACACAGTTCCCCACCCGGTTACAGGGACGCCAATTCCTAACCAAGATCAAGGAGGGTATCAGGGACCGTATCATGGTGCATACTATGGGGGATATCAGGGAGGAAATCAGAGTGGCTATTCTTATCAGCCACAATGGTATGGGCAGGCACCATATGGACAGGTTTCTTATGCACAGGGTAGTCTTTCCAGAGCGGTGGATGGATTTTTAAAGCTGAAAGCACCAACTTTTACACGAAAGTCAAGGAAAACATGTGGCCAGCGCAGTGGATAGCTGAAATGGAGAAGAACTTTCGACTACTGGAGTGTCAGGATGGGGATAAAGTATTATATGCCACTCACATGCTGAAGGAGGAAGCCAATGGGTGGTGGAGTTCTACTAGATCATATCTGGAAACAAAGCACCAGATAATCACTTGGCACATTTTCAAGGAGGCTTTCTTCGAGAAATATTTTCCCAGGAGTTTTCGTGATCAAATGGAGAGGGAGTTCCTAAATTTACAACAATCTCAGTTGACAGTAGAGGCATACCAACAAAGGTATGAGGAGTTATTCTTTTTCGCTCCAACCAGTATGCAGGAGGAGGAAACAAAGACTCGTCGTTTCACTATGGGACTTCGGGGTATTATCAGAGAGCATGTGCTGGGTCGAGGGTTGAGTATATATAATGAAGCTGTACAGGTGGCTCGAGTCATCGAGGCCAGTCAGAGAGAAAGTTTCTTCGCACAAAATAGGGGTCTGAAGAGGCCTAATCCTGAGTCCCAAGGTGGAAGAAACAACAGGCCATACCGTCCATTCAGGCCACCAACTAACACAGTGCCTCCCAGACCGGCTCTTGCAATGACACCATAGGCAACGGGGCCGAACCCTAATGTAAAGTGTTTCAATTTCCAACAGGTGGGGCATTATGCCAGAACATGCCCACAACCAAAGAGGGAGCAATAGCAAGGCAAGGTGTATGCTGTTACCACAGAAGAGGTAGCCGCATCACCAGATGTGGTTACAGGTACAGTAAATATAGCAGGATTACCTGCCAGAGTCCTGTTTGATTCGGGGGCCACCCATTCCTTTGTGTCAGTGTCATTCGAAAAAGGACTAGAACAACCCATCAAGACTCTACAACCAAGTCTGTTAGTTCGGTCTCCAATGGGAATGGAGGTAGTATTAGAAGAATATTATGGTCCTTGCCTAGTGCTTATTGAAGGACGAGAGTTGAAAGCCAATCTAGTCCAGCTGGAGATGTCAGATTTCGATGTCATTCTTGGCATGGACTGGTTATCTAAACATTCAGCAAACCTATTATGTGCTGAAAAGAAGTTGGTGTTCAAGGATAGTGAAGGGTCGGAGTTCAACTTTAAAGGGGCTAGGCTGCCTAGAAAGAGAAAGCTTATACTCGCAGCCCTAAAAGCAAAGAAGTGTTTAGAGAAAGGGGGGATAGGATACCTCGTATCAGTGGTGGATGTGACCGCTGACTTGCCAACAATGGAGGACATCAAAGTAGTACAGGAATTTCTTGATGTATTTCTAGAAGACCTACCCGGGTTGCCACCAGACAGAGCTACTGAGTTTGTGATAGACCTCCTACCAGGGGTAGCACCTGTGTCTAAAGCACCTTACAAGATGGCTCCTACCGAGTTGAAAGAGTTAAAGACTCAGCTGCAAGAACTGTTAGACAAGGGATTTATAAGGCCTAGTATCTCACCTTGGGGAGCACCTGTGCTCTTTGTCAAGAAAAATGATGGTAGCGTACGTCTTTGTATGGACTATCGAGAATTAAACAAGCTCACTATCAAGAACAGGTACCCACTACCAAGAATAGATGATTTGTTTCACCAATTACAAGGTTCGAGTATATTCTCAAAGATTGATCTGAGGTCAGGGTATCATCAACTCAAGATTAAGGAAGCAGACATCCCCAAGACAGCTTCCAGGATGCGTTATGGACACTATGAGTTCCTTGTGATGTCCTTTGGGTTGACTAATGCACCTGCATCATTTATAGAGCTAATGAACCGAGTATTCCATGACATGTTGGATCCGTCGGTTATCGTGTTCATCGATGATATTTTAGTGTACTCCAAGGATCAGGAAACACACGCATTACAAAGACTGAGGAGAGAGAAGCTTTATGCAAAATTCAAGAAGTGTGAATTCTGGTTAGATGAAGTGGCCTTCCTTGGTCACATGGTGTCTGCTGAGGGAATCAAGGTCAATCCCAGTAAAATTTCTGCCATAATAGGATGGGTGGCGCCAAAGACAGTTGCTGAAATTCGTAGTTTCCTGGGCTTAGTTGGATATTGCAGAAAGTTTGTGGAGGATTATTCCAAGATTGCTGTTTCACTCACCAGGTTGACCAAAAAGGGGGAGAAGTTCATATGGACTGAAGAATTTGAGAAATGCTTCCAAACGTTGAAGTCAAGACTAGTATCAACACCTATATTGACTATTCCAGCTCCAGACCATCCATTCACACTATATACAGATGCTTCAGGTTTGGGACTAGGTTGTGTGCTAATGCAAGGAGAACAGGTGATAGCCTATGCCTCAAGACAACTGAAAGAGCATGAGAAGAACTACCCTACACATGACCTAGAATTGGCAGCGGTCATTCATGCTATCAAGACTTGGAGGCATTATCTGTATGGTGAGAAATTCTAGATTAAGTCTGATCACAAAAACCTGACGTATCTTTTCACCCAAAAAGACCTGAACATGAGGCAGAGGAGGTGGTTAGAATTACTCAAGGACTACGACTGTGACATTCAGTATCTCCCTGGTAAAGCTAACATTGTAGCTGATGCGCTGAGCAGGAAATGGGCATCGAACCCTGAAGCAGGACCAAGTACAAATGCAGCATTGTGTGCTGCTGTTTCTGGCTCATTTGAGGATGAAGAACAGCTCTTAATAAAGTCAGCAGATGATCCTATTGAGCAAGGGTTGATACACTAGTTACCCTTATGTTTGTAGCATTGAAGATTAATCAAAAGTTCCACCGATCTACTATTAAGATTTTGCCCGACTTGAAGGAAGAAATAAAGGCAGCAGTCCTACAGGACCCATACCTCAGGACAGTTCAAGAAGATTTGGAAAAGGGTTGAGCCAACCCTGATTTCACCTTGGATGTAAACAAGGTACTCAGATATCATGGGCGTTTATGTGTAAGACCCACACGCCACGAACCTGATCTAACCTTACATTTCTTGTCATGACCCGTCTACATATCATGGTCGAGCCAAGTGGACCAAGTGTGTGAAGAAACCCAAGACCTAATATGAAATTTTACTCAAAAAACAGTCAAAATGAGGGTAGGGTCGCATGCCTAAACAGGCAGGTCCGACCCCCCCATCGACCCCCACCATCGACCCGTGACCAGGGGTCGCAGGGTGTCTCGAATTATTCGACCCCCCCCATCGACCCCCGGTAATCGGGAGAAATAGTACGAACCAAAAATTAGGAAACTTTCCTAATTTCAATTGGAACCTTTCCTAAACTCAATGGGACTTATTTTGGGAGGTTTTACTCTATAAATAGGACGTCCCTAAGCCTCTTTCACTCCTTTTACAACCCTAATTGGATTGAGAGAAAGAGAAGAGAAGGAAGAGAAGAAGAGGAGGAAAACTTGAAGAAAAGACTAAGGAAGAAGAAGAAGTTCAGAGATATCTTGGAAACTCAAACTACAGAAGGTATGAACCTTAATCCCCATCTGAATTGAAAGCCTAGAATAGATTATGATGAAGTTAGGTTAGGAGAAACCCTAATACCATCCATCCATGGTTAGGTTTCAATGGAAACCATGGAGGAAATCGTTGAAACCATGTAGGTGAATAAAGAATAGTTCTAAACCATAGAACATGTGTGGAATGGATTGTAGAAGCAAGTCATAGGACCCCAAACATGAATGAATGGACGAAATTTGATATTTTCGACTCAAACCATGGGGGGTCGCACCTAGGGTCGATGGAACATCCGACCCTAGCATCGACCCCCAGCATTCGGGAAGCCCAGGAAAGGGGTGGTCGCACCCAGGGTCGATGGAAGGTTCGACCCTAGCATCGACCCCCAGTTAACAGCAAGCTGTAAAAATTAGAATAAATTCTAATTAAATTCTATCGACTTTGTTAGGTCTTTTAGCGATATAATATTGATATAAAGGTGATTCTTAAGGCTTGAAAGATGACCTACAAATAAGCAAAGGTGAGGGAACAAGACTTAAACTAATTGGTTAATAATAAACTATTTTTATTTCTTGAGTCCAATACCATGATTGTGATATGCGTGTATGCTTGTAATGTGCATTCAACATGTCATCCAATATTTCTATTATTACTGTTCATGCATATTTAAATTTATTGATTATAACATGATGATGTTGATGATGGTAGGAATAGGCATGTGAATGTTTGTGTTTGGCTGGTGTACATGGTGCGGGTAGGGATGGTATCAACCGGTACTTCGATGCCATTCTCATTGGGGTATATTGTGCCATGGTCTATTCAAGTCATGTCCACTAAGCAAGTGTTAGTGTGCTTGATGCGAGTAGAGCTTCAGGGGGAGGACGTGACATTGTGGTTCAGCCTGGTCACCAGACTCTAGCTCTATCTCTACTCAAGTCTTGTCCACTAACATTGTCGTATCGCCATTACCTTAGTGGAACTAATATGTCGTAGGGCATCAGGGGGGGATGTGGCATTGTGGTTCAGTCTGGTCACCAGACCCTAGCTCTATCTCTATGGATGTATTGAGAGATGCTGGGGTGAGGCCTTGGATACATTGTTTGACATTAGGGTTGGTTAGTTGCGAGCCCAGTTTGCAAGCCCTCGCCAACAGGGGCTTACGTGTTGGTATGGGCAACCGGTACAGCCATGCCATTTTCATGGGGTGTATATTGTCCATGGTGGGTGCGTGTGGGACGACAGTGCCGTTTTCATTGGACGGATTCACACACTCGTGTATAGAGGTGAGGTGGCCACCGAACCTTTCTATAGCACATTGCAAACTTTTATACCAGACCAAAGATATGAATTGAATCCATGCATATGTTTGTTGCATTGTTTTGTTTTCTCACTGAGCTCAAGTTGGAGAGCTGACCCTCGCGCGTGAAATTATTTTTAATTTCTGATGTTGCAGGTACTATGATTGAAGATTATGTCTACACGCCAACATATGAACGGGTGGAGGCTCTGAATGAGCAAGCTGTGGAGGACTATTGTGATTCGTTAAACGAGCGTTTCAACTATGGATACGCTTAGCGTTTAATTTTTATATTTGGATATTGTAATATGTATTAAATTATGTTTTGGTTACTTGAAAATAAATTGAATATTAATTATTTATCATGATTAGACCTCAGTTCATTATCTGTAAAACTTTCGCTATTTACTTTATTACCTCTGATTAATGTGGAATGTGTTTTGGTTTATCATATGTGGGATAGCCTATTCGAGATCCTGGTTGAACCGTTGGTTTATTGACGGTTCATCACACCATTCTGGTTGGTGCAGAATTGGGGTGTGATATTATGTGTACCTGAGAATGAAGATCTGGAAATCCAGAATCGAATCATGTTGGAAGCTCACTCTACTCCATATTCAGTACATCCTGGGAGCACTAAGATGTACCATGACCTAAAGAGATTATACTGGTGAAGGGGTATGAAAGCAGACGTGGCCCGGTATGTGTTTCAATGTTTAAACTGCCAACAAGTCAAAGCAGAAAGACAGAGGCCTGCAGGATTATTGCAACCATTACCTGAGCCAGCATGGAAATGGGATTGTATTACCATAGATTTTGTCACTGGTCTACCTATGACTCCAAGGTCAGCGAATGCTGTTTGGGTAGTGGTAGATCGCCTTACCAAGACCGCCAGATTTATCCCAGTCAGACTGCAATACACCATGGACAAGTTGGCAAGATTGTATGTGGACAACATAGTCAGACTGCATGGTGTCCCAAAGAGTATAGTATCTGATAGAGATCCACACTTCACATCAAAGTTCTAGGAGGGACTATAGAAGGCAATGGGGATGAAATTAAAGTTCAATACAGCCTTCCACCCTCAAACGGATGGGCAGTCAGAGAGGACCATCCAGATCCTAGAAGATATGCTTCGCGCATGTGCTATCGACTTTAAGGGGGCTTGGGATGAGAAGCTTTCCCTCATTGAGTTTGCCTACAACAATAGCTACCAGTCTACGATCCAGATGGCCCCATATGAGGCCTTGTATGGCAAGAAATGTCAGACACCAATATTATGGGACGAAGTTGGAGAAAGAAGGATTGTCGGACCAAAATTTATAGAAGAAACCTGCAAGGCAGTAGATCAAATCAAGAATCGAGTAAAGACAGCTCAGGTGCGTCAAAAGCACTATGCTGACAACAGGCGATGAGACCTTGAATTCATGATTGGTGATAAAGTTTTCTTAAAGGTGTCACCAGTAAGAGGACTAAAGCGGTTCGGCAGAAAAGGAAAACTATGTCCTAGATATGTTGCACCATAAGAAATTCTGTCCCGATGCGACAAAGTGGCCTATCAACTTGCATTGCCACCAGCGATGTCTAGCGTCCACAACGTCTTTCACGTGTCCTTACTAAAGAAGTACGTGAGAGACCCTTCACACATTCTTGTTGCAGACCCCCTAGATTTGACAGAAGACTTAACCTTCGAGGTGGTGCCAACCCAGCTCATTAGCAAAAAGGTACAACAGCTTCGAAGGCGAGCTATCCACTATGTCAAGGTTGTTTGGAAAAGTCAGGACGTAGAAGAAATTACTTGGGAGGAGGAGGATGCCATGCGACAAGAATACCCTCATCTTTTCGACTCTGAAGGTACGTACAATTTCGGGGACAAAATTTCTTTTAAGGGAGGGGGAATTGTAAGACCTACATGCAAATTTCGGGGACGAAATTTATTTAAGGGTGGTAGAGTTGTAAGAACTGTACTTTGAAAACCCGGTTTAATCGTGGTTTTATATGATGGCAGGTGTCCCAATCATAGCCGGACCAAAAGGTGAAGTCGGGTGATGAACCACGCAAAATTTCAAGTACAAGAACCACTCAAATTTGATAAAAACTCATACCGGCTTGACTATACCGGTCTGAGTCAGTCAGACCGGTGTGGTGCAACCGGTATGGTATACCGGTCTGAGTATCTCAGACCGGTATGTGCGACCAGTATACTTATTTTCTGTGGGAGACGGACTCCAGCGGGTCCCTCACTCCGAATGGAAACTTGGAAAGTTTCCAATCATGGAAAACCTTCCCAAGAATGGCCCTCTTCTATTTATAGAGATGATCACACTCCATTGATCCTTCTCAAACCCTAGCCATCTGGAGAAGATTTGAGAAGGAGCAAGGAGGAAGAGGCCACCCAGGAAGGAGACTTCAGTGGAGGAGCATGCCGCCAACCGACAAACACCGCTGGTAAGTGCTTTATACTATTAGTAATATTAGGATGTCGGATCGGAGCCGCGAAGCGGCGCAGCGATCCAAAAAGCCTAGGATTTCCATTAGTTTTCTCATTCGGATCTAATCTAGATTTGATACGGCATTCTAGTCGAAATCAAAAAACCAATAAAGTATTTGAATCTTAGAATGGGTTAGGAGAAACCCTAGAAAACTTAGCCGATAACCGACAAGGAAGGGAGATCCGAGACCTTGGTCTCGGATCCAAACCACGGACTATACCGGTTGGACACAAGGTCCGACGGTATGGGCCTGCGGTGTATACCGGATGTACATACCGGTCTCACCTATGTACAACCAGTATATACCGCAACCGGTATACATACCGGTGGCACATACCGGTCTCACTATACTGAGACCGGTACCTGCGACCGGTATGCTTCCCGAGCCTGGTTTGCTTGGCCAAACCTGGTTCTAACCTCTGTAACCTTAATAAATGGATTCTAACATTTGAATATGATTATGTAGGACCTGTAGACAACGTGAGTAAACCCTGTGACACAAAGCGGGATTGTTATCACGCGTCAAGTAAGGGGCAAGACCCCAAACTCTAATTAATTAATTAACCAGTAAACCTTTGCAACTAAATTGTATATGAATTTCCTTGCTTGATGTCTGTGCATTTCACATGCCATGTAGTTACTTCTTTTGTTACTATTATCTGTTCATGCATTTCATATGCTAGGAATGTTGGATGTTAGGCATGTGTATGTTTTAGTTAGTGTGTGAAATGTAAAGGGGGTGTGCCCTGGATATATCCATAACTAACACCTTTTTCGTATCGCCATCTACCTTAGCAAACTTGGTGCGAATAGGGTATCAGGGGGAGGACGTGGGATTGTGGTTCTTCCTGCCCGCCAGACTCGAGCCCTATCTCTATATCACAGGGAGCCGTGCTGGGGTAGGACATTGATATTGTATTGCCATTTAGGAATGGTTAAAAATGAAACCCACTTGCAAGCCCTTGTCAGTAGGGGTTTAGGTATTGGTACGGTGTGGGGTATCAGGGGGAGGACGTGGGATTGTGGTTCTTCCTGCCCATCAGACTCGAGTCCTATCTCCATACCGGAGTGAGTGATGTGGGGCAACAACATTAGTGTGGTAGGTGCCTGACTGTTGGGTGTGCTCACACTCTCGTGCATGGAGGTGCGGTGGCCGCCAAACCTTACCAAAGCATATTTGCAAGTTATACCTGACCCAAATTGTAATGTTATCTTCTTTTAGTTACTCTCATTTTTGGTGTATGGCCATTGTTCTCTTATCTCTGTTGGATTTAGCCCGAGATCTTTTCATTTACCTTTGCAGGGATTTAGGCGTTACTAGTCATTTTTCTCCTTTCTCTATCATACATCGAGTTTCACATCTTGTGAGTACCAACTCGATATTCCAACTTTTCTGCTTTACAGATACTTCATTCTTCTTACTGTACTATTTCCTTTGTATACTTAGATAACTGCCCGACCTATAGATCATACCCTATATTATTCGTTTATCAGGATAAGTTTTGAATTTTCTCTTTCTGTTTGTGTATATATATATGGTTCCACCTTTAATATGTACATTATTGTCTTGTTTAAGTTCTGTCTCAACCAATACAGGTGCTTATGGTGTGTTCTTATTAAAGCTTTTAAATTTTGTCCTAACTCAGTTCACGAACCTTTGTGGAAATATACTGGTTTAATAGACAGGGCCTGAGAATTCTGATACCAAGTTGTCACACCCCAATTTTGTACTATTCAGAATGGTGTGATGAACCGCTAATTAACCAATGGTTCAACTAGGATCTCGAATAGGCTATGTCCGTTTGCTTAAACCATACACATCCACGACAATAATTAGAGTAAATACACAATAGCGGAAGTCTTTATACTAATGAACTGAGAGTCTAACAATTATAAAATAATAAATTATCCAATTATTCTCCATTGACTAAGACATAAAATAAAATATTTAATCAATTACATCGTCTGTATAAATTGAATAAAATTTTAATCGAAAACACAAGAGTTGTACTCGCATGACGAATCATGCGACTCCACCATAACTTCAACGTCCATCGCCGCCGCATGTCCATACATAGGAGCATTCATATAGTCTTCAACCGTGGTACCTGCATCATCAACTAAAAGAATTTAACATCGAAAGGGTGAGCACACATCACGGCTCAGTGAGCAAACAAAATAACGCAACAAACATATGCATGCATTCAATTCATATCTTTGGTCTGGTTCATAAGTTTGTAATGTGCTATAAAAAGGTTCGGTGGCCGCCTCGCCTCTATACATAGGGTGTGTAAGCCCACCCAAAGGATCAAACACCATTGTCATCCACATCCACGCCACCATGGAATAGAGATAGAGCTAAAGTGCTTAGGACCGCACCGCATCACACTTCCCCTGATGCTCTACTCATACCAACACGTAAGCCCCAGTTGGCGAGGGCTTGCAAACTAGGCTCGCAACTAACCAATCCTAATGTCAAATAGTGTATCCAAGGTGTCACACCCCAATTCCACTCTATTCAGAATGGTGTGATGAACCGCTAACAAGCCAACGCTTCAACCAGGATCTCGAGTAGGCTATATCCGTTTTATCTAAACCCCATAGATCCATATTCATAATCAGAGTAAATACACAATAGCGGAAGTCTTATAATAAAATGAACTGAGAATCTACTGTGTTATTAATAATTAAATAGCAAATTATTTTGTACCAACTGAGACATAAATAAATATCAAATACATGTCCTTAATAAATCCAAATAAAGAAAACTTAAAAAATAACTAATCGAATACACATGAGTTGCACTCGCAAGAGGAGTCATGTGTATCCACTTCCTCTTCCACTTCCATCGCCGCCACGTTCTCGTACATTGGAGCATTTACATAATCTTCAACAGTCGTACCTGCATCATCAACTAAAAATATTCGACGTCGAAAGGGTGAGCATACATTACGGCTCAGTGAGCAAACAAAACAATGCAACAATACATATGCATGCAGTCAAATCATATCTTTGGTCCGATTTAAAGTTTGCACTGTGCTATAGAAAGGATAGGTGGCTGCCGCACCTTTATACACGAGTGTGTGGAAACGTCCAATGAAAACGGCACCATCGCCCACATGCACCCAGAATGGCACAATATACACCCCATGAAAAATGGTCATGGCTGTACCGGTTGATACCATACCAACAAATAAACCCCTGCTGGCTAGGGTTGCAAATTGGGCTCGCAACTAACCAATCCTAATGCCAAACAGTGTATCCAAGGCCTCACCCCAGCATCCCTCAGAGCACCCGTAGAGATAGAGCTAAGGCCCCCCGATAGAGTGTAGGACTCAAAGACCGAGACCCTCCTTGATGCCCTACGTCGCAATAGTTCTGCTAAGGTAATGGCGATACGACGACATCAGTGGACATGACTTGAGTAGACCATGGCACAATATACACCCCATGAAGAACGATCATGGTTGTACCAGTTGATACCATCCCTACCCGCACCATATACACTGGCCAAATACAAACATTCACATGCCTATTCCTATCATCATCATCATCATCATGTTATAAACAATAAAGTAAATATGCATGAACAAATAATAAAAATATTGGATGACATGTTGAATGCACATACAAGCATACACGCATAGAATCAATATGGCATTGGACTCAAGAAATAAAACAATTTATTATTAACCAATTAGTTTAGGTCTTGTTCCCTCACCTTAGCTTGTTAATAGATCCTCTTCCAAGCTTTACAATCACCTTTATAATGTTATTATATTGCTAGAAAACCTAACAAAATTGATAGAATTTAATTAGAATTAATTCTGAATTTAAAAATCATGTTTTAACTGGGGGTCGGAGGTAGGGAGTCATGATCGACGCCTGGTGCAACCACCCCTATTCTGGACTTCCCGAACACTGAGGGTCAATGCTCAGGGTCTGGTAGGGTCGATTGGCCATCGACTCCCTGTGCGACCCCCTGTGGGTTTTGGTCAATTTTCTTCCTTTCAGTCCATTCTTCGTGTTTGGGGTCCTATGACTTGCTCCTAAAGTCCATTCTACACACATTCTATGGTCTAAAATCATGAATCATTCACCTATATAGCTTTCATGAATTCCCCCATGGTTTTCCATGAAAACCTAACCATGGGTTGATGGTTTGGGACTCTCCGAGATCATACTCTCTTCATTACCTAACCTAAGGTCTGTAGAAACTCATGGAATTAGTATCCATACCTGAGAAGAATACTCCTTCTCTGCAACTCTTCTCCTTTTTGTTTTCTTCTCTTCCTTGCTTCTCTTCTTCTTTTCTTCCTTCTCTTCTCTTTCTCTCAATCCAATTAGGGTTGTAAAAGGAGTAAAAGAGGCTTAGGGACGTCCTATTTATAAAGTAAAAACTCCTAAAATAAGTCTCATTGAGTTTAGGAAAGAATCCAACCAAAATTAGGAAACTTTCCTAATTTCTGTTTCTAGCGGCAACTGAGGTCGATGAGGGGGTCGATGATCCCGTCGACCCCTAACTCCTAAAGTGTCTGACCCCCTCTGTAAAACAGGGGGTCTGACCTTCTGTCTTGGGGGTCTGACCCTCCCTTGCTGGGTATGCGACCCTCCCTTTAATTTAAGTGTCTTTGGGTCGATTTAATACCTGGGATCACGATCTCCTTCACGCCCTTGGTCCATTTGACTTGACCATGATGGGTAAACCTGATTCAAGGTGGTAAGATCGGGTTAGTTTGATACGGGTCTTACACAAGGCCTCACCCCAGCATCCCTCAATACGTCCATAGAGATAGAGTTAAGGTCCCCGGGCAAAGTCAGAGACTACACGGTCTGAGACCACCTCCCCTGATACCCTACGACGTAATAGTTCTACCAAGGTAATGGCGATACGATGATGTCAGTGGACAAGACTTGAGTAGAGATAGGACTAAAGTGCTTAGGACCGCACCGCATCACATTTCCCCTGATGCCCCACTCGCATCAAGTACACTAACCACACACAAACATTCACATGCCTATTCCTAGCATCATCATCATCATAACTGAATTAAATATGCATGAACAGTAATAACAGAAATAGTAGATGACATGTGATATGCACATTACAATCATACAATCATACAATCATACATGGTATTGGACTCAATAAATGAAAACAGTTTATTATTAGCCAATTAGTTTAGGTCTTGTTCCCTCACCTTTGATTGAGTGTAGATCCTCATTCAAGCTTTATGAGCTTTATGAACCACCTTTAAATGACTAGAAAGGCCTAACAAGTCGATAGATTTTAAATAGAATTAATTCCAATAATTTTAGACTAGCTGAAATCATAGGGTCGCAGGTAGGGCAGCACCTAGGGTCGATTACCAATCGACCCTAGGGTGTAGGGTCGGACGTGGGGTCGGTTACCAATCGACCCCACGTGAGACCACACCCTCCTTGGGACTTTTCGAGGGCTTGTGATCAAACCTGTGGTCTCGTAGGTCCATTCTAAGATTGTTCTATTGCTTATAACTATGATTTTTACACACTTTCCATTGCCTATGATGATTACTTCCATGGATTCCTTTGGAACTTGTCCATGGATGGATGATTTGGGGTTTCTCTTAATCCTAACTTCTTCATAATCTATTCTAGGCTCTTACTTTATGAATGGAATTAGGTTCATACCTGAGGTTGGCTGAGATTCAGAGGTTTCTCTGAACTTCCTCCTCTTCCTTAGTCTTTTCTTCAATTTTCCTTCTCTTCTTCTTTTCCTTCTCTTTCTCTTTTTCTCACTTTCAATTAAGGTTCTAAAAGGAGTGAAAGAGGCTAAGGGACGTCCTATTTATAGAGGAAAACCCTCCAAAATAAGTCCCATTGAGTTTAGGAAAGAACCCCTTGGAATTAGGAAAGTTTCCTAATTTACGATTTATGTCTGTCATCGTAGGGTCGGACGTAGGGTCGCAGGATCCGTCGACCCTATGTTTTTCTAGTCATGCGACCCTACGACTAGAAAATCATAGGTTGGACTTCTGTTGAGGTGGGGTCGATCCTACCTGTTTAGGCATGCGACCCTACCCTCACGTTTACTATTTTTTGGGTCAGACTCATACCTGGTCTTGTGATTTTCTTCACGCACTTGGTCCACTTGGCTCGACCATGATAGGTAGACCTGGTACAAGGTGGTAAGACTGGTTAGTTTGATACGGGTCTTACACTAGCTCTGCACCCTCTATGGTTGGCGGCTCCGTCAAAGAACATCATCCATGTATCTTCTTTCTTTCTCTTCAGCCATGTAAACCTCTTCATCGGGGAATACATCTTCTAAGTTTCTGAGGTTATCCCTGACTGGGTGAGCAGACAGATGCTCTGCAATTACACTTCCCTTAATGGATTTCTGTGTGACATATGTGATATCAAATTCAGATAACAATAGTAGCCATCGAGCCAGTCTTTCAGTCAATGTTGGCTTCTCAAATAGGTACTTCAATGGGTCCATCCTTGAAACGAGTATGACAGGGTACGATAACATGTAATGTCTCAATCTTTTAGTTACCCAGACTAGAGCCGCACATGTCTTCTCCAAGGGTGTATAGTTTAACTCGTAGCCTACGAATTTCTTGCTTAAGTAATATATTGCATTTTCTGTACGTCCATCGTCATCATGTTGGGCTATCATCGACCCCATGGAATCTTTCAACACTGATAAGTAAAGGAGAAATGGCCTTCCAGGAACAGGTAGAGCCAGCACTGGTGGCTTTGATAGATAAGTTTTGATCTTGTCAAAAGCCAACTGACATTTAGGGTTCCACCCCTTGGGCTGATTCTTCCTTAGTAACTTGAAAATCGGATCACATGCTGCCATGAGGTGTGCGATAAATAGATTGATGTACTGGAGCCTTCCTAGAAAACTTCTTATCTCTTTCTCTGTCTTGGGAGGTGGCATCTCTGATATCGCTTTTATCTTGGCCGGGTCTATTTCAATCCCCCTTTGACTAACCATGAAGCCTAGCATTTTTCCTACTGTTACCCTAAATGCACACTTCTGAGGGTTAAGCCTAAGCTTGTATTGCTTGATCCTCTCAAAGAATTTCCTTAGAGCTGTTATATGGTCATCTCTGGTAAGTGATTTTACAATCATATCCTCCACATATAATTCAACTTCCTTATGAATCAGATCATGCAACACTGTCGTAGCCATCCTCTGATAAGTTGCTACTGCATTCTTTATTCCAAATGGCACTACCGTGTAACAATAGGTACCCCAATATGTTGTAAAGGCAATTTTCTCTTTGTCTTCTGGGGCCATCTTGATCTGGTTATACCTTGAGAATCCATCCATGAAAGACAGAAGTGCATGATTGGCTATGTTATCAACTAGGATGTCTATCTTTGACAGTGGGAAATCATCATTGGGGCTGGCCTTATTCAAATTCCTGTAATCCACACACACTCTCAGCCTTCCATCCTTCTTAGGTACTATGACCACATTAGCTAGCCATTCTGGGTACTTCGTGACTTCCAAGAATCCAGCGTCAAACTATTTCATTATGTCCTCTTTGACTTTTAAAGTCCATTCAAGCCTTAGCCGTCTCAACTTCTGCTTGTGTGGCTTTGCATTGGGAATTAGAGGTATCTTGTGTTGTACCACTTCTAGATCTATGCCCAGCATATCTTCATAAGACCATGCGAACACCTCTTGGAATTCCTCAAATAACTTCATCAACTGGTCAGTCTCTTCTTCTATCAAGGTCATGCCAATCTTGATCTCTTGTGGCTGCTCTTCTGTGCCAAAATTGATCATCTTGAAGTCCTCGCCAACAGGTTGGGCTTTCTTCTCTTCCGAGGCTTTGATGGATTGTAAGATTTCAGGAGGTGGTTCATCATTCTCATCATTATCAAAGTTAGAGTTAGAAAAAGAGGAATTAGAAGAAGTAGACGTAGTATAATTGGAAAAACTTTCTTTATTAATGCTTGGAAACAGAGGTATAGTGTAAGACCCGCACTCCGTAAACCCGGTCTAAACCTTGGTTTTGTTCATGACGTCTTGTCATCCCGGGCCGGGCAAGCGGATAACAAACAGTACAAATCGGACCGAAGTCGACCAATTATATCTGATTTTAGGTATACGGTCGTGGTACGGTCTTGGTACCTCGACCGGTATGGCCTCCGACTATATGCGGAATTTAGAAATTTGGTCTCTGGGGTCCCTTTCCCGATTTCGATCCTAGAAGTTTCCTAATTCTAGTAGGGTTACTAAACCCTATTTCTAGCCTATAAATACACCCTTAAACCTCCTCAAATCCTTTTCACTGTCTCTCACAAACCCTAGAGAAGAGAAGAGGTTGGAAAGGAGAAGGGGGCTAGGAAGAAGAAGGAGGTGCCGCCATTACCGTTCGACGCGCTCTCATTCGCCCAACGGTAAGTGCTTGAATCCATCTTCTTATTCTGTGTTAGTTGTGTGGGTAGATCAATACCATGCAAAGTAGGTATTGATCTAAAACCCTAATTTGGCCAATAAACCCTAATTTGCCGTCAAACCCTAGATTCGAGTTTCAAGATGATATTCATCGAAACGAGACTTGAATGAGTTGGGGATAACTCTAACTCAAAGCCTAGACTTAGAATGGATAGGAGAAACCCCGAAAATCCATGGAGGATGATCGACGGCGTCGAAAAACCCATGTATGGTCTTCGGAGACATACCGGTCGACTATACCGGTTGCACTTTGCGACCGGTATGTTGCGACCGCTACCTCTCGGGAGGTTATCTATGGGGACCGGCTGACCATACCGGTGCCGGTTTCCACGAGCTCGGCCGGTCATGCCACGTCGGCTCTATGAGGGTATTTTGTACCTGTTGGTTTCCGATCAACATGGACCCTAAGAATGTTATTTAATGAAACCCTAATAATATTGTAGGACTTTGTGACTTTCCGTTTGGTCTTGTGCGTGGAGCAAGCTATCAAACGGCGTCGAGGAATCGACCCAAACCTAATAATTAATGGACGAGAATTATTGTTAATCACCCGATTATATGAGATGTGTTGTTTGTGCATATTCACATGCCATCCTTTACTTTCGGTTATTATTACGTTCATGCATTGATAGGTGTGATTGTTAGGCATGTGATTGTTTTTCGTTGTGTGTGGAGTGGGGCATGAGCACGGGATCGCTCTTCACATTGCCCTTTTGTAGTATTCGTCTTAACATGCTTGGTCGGGTGGGGTATCGGGGAAGGTCATGGTACGGTGGTCTCGATATTGATGTTGTCCGGCCATTGTTATGTGGTGCTGTGGATTCGAGTCGCCTGGCTTGTCCACGTGCTTTAGCTCTATCTCTATGTCGTAGGGGTTATGTTGGGATAGGGTCTACCCGTTATGTTTCTATCCTAGTGGTTAGTTGCGGATAGGGCATCGGGGAGGTGTGGGAATGCCTTAGCTCTATCTCTATGCCGTAGACGGCTGTCTTTGGGATAGAGCTACATTGATGACATATAGGTTGGTTGGTTGCGAGCCCGGTTTGTGAGCCCGGCCTAGGGGCTTAGGTCGGTATGGGTGGTATCGGGGGAGGTACGTGGGTATCTTAGCTCTTCTCTATTCCATGGTAGGTGCATGTGGGCCGATGGGGGTGTGATCCATGAGGTGCCACAATTGTGTATAGAGGTGCGGGGGCCACCAAACCTTTCTATAGCACATTTGCAAACTTAAAACCGGACCACGATAAAATTGATTGTTACTCATGCATATATTGTGAACGTTCGTTGTCTTCTTGGGCTGTGTTGTGGCTCACCCTTTGTGTACACTTATTTTTAGATGTTGATCAGGTTATACTATTGCGCTACGTGACGCTCCGACGTATGGAGGTGTTGCTGCTCGGATGTGCAAGCGGGAGAGGGCGAGCATGATGCTTCATGCGGTGCCCTTTGTGTGTACTTGTGATGGTCTTTATTTAGTTGTTTCGTTATTTTTGTTGATATTAAGAGATGTAAAAGATATTATAGTTTTGTGTTTGAATTTGGATAATTGGATATTTATTTAAATTATCAATAGATACTCGTTCATTTTATTTAAGTCTTCTTGTATATTTATATTCGATTGTGGTTATGTGTATGGTTTGTATGGGTGGACACGGCCTATTCGGGATCCTGGTGTGAACCGTTGGTTCAATGACGGTTCACTCACACCATTCTGGTTGGATCAGAATTGGGGTGTGACATATAGAAGAGGAGGTTCCTAATGGAACGGACTCAATGCTATCAAAAGACTCAAACCTATTTAAAGACTCATAGATTTTGGGCCCAGGCACGGCCATACTATACTGATTACATGACAACCCTTTCGGGTAGACAAAGGTATCTAGACAACTCCAGTTTGGGATCATTCCGTTGATAGGGGAGGATGATTGGTTGCACGTCGGGATCTCCATCTTGATCGTCTTCGGTGAGCATCAGAACTTGGTCCTCGTCGAACAGATTGCTGATGTCGACCATCTACATCTCTGACTTCTGCTCCTCTCTCAGCCTATGACTCTTGATCTTTTCCAGCTCCATCCATTCAATTGTATAGTCAAAGAATATTTCAAAACCAGGTACTTGTCTCTGGAGGTTTATGTCTAGCCACAGTTCAGGAAATCCACAGAATGTAATGTCTTCTCCTTTTTTTGACAAAGTATCCATTAAGAGTCTTGAAGTATGGGTTGATCTGCTCATCCTCATATATACCTCCAAACTATGTCTGGTAGACCGGCTCATCTGTCCTCTGTGGTTGCCATCTTATGTGACTCCTGTCTGCTGCCTTTATTGGACTCCTACTACTACTCCTATATTTTCTCCTCTCGAGCCTCAGAAATGCATCATCGACTCTCCTCTGTTTCTCCTCTATCAATTTCAGATCTCGGTCGGTAGGAACATACCCCAGTCCAAATCTGTACTCATTGATCAAAACAGATAACATGTTGACATCACCCTGTAGGTTGGAACCGAGGCCCATACTTGGAAAGTAAGACATGTTAAGTAATTGACGAAGTGGAAATGACAAATGCGTACCTGGGGGATTTGGTTCTGTGGTTGCCATGATGTTGCTAATGTGGAATCCGTCGAGACTGATATCTTGTGGCAGACCTCCTTCTATCCCTTTATCATTATGTCCAATCACCATCATGTGCTGCGAGATTTCTAGAACTTTACCCCATGCTCATACCCCACTTCTTGGATTGAGACCATGTTTGCCTCGCCATCAGGTGTGACGCTTCCTTCAGCTTGGACCACTTGAGTTGGAATATCCTTGTCCGAACATACCTCCCCCCATTCTATAAAGTTTACTATGTGACGAGGAAGGGGAATGTTTGCCACAGATGCTTGCCTTGGCTGGAGCTTGAATTTTTCGGCATCTAGCAGGTTTTGTATGGCATGCCTCAGAGCCTTACAATTTTTAGTGTGATGACCAAATTGATTGTGATAATTGTAGAATAAATCCATTCGAAATTTCAAGGGGAGAGGATATGGCAATGGACGAGGTGTAGGTACCTTCAGCTTTCCGGCCTATACCAATACTTTTAGAAATTTATTTTTGGTCATACCCAATTCCGTGAACTGTCTTCTGGTTCTCCAATTCTGGCGAGCAAGGGTGTTGCTCGGATTCTTTGAGATTAATGGACGAGCATTAATGTTGGCAAGTTGTCCCACTTATAGATTTACTAATTCATTACGGGGGAATGCTCCTTAACGGATTATCTGATCATCACATGCCTTCATAGCTCTCAGTAATTCCTCTGATCGTTTTAATCTATCTCCGTAAAGATCAGCCTCCTCTCTTGACCTTTGGATCACGGGGGCTCTCTGGACGACTAATGGTTTCTAATACACAACCTCATCTATGTCTTCTAAGGTGGGATCTGAGGGGATTTGTGGCACAGCTTGCTTCGGGCTACTCAATCCTTGTAGGGGTGCCACATTCATTCTCTCAATGGTTGATGATTGGGATTGCAGTTGCATCTGTAGGCCCTAAATCATGATAACCATCGTCTCTATGATATTTACTATTCTTCAATTCTAGCCTCTGTAGTGCATGGAACTTGGTTTGATTCGTCAGCCATTGGTTCAGTTGATGCAGTTGAGGTAGGACTAACTGGTTCAGGTATGGACACACTAGACAACCTCCCAATGAGAGGATCTCTTATCCACGAGGTATAAATGGTTATGGTTTAGGCTGACTCTTGAATTAATACCAAAAAAGAACCAAAACTGACAAGTATTAGGACTCTGGGATGGTGGGAAAACGAAATAAGAAGTTACATGCACAAACAAAGCTGACTCGACCAAACAAATGTTAGCTCCCTTATGAAACCCATTAAACAAGCATTATCGGATCAATTTAGTTGCTTCGACTGACCCCGTGATTAGTTTTGGGCTTCATAACCCAAACGGTTCATTAGGCAACAAGGTCCGACCACTTAGTTTGTCAAATTCAAAGAGATTGAAACTAATATACTTATTCCTAGCTTTCATACGAGATAGTTAGCAAAAGCGGTTCATGACTAAACAAACCTATAAATAACAGCTCGATCATAACACCTATGTCATGACAGGGCATTTTTGCTTGTTTTTGAAGCCGATGCGTTAACGATGTTGGATCCAATACTCTGAGTTCATTGATAGAGAGTGTACAGTGGCCGTCCACTATGACGTGGGACAGGTTTATACATTTCTCTTGCTCCCATCAAGTGAGAGTTCAAGATGCTCATCGTATGGATTCTAAGATGTCTAACCATCGAGAGTAAAAACGGACAGAAATTTGACGTCACTGGCATAAATGTCATAATTTAACGGGTTTTACCATGTTGGTTCAGGAATGGACCAAAATAACAAACATGTGGCTCAATCTGGGTAAGGACCGGCAAGGCTACCTTGACGAGGAGGAGTGGCCTATCCCGTCTACACGGTGAATTATGGGCCCTTCGATTCCTTTTGATATACCATTTTACAAAATGTCAAGACCTAGAGTAGTATGACCCCTTCCCGAGTGGACCCAAGAAACAATCATTAGAGACCCTCATCAGTAGAGACTTTTACAAGGTACGTGTCAAGGTTTTGCTTTTCATCTAGCGGGCGATCCCATCTGCATGAGGACCCGGGTCAACTAACGGCACGATGTGTGACTGAACCCATAACCCCCAAAACAATATGTACAAACATAAATAATAGTAGCCCTAGATCTAGCATCCAATGTCAATCAATCAATGTAAGGAAAGTGAATCTAGAGTCTGAATGTAGAATCCCCAGCGGAGTCGCCACTGTGAGGACAAAGTTCATCTCTCATCCACCCATCTCTGATAGACGGTAAATGTGATTTAGAGTCACCACCTAGATTAAGGTCTAGGACCTATAAAAATGTAGTCTCATTATAAGACAGGACTTCTATTGACACATTTGACCCAATACATTGACTTTGATCTATCAGAGAACGGGTAAGCGTTCAAGGTACAGTTTGGGAAGGTGTTAAACACCCAAAGCTACCCGATTCAAAATCGACCTCCTATATGATTCTACTTTCCTTAAACTCTATGGTTCTGACTATTCATGGTCAATGGATGATGACTAGGGTTCGTGGGGGATCTTATGCCAAGTTTCTAAGTTCTTCTAACCTAGGTTCAGCCAAACATGTTCTCAAAAATAATTAAACAAACAAAATAATATACAGTGCACCGAACCGAAGATGGGTTTGGTGATGGACTGAATCTGAGACGTCTAAGATACTTCAAATTGCCTACGTAATCAAATCCTGGAAATCAAGTCCATAATGTAGTTCGAACAGAATGTGATTTATGATTAAGTTTTCTTAGATTCAATTGTTCAAATTGAAGTTTATGTTTGATGATGATTGAGATTGAATCTAGATATAGCATATTGTGGATTGAAGTGAATATAGATATAGATATGGGTATGATATGATATGGAGGACCTAAGGATTCTAAGATGTGGTACCGTACGTGGAGAGGTCGTCCAAGTTGCCTATGTATTTTAGAGGTCCTGAAAATCAGGTACAACGTAGTTCGTTGTGATGGGTTGTGGATTTGGATTGATATGGATATCCTAAAGAAGACTAAAGAAGGCTAAAGTGCGTACAACCCAAGTGGATCAAGGTATGGTTTGGGACCTAAGTATGTACAGTCCAAGTAAACCACATGTACGGATTTGGAATCTAAGGGTGTACAGTCCAAGTGAACCACAGGTACAGATTCGAGTGAACCTAAAGGATGTACAGTTCGAGTGAACCACAGGTATAGATTCGAGTAAACCTAAGGGGTGTACAGTTCTAGTGAACCATAGGTACAGATTTGAGTGAACCTAAAGGATGTACAATTCTAGTTAACCACAGGTATAGATTCGAGTGAACCTAAAGGATGTACAGTTCTAGTGAACCATAGGTACATATTCAAGTGAGCCTAAATGATATACAGTTCTAGTGAACCATAGGTACAGATTCGAGTGAACCTAGAGGATGTACAGTTCCAGTGAACCACAGGTACATATTCGAGTGAACCTAAAGGATGTACAGTTCAAGTGAACCACAGGTACAACTTAGAATAGAGGTTATGGAACTGTATTTGGGAATCTCTCCAAACTGCCTACGTATCTTAGGGTGCTACCCTAAGAATCAGGATCCGCGTAGTTCATAATGCGGATTCAATTCATTCATGTTTTCCTTCAAGATCAGGGTGTGGAACCTAAATGCTCTATGGTTTGATTCACATCACACCTATCTAGTTCTCTGTATCCTAAAGAAGATGAGCTGAGGAGTAGGATCGTCCTAAAGCTACCCTTAACCTAAAACCCTAATTTGGCATTTGTTGGGCTAGGCATCATGATTCTTGATTAAAATTTATCATTTTTCCATTCTTACCCTTCCCGTAAATGTGGGTGCCTACATGCACGTCCCCACACCTAATATGTCTTCTAGGTGTACAGATATGACAGTTCGACTAGGGTGTTGCAGAAATTAAATTATTGCCAATAATAAATATCATTTAAATATAGCAACAACAGCATATATCATCTCAAATATAGCAATATAGCATGTCATCTCAAATATAGCAACAAACATGTGAGAGCATTGATCAAGCATCGATCATCAATAATGTAACCAAGATCATATTTGATCGACTACTCAGATTTGATGTAATCGATCATCATCAATGTGATCAAGATCTTATTTGATCGCTGGTTCAGATTCAAGTAAATCATTCATGAGGTCAATCTGGCCGTTCAAATTCAATTAAATCACTCAAAAAGGTAATCCAACGGTTCATATCACTCCAAATCACTCACAATAAAGATAATCTATCCATTCAAATCAATCATCAAGACAATCCAATGGTCCAGATTCATTTATATCACTCATGATGTCAATCCAATGGTTCAGATTCAAATGAGATGCTCATGATCAAGATCTAATGGTCACAAATTCTTCTAAAGCACAATATGATAGAAATCTAACGATTTAAATTATGCCTACAAGGTCAGACTATGAAAACTAGTCAGACTGATTTTCAGATTTGAACCAGTCATGGGACAATAAACATAAGATATTCTTCAATCTTGTAAAAAATTATCTGTTAACTTGGTTGTCTTCCAGACTCATGTGGCTACCTTTTCCTTCAAGGAAGTGATGTCTAAAAAAATCTCTACATGACACTTATGCATGTATTTTCATGGTTTTTACTGCAATCAATAGATTCTATGGACCTTTGCCAAAACATGCATATGGGGATTCATACATATTCAAATTAATCTCAAAATACATCCTCTGAAAGAGGACTCAGAGACCTAGATTTTCTCTCAAGAAGGGAAATCCTAACAGGGAGCCAAAAAGGGTGGAAAATACAACCCAAGTGCAGGCATGTGCACTAGTCAAATCTGTTCTAGATTCTGACCAGCTGCACCATAAATTCTATAAAAAATCAACCACTCATTGAAAATAGAATTCAGGTATATGGTCATGTAGCTAACTGATAGATATAATACTTCATTAAAAAATATCATGCAAACAGAAAGATCCTCAAGGCTCAAACATCACATCTCTGTCACGTAATTCAGTGTGTTCTAAGTGACCCTAAAACAGACCATGGTGCACTTCAAAAATCATATGAAATCCATAAAAAATCAAAAAAATCCGCATCTAATGCTAAAATTTTCATGAATTCATATCTATCACTTTCTCTGAAGGAAGAATTATCAAATTATAGCTGTAAATTTTATTTTTAGAGCTTTTTCGATGAGGATTTGCATTGTACCCGAGAAGGATAGTAGCATGATTGGGGATTTTTTATCTCAACTTTATCAACTCCAAACGAGTCAAAATTTGTAGAGGAACTTTTTAACATATGTATAAGTATCTCATAAAATTTTGGGCTCGAAATTCATAAAAAATCTATATGAGATGTATGTCCCAAAATAGGATTCTAGATTTGGAATTTCCAGATCTAAAATCCACCTTGTAAAAAACACTAAAATACTCAAAAATCATCATATGGCATTCAATTTTTCTCTATTGAGTACTTTAAACATATTTTGATGCATAAAAAATATCAAACATGGGCATTACTGTCACACCCCAATTCCGCACTATTCAGAATGGAGTGATGAACCGCTAATAAACCAATGGTTCAACCAGGATCTCGAATAGGCTGTGTCCATTTGCTTAAATCATACACATCCACAACCATAATCATAGTAAATAAACAATAGCGGAAGTCTTATATATTAAATAAATTGAGAGTCTAACTGTCATAAAGTAAATAAATTATCTAATTATCTCCAAAATGACTAAGACATAAATTAAAATAATTAAATCAATTACATTGTCTGTGTAACTTAAACAAAATCTAATAAAAAACATAAGAGTTGCATTCGCATGATGAATCATGCGACTCCATCATCACTTCTGCCTCCAATGCTGCCACATGCCCATATGTTGGAGCATTCATATAATCTTCCACTGTCGTACATGAATCATCAACTAAAAATATTCGAATTTGAAAAGGGTGAGCACACATCACGGCTCAGTGAGCAAACAAAACAATGCAACAAACATATGCATGCATTCAATTCATATCTTTGGTCTGGTTCATAAGTTTGCAATGTGCTATAGAAAGGATTGGTGGCCACCGCACCTCTATACACGAATGTATGGAACCGCCCAATGGATCAAACACCATTGCCTCCCCCACATGCACCCACCATGAAATAGAGATAGAGCTAAAGTGCTTAGGATCGCACCGCATCACACTTCCCCTAATGCTCAACCCATACCAACACGTAAGCCCATGTTGGCGAGGGCCTGCAAACTGGGCTCGCATCTAACCAATCCTAATGTCAAACGGTGTATCCAAGGCCTCACCCCAGCATCCCTCAATATGTCCATAGAGATAGAGCTAAGGCCCCTCGGCAGAGTCTGAGACTACACGGTCCGAGACCACCTCCCCTGATGCACTACGACATAATAGTTCTGCTAAGGTAATGGCAATACGACGATGTCAGTGGACAAGACTTGAGTAGAGATAGAGCTAGAGTCTAGTGACCAGGATAAACCACAATGTCATGTCCTCCCCCTGATGCACCACTCGCATCAAGTACACTAACTACACACATACATTCACATGCCTATTCCTAGCATCATTATCATCATCATCTTATAATAAACGAAATTAAATATGTATGAACAATAATAACAAGAATAGTGGATGACATGTGATATGCGCATTAGAATCATACAAGCATAGAATCATTCATAGTATTGGACTCAATAAACGAAAACAGTTTATTATTAGCCAATTAGTTTAGGTCTTGTTCCCTCACCTTTGATTGCTAGTAGATCCTCGTTCAAGCTTTATAATTCACTTTTAAATCACTGGAAAAGACCTAACAAGTCGATAAATTTTAATTAGAATTAATCCCCATATGTTTAGAATACCAGTAGATGAGGGATCGCAGGTAGAGTAGCACCTAGGGTAGCAGTTTCTGCAACCACAGGGGCAGGGTCGCAGGGTAGGGTCGCACCTAGGGTAGCAGTTTTTGTGACCCTAGGGTGTAGGGTCGCATGTAGGGTCGGATACCAATCGACCCTATGTGCGACCACACCCTCCCTGGGACTTCTTGAGGGCATGTGGTCGAACATGTGGTCTCGTAGGGTCGAATATCATTCGACCCTATGTGCGACCACACATGCTCTGAGTCAACCTTTCATTCTAAAATCCATCCCTTCATGTTTGGATCCTTTGGCTTACTATCATGGTCCATTCTATGCTTGTTTTATGGCTCAAAACTATAATTTTGATACACTTTCCATTGTCCACAATGATTTCCTCCATGGATTCTCTTGGAACTTGTCCATGGATGGATGAATTGGGTTTCTCCTAATCCTATGTTCTTCATAACTATTCTAGGCTCTCTTATTCAGGTAGGGAATTAGATTCATACCTTAATTCAGAGGTTTCTCTGAACTTCCTCCTCTTCCTTAGTCTTCTTCTTCAGGTTTCCTTTTCTTTTTCTCTTCCTTCTCTTTCTCTTTCTCTCTCTTTCAATTAGGGTTCTAAAGGAGTGAAAGAGGTTTAGGGACGTCCTATTTATAGAGGAAAATCCTCCATAATAATCCCCAATGAGTTTAGGAAAGACCCCCTTTGAATTAGGAAGGTTTCTTAATTTTTGGTTCTAGCTGTTTTTGTAGGGTCGCATGTAGGGTCGGACATACTGTGACCCTATGTTTTTTTAAAACATGCGACCCTAGGGTGTAGGGTCACAGGTAGGGTTGCAAAATCCGTGACCCTACATTTTAAAACGTGCGACCCCACGACCAAAAAATCATGGGTTGAACTCTTTTGAGGTGGGGTCGGTCACACCTTTTAGGCATGCGACCACACACTCATATTTAACTGTTTTTTAGTTATATTTCAAACTTGGTCTTGTGGTTTCTTTACGCACTGGGTTCACTTGGCTCGACCATGATAGGTAGACCTGATACAAGGTGGTAAGACTGGTTAGTTAGATACAGGTCTTACAACTCCACCACCCTTAAAAAAAATTTCGTCCTCAAAATTTGAACGTACGGATCTTACAACTCCCCCATCCTTAAAATAAATTTATTTTAAAAAAAAATTTTGTCCTCAAAATTTGAATTTACTTCGGAGTCAATAGGTGGAAATTCTGTTTCCGCATTGCATCTTCTTCCTCCTATGCAATTTTCTCCACGTCTTGTCTTTGCCGGGTTATCTTCATATAATAATTATCCCAGCTTTGGAGATGTTGTATCTTCCAACCTATGAATTAAGCTGGTACCACTTCAATAGTTAAATCTTCTATCTAATCCAGTGGATCAGTGGTCAATAGCCTTGATATGGATCTCCAATGTACTTCTCCAATAGAGACACGCAAAATACGTCATGCACACTAGACATGGACAGCAGTAATGCTAGTTGATATGCAACTTTTCTACATCTCTCCAAAATTTTATAAGGTCCAAAACATAGATAGGATACAACTTTCCCTTCTTGTTGATCTGCTTCAAATTATGCATAAGTGATATCTTTAAGAACACTTTGTCACTTATGGTGAACTCAAGGTTTCGGCATCTCTTCTAACAATCCTGAGCTGTCTTGGCCCTTTTTCTTTGATCTTGTCTGCCACTCGATAGGTTTCTTCAACAGACTCAGGTCTTACAATTCCTTATTCTCCGACTTCGTTCCAAAACAAAGGAATTCGACATTTCTACCATATCATGCTTCATAGGTGACATCTACATAGTAGCTTAGTAGCAAATTCAATCCACATATAGCTTAGTTAGCCGCTCCAAAGCATACCGAGGTCGTATAGCAATGGAATGAGCTATCTTCCTAAGGCGATAAACAATCACCCAAACTACATCAACCGATCTGGGGGTCAGTGGCAAATCGATGACATAGTTCATTGTAATGCAGTTTCACTTCCAGACTGGCTCCGATAGTGGTTGTAGTAAACCATGTTGGTCTTTGTCCTTCAACCTTTACTTGCTGATAATTCAGACACTGGAACACGCACTAAGCCACATATGTTATCATTCCTCTTTACCAGTACAATATCTTCAGGTCATGATACATATTGGTACTCCAAGATGTCCTGAATATAGAGTACAATGGGTTTTTATCATTATCCTCTTCATGATATCAGAGTCTTTACCTTCAGGTATTCAGAATCTACCTCTGTATCTGAGTACCGTCTCCGCATCCAAGTAAGTCAGGGTTAGGTTTTTCTTTCTCTAAATCTCCTTGCACTGTTCTTATATACGGATCTAACAAAATTACTACTTTTACTTCATCCATCAATTCAGAGATGATCTTTAACGCTACAAACGTAAGCGATGAACTATTGCTCCATAAGTTCATCCATAAGTTCTCACTCAACTGGATCATCACAAGTTTTTATCATATGTGACTCTTCCTCTAAATTTGAATCTGTTGCTGCGGAACATAATGCAGCATTTATACTAGGTCCTTCTTTTGGCTTCATTATTCCTTGTTGCTCAAAACCTCAGCTATCATATTAGCCTTGCACCGGTGATATCAAATATCACGGTCTTAATCCTTCAGGAGTTCCAACCATCTCCTTAACTTCCTGTTCAACTCTTTCTGGGTGAAGAGATAAGTAAGACTCTTGTAATCCGATTTAATCTGAAATTCTTCTCTGTATAGATAATGTCTCCAAGTCTTGATTGCATGAATCACCGTCGCTAACTCCAAGTCATGGGTTGGGTGATTCTTTTCATGCTCCTTCAGTTATCTTGAAACATATGCAATCGCTTGTTTACCTTACATCAACCCGCATCCTAAACCTAATCTGAAAGCTTCGATGTATAATGTAAAAGGTTTCCTTGGTGTCAGAACAATCAAGATGGGAGTTGATATCAACCTTGTTTCTAGAGTCTGGAAACATTCTTCACACTTGTCAGTCCAATTAAATTCCTCTGCCTTCCTAGTTAGCTTGGTAAGAGGTTTTGCGATCTTAGAGTGGTCCTCTACAAATCGTCTATAATAACCAGCTAAACCCAAGAAACTTCTGATCTTCACAATGTTCTTAGGCGTTTCTCACCATACAATTGCTTCTATCTTAATAGGGCCCACTTTAATCCCTTTTTATGATGTTATGTGATCTAAGAAGATCACTTTGTTTAATCGGGTCTCATACTTCTTGGATTTGGCATAAGCTTTTCCCTTCTCAGCTGTTGTGAAGTTGTTCTAAGATCCGTTGTATGAGTTGCTTCATTCTTGGAATAAACCAAAATATCATCTATGAAACTATGACCGACGTGTCCAATATTTCATAAAACACCCAGTTCATCAACTCCATAAAAGATATAAGGGCATTGGTTAATCCAAACATCATAATCGGGAACTCATAATATCCAATCCCGATTCTAGAAGCTATCTTCGAGATATCGCTGTCCAAATTCTTCAGCTGATGATATCTTGACCGAAGATCAATCTTAGAAAATACCTTTGCTCCTTGCAACTGTTTAAACAAGTCATCGATCTGAGGTAGTAGATATCGATTCTTGATCGTGAGCTTGTTTAGTTCCCGATAGTCTATACATAATCTGACACTACCATCCTCCTTCTTCACAAATTGCATTGGTGCTCCCCGTGATGCAATACTTAGCCTATTAGGACCTTAGTCTAATAACTCTTGTAGTTGAGTCTCAATTTCTTCAATTCCATAGGAGCTACGCTATAGGTGCCTTTGACACAAGTATTGTCCTTGGTAACAAGTCGATGACGAACTCGGTCGCATGATCAGATGGTAACCCAGGTAAGTCTCCTGGAAACATATCAGGAAATTTATGCATCACATCAATATCTTCCATCTATGGTGCTTCTTTGGTAACGTATACCACAGATACCATATATCCAACTCCTTTCTCTTCAAAGCATCTCTTCGCCTTTAGCATAGAGAGGATCAGCTTTCACTTCTTAGGCAACATGCTTCCAATAAAACTAAATTATAGTCCATCTTTATTCTTGAATGATAACCTCTTCTATGCACATAACAACTTTGTAGAGTGTTGAGAAAATCAGTCTATTCCCAAGATGACGTCAAAGTCTGCCATCTCAAGTCGAATTAGATTGCATCCAACTTTTACCCATCCATACGATTTGGACTTTATTCATAACACTCATCTAATGCAACATTTAGTCCAGAGGGCTTGAACTAGAGAAATCTGGTATTAAAGTCTTAAGAGCTTCGTCAAAATCTCATATCTTCAAAAACTCATTAGCTTACATCTCTTTTATCACTGCTAATCTACCCTGATCTCTATATCATATACCTCGAAAAGTATCTTGTGATTGTTACTCACTTCATATTCCCAGTCTATCTATAAGCATTAGGGTATATGCTTATAAATTCATTAATTCATCCAAACTCTTTTGGTCTTTTCTTAATCATTCCACTCGACATTGGGCATAACTCAGTATTATTTATACTAATCTGAATACTATCAATGCCATGATTTTTGACATTATCCTTGTATCCACTCTCGATTTGCCTTTAGGAATCTTTTACCTTGTCAAAATTCATACCGATATAGCCATCTTTATCTCTACTTGAGTGCTATCTATTTCTTTATTAGCTACTCTTGATAGTTCTCACTTTTTGCTCATACACTCTTTTATAGACATGACTCATATCCATCCATTCAGCAATCTCAAAACAAATCCTCCATTACTTCATCTAAGGTTCATTGGTTATAGAATCTAATCTGAATTTAATCATCTTACTTCCCATAATTCCTTATTCACTAAACATCTTATCAATGGATGTCGAGAAATATAAGAATCAGAATGTTTATCCAAAAGCAATTCATTTTCTTCTTTCTAATTCAGGGTAATGACGAACACTTGCTTTATCTAATGAACTTAGGTTTAAAGGATCAAAAGTAAATCTATGGTAATCCAACCGACATTCAAAGGTCGTTAAAATGCACGGTGGTCCAAATACATGAAAATATAGGTTCTACAGCTCTTAACCTCATGGTTACAGGTTCTATCGAGTATATAATGCCATTGGTCAAGGCACTACAAGAGTAAATCTGGAGAAAGTTTTCGTACATCAGTAAATCAGGTATAAATCAGAAGATGTACGCTCAACATGATTAAACATTTAACTGTTCATTCAGTTAATATCTCTTCATGTTGTCGATCATGAGAGTGGCTCTGATTGGCACAATCAGGACTAATACTAAAGAAACAATATCTATGACTCCAATTGACAGGTTAAATAAAAAAGGTATCCTGTCAAGACACGAGAATTTAAAATCAGGTATGTGCATCATCTATAATCATAAGAGTAAATCAATAATGCACCGCATCCTCTATCTAGTTATATGGTCATAATAGATTTGATCCTTTGCTGAAAACGTTTGAGGCTTCATCTTTAGAAATATCCTCAACCCTGGTCGGATCATTCTGTCATGATGCAGCTATCTCTGTTGGATTTAGCCACAAATCTTTTCCTTTACCTTTGCAGGGATTTAGGCGTTATTAGCCATTTTTCTTCTTCTTTTGCCATACATCGAGTTTCACATCTTGTGAATACCAACTCGGTATTCTAATTTTTTTGCTTTATAAATGCCCCCTTCTCGTTACTGTACTATATCCTTTGTATACTTAGATAACTGATCGACTTATAGACCGTACCATATGTTATTTGTTTATCAAGGTACATTTGGATTTTCTTTTTCTGTCAGTGTTTACATATGGTTCCACCTTTTATATGTACATTAATGTCTTGTTTAAGTTCTGTCTCAACCGACACAGGTGCATAAAGTGTGTTTGTATTAAAGCTTTTAATTTATCTTAACTCAGTTCATGGACTCTAGTGGAAGTATTCAGGTTTCATGGGCAAGGCCTGAGAGCTCTGATACCAAGTTGTCACACCCCAATTCTGCACTATTCAGAATGGTGTGATGAACCGCTAATAAACCAACGGTTCAACCAGGATCTTGAATAGGCTATGTCCGTTTGCTTAAACCATACACATCCACAACCATAATCAGAGTAAATAAATAATAGCAGAAGTCATATATTAAATGAATTGAGAGTCTAACTGTGATAAAGTAAATAAATTATCCAATTATCTCCAAAAGGACTAAGACATAAATTAAAATAATTAAATCAATTACATTGTCTGTATAACTTAAACAAAATCTAATAAAAAACATAGGAGTTGCACTCGCATGATGAATCATGCGACTCCATCATCACTTCTGCCTCCATTGTCGCCACATGCCCTTATGTTGGAGGATTCATATAATCTTCCACCGTCATACCTGCATCATCAACTAAAAATATTCGAATTCAAAAAGGGTGAGCACACATCACGGCTCAGTGAGCAAACAAAACAATGCAACAAACATATGCATGCATTCAATTCATATCTTTGGTCTGGTTCATAAGTTTGCAATGTGCTAAAGAAAGGATAGGTGGTCGTCGCACCTCTATACACGAATGTGTGGAACCGTCCAATGGATCAAACACCATTGTCGCCCCCATATGCACCCACCATGGAATAGAGATAGAGCTAAAGTGCTTAGGACCGCATCGCATCACACTTCCCCTGATGCTCTACCCATACCAACACGTAAGTCCCTGTTGGCGAGGGCTTGCAAACTGGGCTCGCAACTAACCAATCTTAATTTCAAATAGTGTATCCAAGGCCTCACCCCAGCATCCCTCAATACGTCCATAGAGATAGAGCTAAGGCCCCCCCGATGTCAGTGGACAAGACTTGAGTAGAGATAGAGCTAGAGTCTGGTGACCAAGATGAACCACAATGTCATGTCCTCTCCCTGATGCTTCACTCCCATCAAGTATACTAACCACACACATACATTCGCATGCCTATTCCTAGCATCATTATCATCATCATGTTATAATAAACGAAATTAAATATGCATGAATAATAATAACAGGAATAGTAGATGACATGTGATATGCACATTACAATCATTCATAGTATTAGACTCAATAAACGAAAATAATTTATTATTAGCCGATTAGTTTAGGTCTTATTCTCTCACCTTTGATTGCTAGTAGATCCTCGTTTAAGCTTTATAATTCACTTTTAAATCACTGGAAAGACCTAACAAGTCGATAAATTTTAATTAGAATTAATCCCCATATGTTTAGGATAACAGTAGCTGAGGGGTCGCAGGTAGGGTAGCATGTAGGGTAGCAGTTTCTGTGACCACAAGGGTAGGGTCGCACCTAGGGTAGCAGTTTTTGTGACCCTAGGGTGTAGGGTCGCATGTAGGGTCGAATACTAATCGTCCCTACGTGCGACCACACCCTCCCTGAGACTACCCAAGGGCATGTGGTCGATCATGTGGTCTCGTAGGGTCAGATATCATTCAACCCTACGTGCGACCACACGTGCTCTGAGTCAACCTTTCATTCTAAAATCCATCCCTTCATGTTTGGATCATTTGGCTTACTATCATGGTCCATTCTATGCTTTTTTTATGGCTCAAAACTATAATTTTGATACACTTTCCATTGTCCACAATGATTTCCTCCATGGATTCTCTTGGAACTTGTCCATGGATGGATGATTTGGGTTTCTCCTAATCCTATGTTCTTCATAACTATTCTAGGCTCTCTTATTCAGGTAGGAAATTAGGTTCATATTTTAATTCATAGGTTTCTCTGAACTTCCTCCTCTTCCTTAGTCTTCTTCTTCAAGTTTGCTTCTCTTCTTCTCTTCTTTCTCTCTTTCTCTTTCTCTCACTTTCAATTAGGGTTCTAAAGGAGTGAAAGAGGCTTAGGGACGTCCTATTTATAGAGGAAAACCCTCCATAATAACCCCCAATGAGTTTAAGAAAGACCCCCTTCGAATTAGGAAGGTTTCCTAATTTCCAGTTCTTGTTGTTTTCGTAGCGTCGCATGTAGGGTCGGACATACTGTGACCCTACGTTTTTTTAAAACATGCGACCCTAGGGTATAGGGTCACAGGTAGGGTCGCAAAATCCGTGACCCTACGTTTTAAAACGTGCGACCCCATGACCAAAAAGTCATGGGTTGAACTCTTTTGAGGTGAGGTCGGTCACACCTTTTAGGCATGCGACCACACACTCATATTTGACTGTTTTTGAGTTATATTTCATACTTGGTCTTGTGGCTTCTTCATGCACTAGGTTCACTTGGCTCGACCATGATAGGTAGACCTGATACAAGGTGGTAAGACCGGTTATTTCGATACAGGTCTTACTATTACAGCATCAACATGCACGCAATATAATATCTCTGATCATGATTTTTCAAAAATAGACATATTCAAGCAATTTTCGACATGTTAGCATCATGGAATCATATCAAACCAAAGTTTTGGTTGCCGCAATGGGTAAGGGGCCATGAATTATAGGTATGTACTAGAAAATAACAATAGAGAATTAACTTACCTCTTTATAGAGAGTTCCCTCTCTCTTAGCATCTCCTTCTTCCTTCTCTTCTTCTCTTTCCCTTCTTCTTCCTCTTCTTCCTCAATTTTGTCTCGTCTCCACCAAAAAAAATTTCTCTCTTTTTCTCCTCTTCTTCCTTAGACTCTCTCTCAATTTTCAGCCCTTTTAGATTTCCTTCTTTTTTTTTCCTTCCTTTTCTCTTTTCTTCTCTTTTTTTTTTCTTTCTTTCTTTTTTTTCATTTTCTCTATTCATGTTCTCACCTCTTTCCTTTTTTTTTCTTTTTTTTTCTTTTCCTTTTCTCCACTCACATTCTCCCCTCTTTCCCTTTTTCTCTTTCCTTTTGTTTGTTAGAGTCAGTCTTTTTTTTCTTTTTTCCTCTTTTTTAACTCTCTCCTCACGTCTCTCTCTTTCTCTCTTTCTTTTTTTTTCTTCTTTTTTTTCTTTTTTCTTCTTTCCTTTTTTTTTTCTTCCCTTTTTTTTTCTTTTCCTTTTTATTTTTTCTATATTTTTCATTACTTTCCATATTTTCATTATTTTCTGAAAATCGATCTAGCTAGCCTTTCCATTGCTAGCCATGCTCGTCCTTTCATACCTAGCAAAATTGAGGCCTACCTCTTTCCTTTGGGATCTCTCGACATGGCCCTACTCTCTCTCTTCAATTATATATATATATATATATATATATATATATATATATATATATATATATATATATATATATATATATATATATATATATATACACACACAATACGTATACATATAATATATTACATAATATAATATATAATATACATAATGTACGTGATGTACAAGAACATGAATTGAACCAGTTTGGTCTAAACTGGTCCAGACTTATATGGGTTGAGCTGGATTGGGTCAAGATTGGTTTTTTTTCTCTCTATCATTTCATAGGTCATTTCTGCTGCCATTTTGTATGGAATTTTTTGATAGTCTCTTCCTTAAATTTTTTATGTTCACTTTGTAGAACACTAAAAATGAGAAATATTGGAGCTTGAATCACCTCATTTGGACGTAAAATGGCCAACTTATGAATTTTCGAAATTTAAATAGGTCAATTCATGATAATTCGGCTAGCAACTCTGCATGGGATGCCTCATAGATCTCTGTCTCAAATCCTTCACATCCACTTTGTAGAGCACCAAAAATAGAACATATTGAGACTTGAATCACATGATTTGGACGTCGGATAATAAAATTATGAGGAATTGAAGCTTAATGGGCATATCGGCTTGCAGCTCCACATGGGATCCCTCGGAGACCTCTATCCCAAATTCTCCATGTCTACTTTGTAGAGCACTAAAAATGAAACATATTGGAGTTTGAATCACTTCATTTGGACGTCGGATAATAAAATTATGAAGAATTGAAGTTTAAGCGGGCACATCGACTTGCAGCTTTGCATGGGATCCTTCGGAGACCTCTGCTCCAGATTTTCCACGTCCACTTTATAGAGCACCAAAAATGAGGAATAATGACACTGGAATCACTTTATTTGGACGTCAGATGAGAGAGATATGAGAAGATGAAGTTTAAATAATTTGCTTGCAAGTCCCTGGATATTTATTAATCTTCAGAAAATACCCTTATTCTTATTTTCAGACTAAAATCGTCATATCTTCTTCATTTGACATCGAAATTGAGCTATTCTTGTCTCATTTCGAAGGTATTTCCAAGACCTACGCATCCATGCAGGTTGCAACCCATTTTCTTATTGTGGGCCCACCAAAAACCTCCTCAAAATCACAGCTAAAGTCCAAACCTTGCATTGGGATTCACCAACTTGCCATATGGTTTCACTTAAGCTCTTGGACACTGGGGATCATCTTAGTTATTCTCAAAACATTATAGAGAGCATGCCGGGGCTAATTAACTGTCATTTTTTAGAGTGTTTCACTCGCCTCCCCTGTATTTTCCAAACTTTCTTTCATCTCTCCCACTTTGTTGTCTACACTCCAGTAAGACTTTTCTCAGTTAGGGATGGCAAAAATGGGGTGCTTACAGGTGTTTTGAACCGACGAGCACTGGAAGTGTTGCAGACCAACAGTTGCAGCGGTGTGGTGATGGTTCGGTTTCGAACACCAGGTTTGGTGGACAGGAAGAAGGATACAGCGAGAGGGGAGACCCTAGTAAGCAGCTCAGGTCAATGACTGTTGTGCTGTCGTCGTCGGCGGGAAATTCAACCAGTAATGCTGGTTTGGCATCGACTGGTTCTCTGATTTCTTCAACAATAAAGGATCTGGTTTTTGGAAGGTGGAGATCTTATGGAGTTCTGAGGTCTCACCTGGAGTTCCTTCTCGATCAGAACCAGGGGTGCTCCATCTATGGAATGATGACATGGTGGATGACCCCTTGTCCGACCATTCTGGTTTTGTAGAGAGAGGAGGGCGATCGGCGGTGACCTATGCATTGTATGGTGGTTTATGGGGAACCAAAAATCCATGCAAGTGGTTTTCTAGGACCGGAGTGATATCTGGTGTACTGATTGGTTGTATGTTAATGAATTGTATAGTTACGCCGGAAAGAAGGAACCTTATTATCTCAAGTTTAAATACGTTTAGAAGTGACGAAGGCAATGTAGTGGACAGTGGCAAAAGTCTTATCACATCTGGTGTCTTCGGTTATGGTAGATCGCATGTTTCAAGGTCATGGCAGGGGTATCAAATTGGGTTTACCTTGTATAGTGTTTTGGAGATCCACGGGACGATCCACATATGGGAAGTAATCAAGCAATGGATCGCGGAAGATTTCTTGGGTTTCCAAATGAGGAACACAAGGTTATAGTTTTTAATGCTAGCAACTAGCAAATAATGGGGTCGATTATGATGGTTACAGTGTTGGTGATGGAGGCTATGGTGGTGCCAACATTGGGTATAGTGGCCCCACTGAGGCTTATGGAAATCAAACTCCTTATGCTGGTTATGTGAGTGGTCCACCTAGTGCTCCAAGAAGCCTATGGACCAATCAAGCTCCGTATGGATATGGTTGTGGAGACTATGGTGCTAATGCAGGTTATGGAACTATAGCACTTTGGAATGCTGCTAGTGTTGGTGATAATGCTGCTAGTACTAGGGGTTGTTTGGAACTTGCTTCTGGTGTGATGGCTGTGAGGACAGTAGTTCGTGTCTCTAGTTGGATCGAAGAGGTTTTCCTTCCAATCCAACGGCGGTTTTGAATCCGGGCACGGTGCGCATAATGGCCAGTTTATGCTGGACCATGGGGTAAAAGATGACTAAAGGGCTGGGACAAGGAGTTGGATCTCTAAGTCTGCATTGGAGGTGCAGAGGTGAGAGGCTTAGGTTCCAGGTGCAACTGGAGTTGCAGGAGGACTGTGAGTGACGGTGATCTTTTCAATGATGCTACAGCAGTGGGAAAGATGGAGTCACATCACATCGTATGGAGGTGAGCTATACGGGACACCAGGATGTGGTGTGTGCTATGCCAGTTTGGGTGTAGCGGTTTGGCAGAGACGGGTTACAGAATCAACATCAACGGGTTCTTCTTCAAGGCAGCTTGTAGAATCTAAGTCAGGTAGAGATTTGTTGGGTTTGGTGTCTTGTATTCTATGGGGTCCACACGGTTACTAGGATTGTACTTGTATTAGGGTTTGAGTCTACTACATGTACGGGGGTAAATCAATAATTATGTGAGAATTATGGTTTTTAGGTTTACCTATATGTTGTCTCTGTGTGGGAAAACCTAGACGAGGCTGACAAAGGAGATAAGCCTGTCAGGTAGAGATTGTAGACTTTTCTTGGGAATGAAAAAATCTATCATTCTCTGATGCGGACATATACATTCCACGATAGGGTGTTGAACCACGTTAAATCTTCTTGTTCCCGCTCTCCCAATCCTGGCAACAAGAAAGACCCTAAACCACCTATCTTTTGCGAATATGATGTTAAAGGTGCTTCGCCCTATTATACTTGTCAATACCAAAGAACCTGGGGAAAAGGTGATAAGAGTTGGAACAACTTCTCAATTTGTCCCTCCAACTGATGGTTTGGGTAGGATAGTTTGCCCCACTGGCCTTCGTCCAACAACAACCATGGATTTACTTGGATATAGAGATAGAAGGTCTTCTAGTTCGTCAAACCTAGAAGTGTGAGGATATTTTGAGGTTGATTCATATATAATGGGTGGGAAGACTCTTTTGAGCTAGTTACAACTAACAAAATTTGACCCCTGCATCAACTAGATGTCAAAAGGCTTTTCTTCATGGAGACCTCCACGAATAGGTTTATATGATGAGTCATCCACCAGGTTTTTGAGCTCTTTTAGGGTTTCTAAATGGCCGACCCATCTCAATTTGGGCCAATTTGAATTAGGGTCAAATCCTAATCAGGGCTAACTGATCCTATGCTTGAGTCCACCTATGCCAAAGTCCGCACACTAAAAACACATCTCCACCGCCGCCCCATAGGCTCCGCTTGTTTTGATATAAAATTTTACGTGTAATATTTTAAATGTAAAAAAAATTCAATGTTTATTTCTAAGAGGTAAAAATAGTGGTCTCTAAGGCAGTGTTTGGTTGCAAGGGGAATCAAAGGGAAGGGAAAGGGAATTTTTATAATTGAAACACAAATGATTGTATAAACTACCTAAATTTCATAACATATTTAGAAATGATACCAATAAGATGTAAATTTTTTTTATTTTTTAAATGCAAGGGATTTTAATGCAAAGTGAAGTGTAAGTTAATAACTAAATATGGAATGATTTAGAATTAGTTACATGGCAATATGATAGCATGTGTTATAATCATTACCAAAGTTTCATTTTTAAGTTTACAAATTTCACTTCTCTTCCCTTCAATTCCCCTTGCAACTAAACACAACGTAAGGAGATGGAAAAAGAACCGTAATTAGAATGTCAGACCTACTAATTTTCTCCAAGGGTCACCCGTAGTAGAAGAGGTGCAGGATGATGTTCTGTTTTATTTTTTAGTTTATGATGGTTTTGCTTTCTTTATGGTTCTATTGGTGGTGTCCTACTATGGCTTACAAGTTATAGGTGGGTTGCTTGTCCAAGAGGACTTTAGTTGTATCTTTTATCTTTTTTTCATAATAAAAAAAGTTAAAAATCATACTTCTAGCAAAAAAAAAATCAAAATTTATTTTTACATATAAAATGTTACACATAAAATTTTATATCAAATCAACACGGAACTTTAAAACCTCTCCAAATCTAAGGGTCTCAACTCAAAACCTAAATTGATAAATCGAGTCAAAGTTGAAGTCAATGGCTTAAAATCGAATCGAATTAAACCATAAATAATTGGATTCACATCTTCTCCTCCGAGTGGTTCTGGGAGGATGCGGCAACCTTACTCGGATGGTCGACACTTGGCTCTTAGGTGAATCCAAGACACACGTCCGAGCCGACACCCCCTGTCGGCTCTGCTTGACTGCTGGGTGTCTGCTCTAACGTGCGTCTCGGATTCACCGAGAGCCATGTGTCGGCCATCCGGGTAAGACTGCCGCTGTCCTCCCAAAACCATTGGGAGGAGAGGATGCAGATCCTAAATAATTGGTTCAATTTGCTTATAACTGAGAAACCATCAATTAAATATTAGGAAAAATATATGTCATACCCCCTGTAGTATGGCTTTATCTCACCCACCCACCTTTGTTTGCGATAATATCCCTAACACCCCCTACTTTTTGAAAATATGGATCAATCAGACCCTCTCCGTTAATTATTGTCCATAATTGATGACGTGTCACCATCTCAAATTCGTTAATGACAAAACTATCCCATCTATAATTTACCCTTTTTATTTTAAAAAAACTTAAATATTTATTTATTTCGTAGTAGATATTGGGTTTTCACAAAAAAGGGTTTCACCATCGTTTCAGGTTTCATCGTTTACCATCGTCGGTAGACATGGCCTGAGAAGGTGACTCCGCGAGTCTCCAATCTCTCCTGCCGCTGAGTAATCCCCACCTCTGATGCCTTCAAAAACTATGTAGAAGGGAGATTGATTCTCTCAAACATCATTTCAATCTTCAAGTTTCAAGGGATTATAGGCCTGAAAATCTTACACGCAATTAATGACTTCTGCACTCCGCCTTGACAAAAGAAGAACGTCTCCAGGCACCCATAGAAACAGTTATCCACTAAGCTCACATTCGCACTCCCTGGTTTCATCGACATTAATGGCCCTAGAATCGGACCAAACAAATAGTTCCCCCCAAGCAACAACCTCGCAAACGTTGATGTTCCCTCAATCAGAATCACCGCTTTTAATGCATACTGAGACGATATCATCCCTGTGAACTTGTTCTTCTCCAATGACAAAGCCGAAAGCTTTGGCATCGTCACCATGAATGTCGGCAACAAACCTTGTAGATCATTGGAACTCTGATCCAGAGCTACCAGCTCACTCATGGCTCCCCCATCTCAAGGACCTGTATCAATGACAACTGGTTATGGGATAGAGTGAGCTGTTGCAAAGATGGGTATTGGAACACAACTGATGACACAGTCCCTAACAATTGGTTATGGCTTAGATCTAACACCTGCAGAGACCCCAAATCACCAATTTGCTCTGGTAAACTTCCTTTTAGACTGTTATTTCTCACGAAAATCTCAACAGAGATCCCAACAACTGGACCAGATTCCATCGGAGATCGCATTATTACTAGCATACAAGAAAGTGAGGTTCATGAGGGAGCTCAGATCAGGGAACTCACCTGAGAGTTTATTCTCTTGAAGTTCTAGTCTTTTGAGGCTTGACAAACCATTAAAGCTCATTGGGATTGGGCCCTAAAGTTGGTTGTGGTCGAGGTAAAGCTCCTCCAGGGCAAAGAGAGAGCCAATCAAGGTAGGTATCTTGTCGGAGAAGAAGTTACCCGAGAGAGTATGAAGGTAAGGTTGTCATATTGTAACCTGGTGGTCATGGGTCCGAATCCTAGAAATAGCCTCTACACATTATGGGGGTAAGGCTGCATACATTCTGCCTTCCCCAGATCCTGTAGTAGCGGGAGCCTCGTGCACTAGGATGCCCTTTTTAAGTTTTTTTTAAATTAAAAGGGTAAATTATAGATGGGGAAGCTTTGTCATTAACGAATTTGAGATGGCGACGCGTCATCAATTTTGGACATTAATTAAGAAAGGGGTCTGATTGATCCATATTTTCAAAAGTAGAGGGTGTTAGGGATATTATCGCATACAAAAGCAAGTGGTTGAGATTAAGCCATACTACAGGGGGTGTGGCAAATATTTTCCCAAAATATTATAATATCTCTTGCTCTTCTTTCTCTCTCGCTTTCTCATCTATGGTCGCAGTTTTTTTTTTTTCCTATTTGAGGGACGTCCAAGCTTTCAACACTAGAATTTGCAAAATTCTCCTTGCTAATTCCTTTCAATGTGTTCATGTCTATAGGCTGCTCTGTTAGTAAAAACTCATATTTTTGTGAACAATGTATAGCTTTTCGGCTCGATGCAACCTGGTTTTGGCCTTAAGATATTGGTAGTTTGTAAAGGATTTCTCAAAACTAACTTTTTTCTTCTTTTCTTTCTTTTAAAGACAATTGTTGGACCACCAAGGACCACTTGGTTTTGGACCACTAAAAGTCTATATCAAATGTGTGGAATATGTCTAGACTTTTAGGTCCACCCAAATCTTTACAAAGTTTGCAAAGTTTTTTTTGACGTGTTTACAAGTTTTTATCACGAAATTTTGTTTGTGAACTGATGTGACACTTCCTTATGTAGAGTTTACTATGTAAAGTTTATCAACTTAAAATTTTGTTCGTCAGAACCTGAGATCATCAAAACCAGGGCTCTGATACGACTTGTTGGTATCACCTTTGTCCTCTGATATGACTTTGTCATGCTTTGATACCAGGTTTAACGTGCACTTTCTTTCCCATGAAATAATTTTTTAATTTCTACCTGAAATTTTAGTTGGACTTGAATATTCATCCAAAATTTTTAAACCTGTCCTTGTAGAGTAGCCATAACATAATCATAAGTATCACTTAATGATATTGTTGAATGCATTATTATGACTAATCCCATTTGTCAATGATCTTTTGTGGATCTTTGACACAATCTATGTTCAAGTAATGACCTTTTTTCAAAATTGGATCTAAGTTTCGTATAATTATAGGCTGATACTGTTTGAACTTCCTGGAACCGGACTTGGGTTCTCAGGGTTGGCCTTGATGTTATTTACAACAACTATAGCTTCATCTCCTTCTACCGTGTTCCACACTGTGTCAAAGACACTTTGTTCTAGTGGAATGCTCGGGTTAATAGGATGGCTAGTTGTGGCTAAGGGTGAAGTCATAATACTTTCTCTTTGGGTGTCTATGTTTGAGCAAGCATATCATGCTTCTTATCAAGTTTGGTGTTTAACAGAGGTCGAAAACTCATATTTTTTACAGAGAAATATGAGGGAGTGATAAATGATCTTCTCTTGACAAGAATAAAGTTAGAGCAACTTTGTTCGGGGCATACAGAATATTATTATGCATCATGGAATTTAAAACTAACAAGTTTATTTTTTATGAAAGAATTATGGTTGTTAAGCCAACAAGAATAATCTGGCATTTGGAGGAAAATAAATTTGATGAAAGCAAAGAATGCTTTAGCAAATGGTATACTGAAAAATGGACATAAGCCAAGTGTCATATGTTAAAAGAAACCAAAAGGCTATGGCAACCAGCTTTGGGAGGATTACTGGTACAGGATGACGTGTTGCATTCGTACAATAATTTTGACGGAGCCGACACGGATTGAAGTGATTCAATGCTTTAAAATTTAAATTTCAAAAGAATCTTCAAGAAGAACCATACATGGCTTATGTATAAAGAGTTAACTTTTTGTCTTTATAAAAAGTGGTCCTCCATGTAAGGTCTATTGTAAGAACTATTATTGTTTTGCCTTTTACAGCTGTCTGGTCCATATTGTATTAATGAAATTTAAAACAATTTGGCGTCCGATAGAAAGGAAAAGAATCCTAGAAAACGCTAGACTATTTTAAATTTCATTAATACAATATGGACCAGACAACTGTAAAAGGCAAAACAATAATAGTTCTTACAATAGACCTTACATGGAGGACCACTTTTTATAAAGACAAAAAGTTAACTCTTTATACGTAAGCCACGTATGGTTCTTCTTGAAGATTCTTTCAAAATTTAAATTTTGAAGCATCGAATCACTTCAATCCGTGTCGGCTCCAGCGAAATTATCGTACGGGTGTAAAATGCCTAAAGTTTGAGCTTATTTGAAACTCTTGCTCCTTGATTTTATGGAGTGGAGAGTGAGGTATATTTATACTTGAAAAATATATTACAATCCCTCTAATTTCTAAGGATAAAATAAGAGTGATTGTAGGTATACAATAAGGTGAGTGATTCTAGGAATACAATGAGGTGAGTGATTTTAGGAATTTTAAAATTCAAATGGAGGGCCTAATCTGTAGAGTGATAAGGATAGCTGATTAGGTATCCAAGTGAGCTATCCTTATCCTTAACATCCCCCCGCAAGCGAATGGTTGGTAACTCCACTTTGAGCTTGGATCATAGCTTCTTGAACCATGGACCTGGCATCGGTTTGGTGAAGATATCCGCCAACTGATCTATGGATGAAACTAGCCGAACTTCAATCTCCTTGTTCATGACCTTTTTTTCTCTTACAAAATGGAAGTCTATCTCAACGTGTTTAGTCTGTGCATGAAATTTCAAATTACAGTAAGATATGTAGCACTCAAATTGTCACACCAAAGAGTTGGAGAGGTTGAAATTGGAACATTCAGGTCCTGTAACAAGTGATGGATCCAAGTCAACTCGGCAGTAGCAAGTAATAAGGCTCTATATTCTGCTTCGGTGTTGGATTTGGCAACAATATGTTGCTTCTTTGAACTCCATGCAATGAAACTAAGACCCAAGTAAATACAAAATCCACTAGTAGACTATTTGTCATCTGGGTTTCCGGCCCAGTCAACATTAGAATAAGTAGAGAGAGAAAGGTTGTCTGCTTTATGTAAATGAAGACCATGAGTAATCGTTTGCTTCAAATACCTCAGAATTCTTTTGACAGCAGTCCAATGTTGGTCAGTTGAAGAGTGCATGAACTGACAAAGACGGTTGATAGAATAAGCTATTTCGGGTCTTGTAATAGTGGCATATTAAAGTGCACCAACTGTGCTCTGATATAGTGTAGGATCAAAAAATGGGTCATCATCAGATTTGGATAATTTTGAACCTAAAGCTACTAGAGTAGATATGCCTTTAACACCATCCATATGGGTCTGCAATATAACATCCTGGATATATTTGTATTGGTTCAAGAATAATCCAGATGTCGATTTTTGAGCTTCAATCCCCAAAAAATAATGTAAATAACCCAAGTCCCATAACTTAAAGGTTTGATGAAGATCTTGGATCAGAACTGAGATGGTCATCTCATCACTGCCTGTGATGATAATATCATCAACGTAAACTAGAACAAGAGTGGCTGTGCTAGATGTCTTGCGGATAAATAAAGATGTATCTGATTTGCCACCTTTGAACCCCATTTCCATAAGCCTTTGACTGAGGCGAAAGTACCAAGCCCTTGGGGCCTGTTTAAGTCCATATAGAGCTCGATGTAGTTTGCAGATCTGGCCAGGAGCTGTGGGGTCATCAAAACCAGTTGGTTGAACCATATAGACCTCCTCTTCCAAGAGTCCATGTAAAAACGTATTTCGAACATCAAGCTGCCATATATTCCATCCTTTTGATAAGGCCAATGTTAGAACAATGCGAATTGTAGTAGGCTTGACAACGGGACTATAAGTCTCATTGTAATCTACACCTTCTGTTTGATTAAATCCCTTTGCAACCAAACGAGCTTTATATCTGTCAATCGTACCATTTGATTTTCTTTTGATACGAAACACCCACTTGCAACCAACAGCTGTCTTATGTGGTGGTAAGGATACCAGAGTTCATGTGCCATTTTGTAGCAAAGCATTATATTCTTCCATTATGGCATTGCGTCAATGAGATGATTTGTTGGCTTCAGTGTAGCATGTAGGCTCAACTTCAGTGTATGTTGTCAAGGCTAAGGGATGTTTGGTAGTGAGATAAGTGACATGGTTTGAAAAAATACGTGGTTGGCAAGTATGTTCGTAGTTCATGTTATCATTTTATGAGGTATGGGAGGTGGGATGATTGGTTCGGTAATTGGGTTGACTGGTGTGGGTGATGGTATGGGAGGTGGGATGATTGGGTCGGTAATTGGGTCTAGTGATGTGGGAGATGATGGAGCATGTAAGGAATGGGCCGTAGACATTATTGGAAGTGGTTCTTGGATGGTGGATGGTGGGGCCGAATGAGGTGATGACGTTAAATTGGACAGGGGGTTTAAAATAGGAGAGTAGTGGCACATATGGATAAATTAATAGCCACTGTTTCTGGTATAGGTATTAAACTATGAATTAGAGTCATAGTGGGAGGGATCATGATGGATTTATTATGACAAGCATTACTGAAGGGAAAGTGAGCCTCATTGAATAGTACATTACGTGCTATGTAAACCCATCCTGTAGATTGATCGAGGTAATGATAACCCTTATGATGAGGACTATACCCGATGAACACACATAATTTTGAGTGAGGTTGCATCTTGTTGGTATTGTATGGTCGCAATAGTGGGTAACAAGCACACCCATACACTTTAATTAGTGTATAATCAAGAATGGTATGATGAAGCAGCTCCCATGGGGAGGGATGACTTTCTATTGGCATTCGATTAATAAGGTACACAGCCGACTGAAAAGCATCATCCAAAAATTCTAATGGAATAGATGTGTTAGACATCATGGTCAGTCCCATTTCTACAATGTGACGTTTTTGCTCTGCTCGTCCATTCTGTTCATGAGTGTGTGGACATGAGAGATGATGTAGAATACTGTTGTTGGCGAGATATGATGAAAGATTGTGGTATTCACTGCCCCAGTTAGTTTGTAATGCTTTGATCGGTCTTTCAAAGTACTTTTCCTCCTATTTTTGAAAACTTTGAAACATTTTAAAAACCTCAAATCGAGTTGTCATTGCAAAAATCCAAGTAGTGTTGGTCCCTCTCTTTTAGTAGTGGCTAGCAGTGGTGGAAAATCTCTCTCTTCCCGGGGGGGATAGATCATTGCCATCTTCATCCCGAAACCCCCATCACCTATACTCATAAAAAGCCTGTCCCCGCGCCTTCGCCCTTGAAGAATAATAATAGGAACTTGGTGAAATCATCAATAAAGCTCACATAATACTGATTTCCATTAGTAGAACAAATAGGTGTTGAACCCCATACATTAGAGTGAATGAGAGCCAAGGGGACTAGGGAAGGGGTAGACGAAGATGGAAAGGGTAACTTATGAGACTTTCCTAATGGACAAGAATTGCAAAATGACAAATGATTGGGACCTTGAACTGGTAGGCCACTTTTGGAAATAATTTTACAAATGATGGGGGGGAGGGATGGCCCAACCTTTGATGCCAGACATCAATGGAAGTGCGCACACCCAAGTAGACACGAGGATTGGAATGCAAATTAGGATGAAGAGAGCTTGGTTGCAAATGGTAAAGACCACCATCAAGTACGCCGTGTAGGAGGACCAGTCCCGAGGATCGATCCTTGACAAGACAAAATGAAGGGTGAAATTAAAAAATAACATCATTATCAAATGTAAACTCAGAGACACTTAGAAGATTTTTTGTAATTGAGGTGGGACATGGAGAATATTGTGTAAATGAAGGGATCGGGTGGGGGAAGGAATAAAAGAAGAACTAGTATGAAGAATTTTCAGACCTTGGCCATTTCCAACAGTCACCTTGAAAGACCCGCACTCCGTAAACCCGGTCTAAACCTTGGTTTTGTGTCGTAGCAGGTCTTTCGATCAACACCGGGCCAGACGGGACGAGCGGATGACAAACAGGTACGAAATCGGATCAAAGATAGTCAAATAATCATCATTTTATGTTGACCGGTCGATGGTATCGGTCGACCGGTCAACTCTACGCAGTTGAGTGCGGAGATCCGAAAATGGATCTCTGTGGGTCCCATTTTCCTAAACCCTAATGCCTGAACCTTCCTAATCTTAATAGGGTTACTAAACCCTAATGTTAGCCTATAAATACACCCTTAACCTCCTCAAATCCTTTCCATTATCTCTCACAAACTCTAGAGAAGATAAGGAGGTTGGAAAGGAGAATGAGCTAGGAAGAAGAAGAAGGTGCCGCCATTACCATTCGACGATGGTCACGTTACGTCCGTCAACGGTAAGTGTTTTAATCATTCTTCTTACTCTGTGATTTTAGGTTAGTTGTGTGGGTGGATCAATACCATGCAAAGTAGGTATTGATCTAAAACCCTAAATTGGCCAATAAACCCTAAGTTGTCGTCAAACCCGAGATTCGAGTTCCGAGATGATATTCATCGAAATTAGACTTGAATGAGTTGGGGATAACTCTAACTCCAAGATTAGACTTAGAATGGATAGGAGAAACCTTGGAAATCCATGGAGGATGATCGACGGCAGTTGAAAAACCCATGTGTGGTCTTCCGGAGACATACCGGTCGACTATACCGGTTGCACACGGGCGGCCGGTATGTTGCCACCGGTATCTTTCGGGGGCTGGTCCGTGGGGACCGGCTGACCATACCGGTCGCCGGTCTTCCCCCACGAGCTGCGACCGGTACATGCCACCGCCGGCTCGTGAGGGTATTTTGTAACTTTGTTGGTTTTCGACCAACATGAAACCCTAAGAAAAATATTCTAATGAAACCCTAATAATATTGTAGGACTTTGTGACTTCCCGTTTGGATCTTGCGACGTGGAGCAAGCTAACAAACGAGCGTCAGGTAAGGGAATCTGACCTAAACCTAATAATTAATGGACAGTAAGTTGTTGTTAATCACCTGATTATATATGATGTGATGTTTGTGCATATTCACATGCCATCTTTTAATTTCAGTTATTATTACTGTTCATGCATTGTTAGGATGTGATTGTTAAGCATGTGATTGTTTTCGTTAGTGTGTGGAGTGGGGCATGGGCCTGGGATCGCTCTTCACACTAGCACCTTTTGTAGTATTTTGTCTTAACATGCTTGGTACGGGTGGGGCATCAGGGGAAGGTCGTGGTACGGTGGTCTCCGTTGTTGATGCTGGCCTGGCCATGGTTATGTGGCATTGTGGTCTCCGAGGTCGACGCTGGCTTGTCCACGATGCTTTAGCTCTATCTCTATGCCGTAGGGAGTTATGTTGGGATAGGGTCTACCTGCGTATTGTATCTATCCTAGTGGGTTAGTTGCGGATAGGGCATCAGGGGAGGTGTGGGAATGCCTTAGCTCTATCTCTATGCCGTAGATGGCTGTGCTGGGATAGAGCATACATTGATGACATATAGGATTGGTTAGTTGCGAGCCCAGTTTGCAAGCCCTGGCCAGTAGGGGCTTAGGTACTGGTATGGGTAGAGCATCAGGGGAGGTACGGGGGTATCTTAGCTCTATCTCTATTCCATGATGGGTGCATGTGGGCCAATGGGGGTGTGATCCATGAGGTGTCACACACTCGTGTATAGAGGTGCGGGGGCCACCAAACCTTTCTATAGCACATTGCAAACTTAAAACCAGACCACAACATAAAATGATTGTTACTCATGCATAATATTGTGAAACTGTCTGATTGTCTTACTGAGCTAAGTTGTGAGCTCACCCTTTGTATATATACATGTTTTTAGATGTTGATGTAGGTTATACGGTGGATGATTATATGAACGCTCCGGCGTATGGTGATGTTGCTGCTTTGGATGTACAGGCAGGAGAGGACGAGCATGATGCTTTATGCGAGTGCCCTTTCTGCGTGTACCTATGATCGGATTTTGTTTATTCGTTTTAGTTATTTTCATTTGATATTAAAGAGATGTAAAAGATATTTATTTTATGTTTGGATTTGAATAATTTGATACTTATTTAGTTTATCAATAGATACTCAGTTCATTCTATTTTAAAAACTTCCGCTATACTATTATATTCTGATTGTGGTTATGTGTGATGGTTTGTATAGGTGGACACGGCCTATTCGAGATCCTGGTGTGAACCATTGGTTCGATGACGGTTCACTCACACCATTCTGGTTGGATCAGAATTGGGGTATGACAACTTGGTATCAAAGCCCTCGGGCTCTGTCCAACAAACCATGTTGCACTTAACTAAGTCGATGAACTGAGTTAGGAAAATTTAAAAATTTTAATACAAACACACCCTAAGCATTGTTTGATACCTGAGACTGATTAAGAAAGAGCATAATATACTATATTAAATATGGAATTTAATACTACACATGCTCTAGTTAGGGTGAACCATAAAACTTTCATTAAAGAGAGTATTAAATGTAATAGTACTACAGGGTACAGTCCAAAAATTGGACAGTTACCCTGTTATATAAACAGTCATAAGAGAAGAAAAATAAGAGGGGACAATCATGGGGTAGGGGCCTGGGAGGAATAGGGTCTGCTATATCATAGTCTCGCTCATAAGCGACCCTGAGCCAGTGCACCTGATCCTGTGTGACTCTAAGACTGTGAGCCAACTGCGCCAAGTCACGGATCATCTCACGCTGAGTGTCCCTGATCTCCATAATCATACCCATCATGGTGTCGGGAGAAGGATGAGATGGTCCAACTGTAGAGGTAGACGGTGGTGCTGCAGGCGTAGGCTGTGGGACAGACACTGGTGCTTCCCCAGCCATATCATCATCATCACCCCCAGCCTCTGCCGCATAGGCCGCATTGGCTGCTGCTGCTGCGACTGCTACCCTCCCGAGTGGGCGAGGGCGAGCCTCCAACTCGTCATCGCTAACGGGCAAATTTTTGAAATTTCGACAGCATAACGACAGTAAATTGGGAAAAAGCCTCAAACTCACCCAAAAACATGGGGAGGAGGACTTACGTAACCCCCACACTCTTCGACAAATCAATCATAGGCAATTACAATAAGAAATTTCAAGAAATTAAGAAAAATTAAGAAATTTCGAAAATTTTGAAAACCTAGGTCAAAACATGTAAAAATTCGATTTTTATGAAAACTGTTCGGTGAAACCCCAAATTGGTTGAGGGCTTTTGCTCTTGGGGGTCCCTAAACCCTTTCTAAGCCGAAGGAAAGAAGTTCCTACGGTTGGAATCTCTCAATCAAAGAAAAACCTAAACTTCTACATAAAGACGATATGAAAAATTCATAAAAACTTGAAGGAGAAGGAAGAGACCTACCTGGAGACGATGTTCTAAGCTTTGAACGGAAGGAATCGGCTTCTTCACCGGTCGGACTGTAGCAACTCGGAGTCCAGAGTAGAATCGCCACCGGAGGAGAGGAAAGAAAGAAAAGTGAGAAATTTCTCACTTTTCGCGATTTTAAAGCCCTTTCTGGGCATACCGGTCGACATACCGATTGACCGGTACCCCAAAGGGACTGCGACCGCTATGTCTCGGTCAGAATTTTCATTCTGACCGGTCGACTATACCGGTCGCAGCTCTGTCTACAGAGTGTCGACCGGTATGTTGCGACCGGTCAACACCTGAAGAGCCAGAAAAATCTCGAAAAATTGTAAAATTTTGTAAATTTAATTATTCCTTTTTGCGACTGTTTCGCCTTATATTGTTCAAGACTAACACCACTATTGCTTCATTCTCATGTGTTATGTCTTCTTCTCATATTCAAATAGAATAGTCTGAGATGGTGGGCGGAAACGGTCGTAAGGGTCGGAAGCGTCACCAGGCCAGGATGCGCCTCGAGGAAGAAGAACAGGTGGAAACAGGCTATGTTAGAGAGCCAAGCCCGGAAGTTGAGGAAGAACAGGTTCCAGAAGTACCAACAAATTTGCCTGGCCCACCTCACAAGAATTCGGAGACCATTGTTACAAACCTGGTCTATCAGATGCAAGCTCAGCAGAAAGAATTCCTGAGCGAGATACTGAAGATGTTCAGGCCACCGAGTTCTGTTCCCACTGGAGGTACGCCTGAGTCTGGAGAGAAAAATACTTCACAGCCGATTCAGGGTAGCCCAAGGCCGATGGGCCAAGCACAGAATGTACCACCACTGCACCAGTTTCTGTTGCCTTCTGCGTACCCGGGAGCCTATCCGTATCCACCACCATGGTACGGAATGAACACTCAGGACAGCATGATCTGAGCAGAGCGGTGGATAGATTCCTGAAGTTGAAGCCTTCATCATTCACCGGTAAGACAGGGAAACCATTGTGGCCAGCACAGTGGGTTGCAGAGATGGAGAAAAACTTCCGACTGATGACCAGTAGAGAGGATGAAAAGGTTTTATTTGCCACTCATATGCTGAAAGAAGACGCAAATGCTTGGTGGAATTCTACACGGGCATATCTGGAGACGAAGCATACACAGGTGGATTGGGAAGTGTTCAAGGTTGCCTTCTTCGATAAGTATTTTCCAAAGAGCTTCAGAGATCAGATGGAGAAGGAGTTCCTCAATCTACAACAATCTCAGTCGACTCTGGATGCTTACCAGCAGAGGTACGAAGAGTTATTTTTCTTCGCACCGGCAAGTATGCAAGAGGAAGAGACCAAGACACGTAGGTTCACCATGGGACTACGTGGAAGCATCAGAGAGCACATATTGGGTCTGGACAAGAAAATCTATAATGAGGCTGTGTAGGTTGCGAGGGTGATAGAGTCTAGTCAGAGGGACAGCTTCTTCGCTCAGAACAGGGGAGTGAAGAGACCTGCTATTGAGAGTTCGGGTGGCGGTAACAATAGACCCTTCAGCCCATACAGGGCTCAGACCGCTACAGTACCTGCTAGAAACAATATGGCACCACCTGTGCCACAGAATGCCGGATTCAACCCGAATATCAAATGTTTCAACTGTCAGCAAGTGGGTCATATTGCAAGGACCTGCACTCTACCTAGGAAGCAACCTCCCCAGCAAGGAAAAATATATGCGGTCACCACTGAAGAGGCAGCTGCATCACCTGATGTGGTCACTGGTATGACTCTATCCCTTACTATTTGGCTTACTATTTTCATTGTGTGTATGCGCATGTAGAACTAAGGGATAATAAAAATTTCAAGAATTGTAAATGTAGCTGGTATACCTGCCAGAGTACTATTTGACTCTGGGGCCATGCACTCCTTTGTTTCTACTTCTTTTGGGAAGCGAATGGAGTTACCAATCAAGCACTTGAACCCAAGCTTGATAGTTCGCTCTCCGCTAGGAGTCGAAGTGGCTTTGACTGAATATTATGGACCATGTACAGTTTGTATTGAGGGCCGAGACTTAGAAGCAAGTCTGGTACTACTCGAGATGGCAGACTTTGATGTCATCTTGGGAATAGATTGGCTAGGCCATCATTCAGCTATCCTATTATGTGGTGAAAGGAAGCTTGTGCTTACAGACAAAAAGGGAAAGGAGTATAGCTTCACTGGGATCAAGCTATCTAGGAAGCGGAAGCTGATCCTCTCCGCCCTAAAAGCCAAGCGATGCTAAGAGAAAGGGGGAGTGGGGTATCTAGTGTTTGTAGTCGACATCAATGCTGAGGTGCCAAAGATAGAAGATATAGATGTGGTTCGAGAGTTCCCAGATGTATTTCCAGAAGAGCTTCCAGGTCTACCGTCGGACAGGGCTATAGAGTTTGTAATAGACCTTATGCTAGGTTCGGCGCCGGTGTCCAAAGCACCTTACAGGATGGCCCCTACCGAGTTAAAGGAGTTGAAGACCCAATTCCAAGAATTGTTAGATAAGGGTTTCATACGACCTAGCATATCGCCTTGGGGAGCACCGGTATTATTCGTCAAGGAGAAAGATGGAAGTGTAAGGCTGTGTATCGACTACTGTGAGCTGAACAAGTTAACGATCAAGAATCGGTATCCTTTGCCTAGAATCGATGATCTGTTCGATCAATTGCAGGGTGCAAAGGTTTTCTCGAAGATTGATCTCTGATCAGGGTATCACCAACTGAAAATCAAGGCCGGAGATATTCCGAAGACTGCTTTCAGGACGAGGTATGGGCATTATGAGTTTCTAGTTATGTCTTTCGGGTTGACCAATGCTCCAGCGTCGTTCATGGAACTGATGAACCGAGTGTTTCATGATATGTTGGACACTTCGGTCATCGTATTCATCGATGACATATTGATCTACTCTAAGGACATGGAGACTCATACAACACATTTGAGGGCAGCCCTACAACGGCTGAGACAAGAAAAGCTTTATGCTAAGTTCAAGAAGTGCGAGTTTTGGCTGAAGGAAGTGGCTTTCTTGGGGCCATGCAGTATCTGAAGACGGTATCAAGGTTGATCCAAGTAAGATAGCTGCTATAGTAGGATGGGAAGCACCAAAATCTGTTGCGGAGATTCGTAGTTTCCTTGGGTTGGCTGGTTATTATGAAGATTCGTGGAAGATTACTCCAAGATCACTGTTCCACTCACCAGATTGACCAAGAAGGGAGAGAAATTCATATGTACGGATGAGTGCGAGAAGTGCTTTCAGACTCTGAAGTCAAGACTAGTCTCTGCACCTATTTTGACCATCCCAGAACCAAGCGTACCGTTTACTTTATATACGGATGCTTCAGGGTTGGGTATTGGGTGTGTATTGATGCAAGGAGAACAGGTGATTGCTTACGCATCAAGACAGTTAAAGGAGCATGAGAAGAACTATCCTACACATGATTTGGAGCTAGCAGCGGTTATACATGCAATCAAGACTTGGAGACACTACTTGTATGGTAAGAAGTTTCAGATCAAGTCAGATCACAAGAGCTTAACTTATCTTTTCACTCAGAAGGATCTGAATATGAGACAGAGGAGATGGCTGAAATTGTTGAAAGATTATGATTGTGACATCCAGTACCATCCGGGTAAAGCAAATGTTGTGGCTGACGCCTTAAGCAGAAAGTGGGCATCGAAACCTGAGGCAGGACCAAGTACAAATGCTGCATTATGTGCCGCAGCCTCAAGTTCAATTGAAGGCGATGAAGAGTATATAATAGAGACTACAGAAGATCCAGTCGAGCAAGGCTTAATTCATAAGTTCACCATGATGTTCGCCGCTTTGAAGATCTCACCGGATCTAGTTGATGAAGTCAAGGTAGCAATCCTACAGGATCCACATCTCAAGACAAGGCAAGAAGACTTAGAGAAGGGTTCGAGCAATCCTGACTTTACCTTGGATTCAGACAAGGTACTCAGGTATCGTGGACGGTTATGTATACCTGAGAGTGAAGACTGCAATATCAAAGATCGAGTTATGACTGAAGCTCATTACACTCCATAATCGGTACATCCAGGAAGTACCAAAATGTACCATGATTTAAGAAGACTATATTGGTGGAGGGGTATGAAAGTAGATATAGCTCGTTTCGTGTTCCAATGTCTGAATTGTCAACAAGTTAAAGCAGAAAGGCAGAGACCTGCAGGTTTACTACAGCCATTATCGGAACCTGCATGGAAGTGGAATTACATTACTATAGATTTCGTCACTGGCCTACCTTTGACACCAAGGTCAGTGGATGCAGTTTGGGTAATAGTAGATCGACTCACCAAGACAGCTCGATTTTTTGCGGTCAGACCTCAGTATACCATGGAGAAACTGGCCAAGTTATATGTTGATAATATAGTCGAGACTTCATGGCGTTCCAGAGATACAGTATCGACAGAGATCCCCGTTTTACATCAAAGTTCTGGGAAGGATTACAGAAAGCTATGGGAACCAAGTTGAAGTTCAGTACAACTTTTCACCCTCAGACGGACGGACATTCAGAACGAACTATTCAAATTTTAGAAGATATGCTCCGAGCTTATGCAATAGATTTCAAGGGAGCTTGGGATGAGAAGCTATCACTTATCGAGTTTGCTTATAACAACAGTTATCAGGCTACAATTCAAATGGCCCCATATGAAGCACTCTATGGGAAGAAGTGTCGTACACCTCTGTTATGGAACGAGGTGGGAGAAAGAAGAATTGTAGGACCGGAGTTCGTTGAAGAAACTTGCCGAGTGATTGATCAGATCAAGGAGAGAGTAAAGACAGCTCAAGTTCGACAGAAGCACTATGCGGATAATCGATGTCGAGATCTGGAGTTTGCAGTGGGTGACAAAGTATTCTTGAAGGTATCACCGGTGCAAGGTCTGAAACGGTTTGGTAAAAAGGGGAAGCTATGCCCCAGGTATGTGGGACCATATGAGATATTGACCCGACGTGGTAATGTAGCATATCAATTGGCTCTACCACCATCTATGTCAAGCGTTCATAACGTGTTCCATGTATCATTATTGAAAAAGTATGTCAGAGATCCATCGCACATCTTGACAGCAGACCCCCCAGACTTGACTGAAGACTTAACATTTGAAGTGGTGCCTGTGATGCTCTCAAGCCGAAAGGTACAACAACTTCGAACCAAGGATATCCATTATGTGAAGGTACATTGGAGAAGCCAAAATGTCGAAGAAATTACTTGGGAAGAGGAGAGCGCAATGAAGAAGGTGTACCCTAACCTTTTCAACGATCAAGGTACGTTCAAATTTCGGGGCCAAAATTTCTTTTAAGGGTGGGGGAGTTGTGAAACCTACATGCAAATTTCGGGACAAAATTTCTTTTAAATGTGGGGGAGTTGTAAGACCCGCACTCCGTAAACCCGGTCTAAACCTTGGTTTTGTGTCGTAACAGGCCTTCCGATCATCACCGGGCCAGACGGGACGAGCGGATGACAAACAGGTACAAAATCGGATCAAAGACGGTCAAATAATCATCATTTTATGTTGACCGGTCGATGGTACCGGTCTTGGTACCGGTCGACCGGTCAGCTCTGCGCAGCTGAGTGCGGAGATCCGGAATTGGATCTCTGTGGGTCCCATTTTCCTAAACCCTAATGCCTGAACCTTCCTAATCTTAATAGGGTTACTAAACCCTAATGTTGGCCTATAAATGCACCCTTAACCTCCTCAAATCCTTTCCATTATCTCTCACAAACTCTAGAGAAGAGAAGGAGGTTGGAAAGGAGAAGGAGCTAGGAAGAAGAAGAAGGTGCCGCCATTACCGTTCGACGACGGTCACGTTACGCCCATCAATGGTAAGTGTTTTAATCATTCTTCTTACTCTGTGATTTTAGGTTAGTTGTGTGGGTGGATCAATACCATGCAAAGTAAGTATTGATCTAAAACCCTAAATTGGTCAATAAACCCTAAGTTTTCGTCAAACCCTAGATTCGAGTTCCGAGATGATATTCATCAAAATTAGACTTGAATGAGTTGGGGATAACTCTCACTCCAAGATTAGACTTAGAATGGATAGGAGAAACCTTGGAAATCCATGGAGGATGATCGACGGCAGTTGAAAAACCCATGTGTGGTCTTCCGGAGACATACCGATCGACTATACCGGTTGCACACAGTGCGGCCGGTATGTTGCCACCGGTATCTTTCGGGGGGCTGGTCTGTGGGGACCGGCTGACCATACCGGTCGCCAGTCTTCCCCACAGAGCTGCGATCGGTACATGCCACCGGTCAGCTCTGTGAGGGTATTTTGTAACTTTATTGGTTTCCGACCAACATGAAACCTTAAGAAAAATATTCTAATGAAACCCTAATAATATTGTAGGACTTTGTGACTTCCCGTTTGGATCTTGCGACGTGGAGCAAGCTAACAAACGAGCATCAGGTAAGGGAATCTGACCTAAACCTAATAATTAATGGACAGTAAGCTATTGTTAATCACCTGATTATATGTGATGTGATGTTTGTGCATATTCACATGCCATCTTTTAATTTCAGTTATTATTACTGTTCATGCATTGTTAGGATGTGATTGTTAAGCATGTGATTGTTTTCATTAGTGTGTGGAGTCGGGCATGGGCCTGGGATCGCTCCTCACACTAGCACCTTTTGTAGTATTCTGTCTTAACATGCTTGGTATGGGTGGGGCATCAGGGGAAGGTCGTGGTACGGTGGTCTCCGATGTTGATGCTGGCCTGGCCATGGTTATGTGGCATTGTGGTCTCCGAGGTCGACGCTGGCTTGTCCACGATGCTTTAGCTCTATCTCTATGCCGTAGGGAGTTATGTTGGGATAGGGTCTACCTGCGTATTGTATCTATCCTAGTGGGTTAGTTGCGGATAGGGCATTAGGGGAGGTGTGGGAATGCCTTAGCTCTATCTCTATGCTTTAGACGGCTGTGCTGGGATAAAGCATACATTGATGACATATAGGATTGGTTAGTTACGAGCCCAGTTTGCGAGCCCTGGCCAGTAGGGGCTTAGGTACTGGTATGGGTAGAGCATCAGGGGAGGTACGGGGGTATCTTAGCTCTATCTCTATTCCATGATGGGTGCATGTGGGCCAATGGGGGTGTGATCCATGAGGTGTCACACACTCGTGTATAGAGGTGCGGGGGCCACCAAACCTTTCTATAGCACATTGCAAACTTAAAACTAGTCTACAGCATAAAATGATTGTTACTCATGCATAATATTGTGAAACTGTCTGATTGTCTTACTGAGCTAAGTTGTGAGCTCACCCTTTGTATATATACATGTTTTTAGATGTTGATGCAGGTTATACGGTGGATGATTATATGAACGCTCCGGCGTATGGTGACGTTGCTGCTTTGGATGTACAGGCAGGAGAGGACGAGCATGACGCTTCATGCGAGTGCCCTTTCTGTGTGTACCTGTGATCGGATTTTGTTTATTCGTTTCAGTTATTTTCGTTTGATATTAAAGAGATGTAAAAGTTATTTATTTTATGTTTGGATTTGAATAATTGGATACTTATTTAGTTTATCAATAGATACTCAGTTCATTCTATTTTAAAGACTTCCGTTGTACTATTATGTTCTGATTGTGGTTATGTGTGATGGTTGTATGGGTGGACACGGCTTATTCGAGATCCTGGTGTGAACCGTTGGTTCGATGATGGTTCACTCACACCATTCTGGTTGGATCAGAATTGGGGTGTCACACCTGATTCGAACCATGGTAATCAGTATTGAGATTCATATTTTCGACCTCTACCGTGATATGATCAATGGCTCTAGAGTCAAGATACCACATTTCATTAAATGGTTGCATCGATGTCGAGGGTGCCACATTAGCCACAAATGCATTGGGCTGAGTTGGTGCCTGTGTATAAAAGTGATCAAACCAATGATAGCAATTGATGGCAGTATGATTGGGACGTCCACAAACTTGGCATAACATTCGTTGATTAAAAAGCGGTGGATTATAACCACTGTTTGATTGTCTCCCTCTACCACGTCCATGACCTCGATTAGACATTGATGAAGGAGGAGCTGTGTTAAATTGATTTCCATGATTGGACTTCCCTTTATTTATGAAGGTTGTATTAGCCTTAGGGACGGGAAGAATGTGACTTTGATTAATTTGGATTTCATGGGTAAGGAGCATACCCAGAAGATCCATCACGGAGACATCATCGGTTCTTGTAGATATAACAGTAACAAATGCATCCCATTCTGAACCAAGACCGGCTAGAATATGGAGTACAAGATCATGATCGGGAAAGGGGTGTGCTACAGCAGCCAAGTTGTCAGCAATTGACTTCATTTTTTGAACATATTGAAAGATGGTAAGTCCTTTCTTCTTCTCAGTTTGCAACTACAGCCTAAGTTGCATGATGCGAGACCGAAACTGAGAAGCAAATGAGTGTTCTAAAGTGGACCAAATAGAGAAAGATGTGAGATAACTTACCACCGGACTAGTTCAGTTAGGGAAGAAATAATCCAGCCTAGCAGTAACTGATCTTGACATATCCATGCATCATATTCTGGATTTTCAACTGCAACATTTTCTATGAGTGCAGATTCCGTTGGAGATGATGCAGTGTCACACCCCAATTCTGGTTAAACCAGAAGTGTGAGTGAACTGTCTCAAAACCCAACGGTTCACACTAGGATCTCGATATACCATGTCAACAAACCATTCTAAGCAAACTAACCATAATCAAAAAAATATAAATAGCAGCTAAATTTAATAATAAATGAACTGAGTTTCTAATTATAAATAAATACTTATCCAAATTATTCTCAAATCCCAAAACATAAATAAATAATTTACTACATCCGTTTATAGTAACTGAAAAAGAATAATAATAAATCCTACAAAAACACACAGAAAGAACACTCGCATGAAGCATCATGCTCGTCCTCCACTATCTGTGTATCTAAAGCAGCTATTGTCCCGTACGCGTGTAGAAATCGTCTCCCGCCGCTGGAGGCTTTCCAGCGCGATCCAGCGGCTGGAGTTTCTCCAACACAGATCCCGATGTATTGGGATTTGTGTCGGAGAAACTCCAGCCGCTGGATCGCGCTGGAAAGCCTCCAGCGGTGGGAGACGATTTGCTTCCCCCGTACGCTAGGGCAGCCATAAAGTCTTCAACCGTATAACCTACGTCAAGATCTGAAAAAGAGAATATATATTCAGGGTGAGCTCACAACTTAGCTCAGTAAAGCACAAGACCAATGCAACATACAAAATGCATGGGATAATATTACAATTGGGTCAGGTATAACTTGTAAAATGCTATGGTAAGGTTTGGCGGTCACCGTAACTCCATGTACGAGAGTATGAGCACACCTAACAGTCAGACTTCGATCTACACTACTGCTGTTGTCCCACATCACTCACTCCGGTATAGAGATAGAGCTATAGTTTGGTGAGCAGGCAGAGCCACCATCTCACGTCCTCCCCCTAATACCCTACACCGTACCAATACCTAAACCTCTATTGGCAAGGGCTTGCAAGTGAATTTCGTTTCTAGGTAGTCCTATATGTCATCATAGTATCTATGACCCAACCCCAACACAGCTCCCTACGACATAGAGATAGGGCTCGAGTCTGGTGGGCAGGTAGAGCCACAATCCCACGTCCTTTCCCTGATACCCTACTCGTACCAAGCCCGCTAAGGTAGACGGCAATACGAAAAGGTGTCAGTGTGAAAATATATCCAGGGCTACACTCCCCTTCACATTTCACACACTAACGAAAACAATCACATGCCTAAATATCAACATTCCTAGTATATGAATATGCATGAACAAATAATAAAATTAAATAACAAGATGACATGTGAAAATGCATAGGCAACAATCAACAGATTACATAAACAAAGGTTTACTGTCCATTATTAGTTAATTAAGGTTTGGGGTCTTGTCCCTTACCTGACGTGCGATTGCAAGTCTCTTCTGTGTTACAGAGCCAACCCACACCATACACAAGTCCTACATGACCATATTTATAGGTTAGAATTAAGTTGTTAGGTTATACTTGGTCAAAACCAAGTCTAGCCAAGCAAACAGGCTCGAAAACACATACCGGTCTCACTCAACAGGACATACCGGTCTCACTCTAGTATAGTCGGTATGTAATACCGCAGGACCTATTGGTCCAGCTGGTATGTCCGACGGTATGGGGGTTCTCGAACCTCCCTCTCCCGTCGGTCCTCAGCTTGGCTTCAAAGTTCCTCCTAAACCATTCTAGGGTCAAGATATGGTTAGGTCACTTAGGTTTGGGATTATTTGTTGCTTAACATTGTAGACAACATTTTCATCCCTCTCAGAATGAATCTCGACGAAAACTAGGGTTTTACAGTTCTAGGGTTTTGGATCAATACATCGTTTTACAGCTTTGATCCGTAACCCCAGCATTATTACAGAGGTAAAGCACTTACCGGTGTTTGTTTAATGGCAATGTTCTCCTCCAACAGAAAATCCCTTCTTGACGGCCTCGTTCCTCTCTGCTCCTTCTTAGATCTCTTCTAGACGACACTAGAGTTTGAGAGTGTTTGGAAAGGATCTAAGGAGAAGGAAGGTCTCATATATAGAGTTGGAGATCATTCTAGGAAGGTCTTCTATGTCTAAAAGATTTCCTAAACTTGGATTGGGAGTGTGGGACCTACTGGAGTCTGTCCACACTCGTGCACACATACCGATTGCACATACCGGTCACACTTGGAGTGAGACTAGTATGTGAAAACTTGGTTTTTAAGTGTACTTTCTCATACCTAGATGCCGTGGTTCGTCACCCGGCCTCTTCTTCCGGTCCGATTATGATTGGGAGACCTATCACGACGTAAAAACGTAGGTTAGACCAAGTTTTTAGAGTGCAGGTCCTACATGCAGGTTGTATAAACTTTGGTGGGCATGGGAGAGTTCCATCTACATAACCAAGAAGCTTGTGGCCACGGATCACAAGTAAAAATTAAGACCGCCAAAGGAGATAATTGGTAAGATCTAGCTTAATGGAGATAGGATGGCTAAACTTTGAAGATAGGGAGGAAAAGTTTTGGTCATTAGAAAGGGTAAAAGACAGTTACCTCCCCTGTAACTTACCTTATTGACCGTTGACCCCCAAAGATTTCAAAAAAGACTGTTACCTCCCCTAAATAACTATTAAAATCCAAATAGCCCCACGCGTTAAGAATATTCCGATGGTAACGGTGGGAGTCTAATATTTTTTTAAAGACCAAATTACCCTTTTAGAGAGATGAACTACCTATTTTACCCTTACTATTTAATAGGGTTACTACCATTTTGGGTCTTCTGCACCAAAAATTCATTTTCCAATCTCCTCCACCATTTTGGGTCTTGTGCAAAAACTCTCCTCCACTATTTGGATTTTTCTGCAAAAACTCCAGGGATTCCATTTCACGATCTCGGCCTTCATCTTCTCCTCTGCGATCTTGGCCTTCATCTGCTTCTCTGTGATTTAGGCTGGCAACTCCATTTCGATCTTGGCCTGCAAAACCAAAAGAGTGAAGATCAATGATTTAATCGCCATCTACACGAAGTCATTCTCTGCAAAACTAGAAGAGAAAACATCCATAACTCTCCGGTGCTTTCTCTTTCTCTCTCTCCTCCTCACTATTTGATCTCTCTCCATCTCCGTTTTTGTTGAATACTTGGGTTTAGGGTTTTGGAGAATTTTTTTCCCAATGGTAGCCGATTTTGACTCCAAAACCTACGAAATTTTGTTTCTCAGAATTTCAATTTTCTCGACTTGTGTTTCTGGTTTCTCTTTTTATCAGATTTGGGTTCTCTTTCCAGGAACCCCTTTGGTTCTTTCCATTATTTAGTTTTCTGGGGTCCTCTTACTTCTCATCCACAATTCAGTTTGATTTCTCTCTTATCTTCTTTTCATAAATTTTCATTCAAGAACTTGAAGATTTAGGAATGGCAGGAGGAAATGCAGTCCAGTTTGAAGATTATTTGTCGATTATGGCTGAGAAATTGGAGTCATCACGTTTGAAAGCTGGAAGAGGAATTCTGCTTTATTGGGGTTGTAGGGGTTGAGAGATGATGAATTGTTGATTATGTTGCGTGAAGGTGATGTGGATGGGGTTGTAGGAATCAAGAGGGCTGTCAACAAGGAAGAGCGAAGGAGAACGTGAGGGAGAATGAGAAGAAGATGAGATTAGGGTTTATTTTAGTTGGATATAAAATGGTTATATTGGTCTTTTAACAGTAATAAGATTTAAAATATGGATAAGAGGTTGAGGGTAGAGTTGTCCATAAAAAAATTAACTTTAACACCGTTAAAAGTTGGAGCTATTTGGATTTTAATAGTTATTTAGGGGAGATAACTGTCTTTTTTGAAACCTTTGGGGGTCAACGGTCAATAAGGTAAGTTATAGGGGAGGTAACTGTCTTTTACCCCATTAGAAATTGTAGGAGAGGTGAGAGAAGAAGAAAAGGAAGCCATTTCAATGTGAGTTTTATATTGGCTCTAATATCATAAAACGCCTTAAGTTTGAGCTGATTTGAAACTCTCGCTCCTTGATTTTATGGAGTAGAGAGTGAGGTATATTTATACTTGAAAAATAGATTACAATCCCTCTAATTTCTAGGGATAAAGTAAGAGTAATTGTAGATAATGAGGTGAGTGATTCTAGGAATACAATGAGATGAGTGATTTTAGGAATTTTAAAAGTCAAATGGAGAGCCTAATCTGTAGAGTGATAAGGATAGCTGACTAGGTATCCAAGTCAACCATCCTTATCCTTAATAGGATGCAACACGTCATCCTGCACTAGTAATCCTCCCAAAGTTGGTTGTCGTAGCCTTCTGGTTTCTTCCAACATATGACACTTGGCTTGTGCACTAGTAATCCTCCCAAAGTTGGTTGTCGTAGCCTTCTGGTTTCTTCCAACATATGACACTTGGCTTGTGTCCATTTTTCAATATATCATTTGCTAAAGCGTTCTTCGTTTTATCAAATTTCTTTTCCTCCAAATGCCAGATTATGCTTGTTGGTTTAACAACCATAATTCTTTCATAAAAAATAAACTTGTTTAATTTTAAATTCCATGATGCATAACAGAATTCTGTATGCACCGAATAAAGTTGCTCTAACTTTATTCTTGCCTAGGGAAGATCATTTATCACTCCCTCACATTTCTCTGTAAAAGAATCTGGGTTTTCAACCTCTATTAAAAACCAAACCAAACTTGATAAGAAGCATACCTTGCTCTAACACAGACACCCAAGGAGAAAGTACTATGACTTCACCCTTGGCCACAACCAGTCATCCTATTGACCCGAGCATTCCACTAAAACAAAGTGTCTTTGACACTGTGCGGAGCATGGTAGAAGGAGGTAAAGCTATAGTTGTTGTAAATAACATCAGGGCAAACCTCGAGAACCCAAGCCAGTTCCAAGAAGTTCAAACAAGTATCAGCTTATAATTATATGAAACTTAGATCCAGTTTCGAAAAAGGTCATTATTATTTGAACATAGATTGTGTCAAGGATCCAGAAAAGATAATTGATAAATGGAATCAGTCTATGAGATTAGTCATAACAATGCATTCAACAATATCATTAAGTGATACTTATGATTATGTTATGGCTACTGTACAAGGACAAGTTCAAAAATTTTGGATGAATATTCAAGTCTAACCAAAATTTTAGGCAAAAATTAAAAAATATTTTATGGAAAAGAAAGTGCGTGTTAAACCTGGTATCAGAGCATGACAAAGCCATATTAGAAGATAAAGGTGATATCAATAAGTGGTATCAAAGCTCTGGTTCTGACGATCTCAGGTTCTGATGAACAAAATTTTAGGTTGATAAAACTTTACGTAGTAAACTCTACGTAACGAAGTGTCACATCAGTTCACAAACAAAATTTTGTGATAAAAATTTGTAGGCACATCAAAAAAATTTGCAAACTTTGTAAAGATTTGGGTGGACTTAGAAGTCTAAACATATTTCAAACATTTGATATAAACTTTTAGTGGTCCAAAGCCAAGTGGTCCTTGGTGGTCCAACAATTGTCTTTGAAAGAAAGAAAAGAAGAAAAATGTTAGTTTTGAGAAATCCTTTACAAACTACCAGTATCTCAAGACGAAACCAGGCTGCATCGAGCAGAAATGCTACGCATTGTTCACAAAAATACACGTTTTTACTAACAGAGGGGTAGGGTAATATTGTGTTTTTATACCATTCCAACTAGAAGAGCTTGTAAAAGAAAACTGATTGAGATAGACCGGTTATTTTTCAATTTTGATTTGAAAAATGGAACCAATTATTTATCCATTCGGTTTTGATTTTTGTGTATTACATTTAAAAATCGAATCACTTAATCAAAGTCAAATCAAAATCGAACCACTTAATCAAAATCGAATAAAAAACGAACCCATTAATTATCGAGTTGGTTTTGATTTACACCCGTATCCTGAGTGACATAGGGTATTGAAATCCTCTCCAGCAGACCAGCCCGCTAGCCAAACATCGGATGAGCTGGGATACATTGGCACACATACTCTTATATCCCAGTCCGTCCGATATTTGGCTTGAAGAGAGGATTTCTATCCATCCATAGGTAGGTTCCAACTTCCAATCACAAATAAAATACAATAAAGGATTATTTACCTTATCACCAAATTACTCTTCACAAATCCCCGGCAAATTAATTTCAAGAGTAGCGAGCGTGAAGCGTCTCAATGTCATGGGTAAATCCGTCACTAAATTCATAAAAAAAAATTGATATTTCGTTCGTAATTTCAAGAATAAATAATTTCGGGAAATATTCCAAAACCATGGGCTTTTCTTCAAAAGTTCAACGTTTCCCTCACTGTTTGTAGTCAAACTCTCGATCTCGATCCGTCACTGCAGAACATCACTGAGACGAGAAGAAAATTTCTAACAGCAGAAAGAACATCAAATATCCGTTCCTTCTTTCCTGCGGATCCTCTTTTCTAAACCCTAGACCTGGTTTTGGTTCCAAACCAGTGCGAGGTCGGGAAAAGGTAGAAGAGCAGTTATTCCACTATCAGATAAATTTGTTTCCCAGCTGTTATTGCAGGCAATTTCGTCGCAGATTTTTGCATTCCAAGCTTCTTTCTCTATCTCGTCGTTCAATCGTTCTTACAAAATGAATGACCTACTAACGGTAATTCTTCTGCTTTTCATGTCTCTTTTGTATGTTTCGGTCGTTTTGAATTGATTTTGGTCGGTATTTGGTGATGTTACCATAATTTTTGTTACACGTTTCATTTGACGGAATTCGATTCTTTGTCCTATTGCAATTTTTTCTTAGAATCTAGCGCCTTTAAAGCTTCAATGCCGTTAACGGATGGATTGACCATACGCTCGTTGGGTTTTAGGGATCGGTTTATTGTTTACAATGACGAGGAATCGTTATGTTACATATTTCGTTTCGAGTTACCAGAGTTTTGGCATTTAAGCTGTTTCTGAAATAATATTGTATGGGTAGCTGCGACGATCATCTTCTAGAGACAGGAAATTCGGGTAAATGTGGAATGCAGCATGAAAGCTGAAATGGGCCTTAGAATACTGTCACACTGTTGCTTAGTGCCGCAGTTTATTATCTCCTCCTGAGGTTTTTGGCTCGGGAGCTCTCGTGATAAAGGAGCATTATATATATTTTTTGAAGGTTTACTTTGAATTTTTTTTTGGAGTGAATAGTTTAGACTTTGAATTGCTCATGATCGATCTGTAAAGGGATTGGTTTTTGATATCTTTTCTTTTTGATGCTTGGCCGTGGTCTTGGATTCTTCTTGTTGAGTTGGAACTTTTCCCTTTTTCTTTTGAAATTTGATTATGCTTTTTGTGAAGTATTTTCTCTCTCTTCTTTTAGTTGATGAGGTAATGGAGATATTCTTTTCTGTTATTCTTGATTATGTTTGATTTGACATTCATTCCTTTACCACATAACAACAATAAAGTTTTTTTCCAACTAAATGGGGTCGGCTATATGGATTCTTGTCCTCCAATCATCTCTGTTTAATGTCATACTTGAAACAAGGCCTAAGCTATGCTCACCACCTCCCCGAGTCATCTTAGGTTTGCCTCTAGTTCTTTTAAATCCTTCAATCTGAATCAAATCACTCATTCATACTGGAGCATCTAACGGTCTTCGTTGAATATAACCATACCATCTCAAACGGTTTTCTCGAAGCTTATCATTTATTAGTGTTACTCCCAAATCAGGTCTGATACAATCATTCCTTACCTTATCCTTCCTAGATTTGCCTCACATCCATCTCAACTTTTTCATCTCACTGACATTAAGTTTATGTATATAATACTTCTTAACTGCCTAATATTCTGCACCATAAATCATAGCCAATCGAATGATTGTTCTATAAAATTTTCTTTTAAGTTATAAAGGAATACGTCGATCGCATAACGCTCTAGACGCACCTCTCCACTTCATTTAACCTATTTTAATCTTTTGGGAAATATCATTCTCTGTATCACTTTTTTTTATATTTATGATTGAACATAGATACTTAAAATAATTACTTTGTTGTATCTCCCTCCAATCAATCTCACCACCTCATTATTCATCACACAAGTTACATACATATACTTTATCTTTGTTCTACTTGTCTTAAAACCTTTTGATTCCCATGTTGATATCCATAGCTCCAATTTGACATTAATCTCTGCTTTTGTCTCATCCACCAAAACAATATCATCAGCAAAAAGCATGCACCAAAAAATGAATATTTCCAGTTAAATCATCCATAGTGAGGGTGAACAGATAAGGGCTTAAACCTGATCATTGATGTAACCCAATTGTCATGGGAATTTACTACCTTGACTCCCCATGGTTCTCACACTAGTCACTACATTATGTTACATATCCTTGACTATGTCTACATATTTGTTTGAAATACTTTTCTTCTCTAGTACTTGTAGATTAACTCTCTAGGTCAATAAAGACCATATAGAGGTTGTATTTACCTTCTTTAAATTTTTTCATGAGTCTCCTAAGCAAGTAAATAGCTTCTGTCGTGGATCTACTTAGCATAAAATCAAACTGGTTCTCTGTAATAGTAGTTTCTTGTCTCATGCGAGTTTCAATAACTCTCAATAGCTCTCTCCCATAGTTTCACAGGTATGTCTGTTTAGTTTTATGCCTCTGTAGCTATTGCAGCTTTGAATATCACCTTTATTTTTATAAATTGGAACCACAATGTTTCTCCTCTATTCATCTGACATTTTCCTTGTGCTCATAATCTTATTGATCAGCTTAGTTAGCCAAGATACTCCATAGATTCCTAGGTTCTTCCAAACTTCTATTGAGATCTCATTTGGGCCTGGTGCTTTGCTTACGTTCATCCTCTTTAATTTTAAACACCTTGGTTGTAAAATCACAAAAATGTTGATGTTATATAGGTTCGTAGATTATATGTTCTCATGTTAATTTATAATAGTCAAGGTTGGTTCTAGAAGAATCAAAAAAATTGCAGGTTCTTTCTTGTTGACACCATAGAACATGAAATTTATGCATCAATCTACAATTTTTCTCCACGTTGATACCTGTCTGTGTTGTGTTTCCCTCTTTTACTCCCCTTTCTTAAGTGATATCTTTTCTATTGACTCTGCATTTTTCCTTTTGAATATACAAGTTTGAAGGGTATTATTTCACTTTATTGCCTTGGGAATGTTTTGCAGGATTCCTTTGAGATCCCTCGAGGTCAAGCTTCAAGAGGCAGGGATATTGAATTAGGCACCCAGGCTCCAATGAATTCTGGAGACCTGGGTTTGGATAACTTCTTCAAACGGGTAGCCATGTCCTTTGTCAATTATTGTTTCCATTTTGCATTGAACATAATGAGAGATTCACTCTTTGGCACTTCATTTGTAGTATTCTTTTTCATACTCCCTCCCCTCTTTTATTTCATAGGTTCAAGCTCTTGAGAAAGAAATTGACAAGCTTAATAAGCTATTGATAAAGCTCCAGGTATGGATTTCATTTCTCTTACCATTCTATTTCTTGGGTTTTCTAAATATTTAGATCACATTTCGCTCTTTGTTGGTTAAGATGGAAGGATGTATTTTAAAAAGTCATAGCATGTAATCTGGAAACAATTGTAAGGTTTTATTTTCAGAATTCTCTGTTGTAATGTTTCGGAGTGTATTACACAAGCATGTGGGCATGTCGAGGTCACTAATTATTCATAAAATTTGCAACCTTTGGTACTTGGTCATATTTCCCCTTTTCCACCATTATCAAGGAAGGATTTCAAGGAAATTGATTTTTGTATAGCACATACAAAAATAGAATCCCGGCATGGATCCACAGGTTTTCATCCAAGAGCGGCCATTTCGTGCAAAAAATACTAATTTTAAGAGTCTAAGACCAAATCCAGTCCATCCCTTGTGGGACTTTGTGAAGCAGAATATCACCGGGTTATAGCCTTGTACATACGAAAAAGAAAATGTACGTTTTAAAGCATGATAGAAAGGGAAATTTGTGATTGTTAGTTCCTCTACATAATGATTTCGGAGGGAGCATGGAAATCATATTTCTCAATACCGCCAGGGATTTATTTATTTATTTTTGATGAATAACGAATTTTATTAGAAAAAATACAACACTGCAAAAACATGGAAGGGGTCAAAATTCCTTAAATCTGAGACCAAATACCGGAACAAAATGAAAACTAATAAGCTGATACAAACATCAAAGAATAACATCAACACCACAACAAATCTTGCTTAACAACACATTTTCTAGCAAGGTCATTAGCTAATCAAATGCTGATCTTGGCCTCCAATGGAACAAAATCGGGAGGGGGCACAAAAATGCCCATGGATAGACACTATCTTTTCACAGAGGTTGTCATTGGTTCAATTCATAATCTGGGCCCTATATTTCCATCACTGATGGAAGATCTTTGCGTGGGGAAGGGGAGAAAGGGGCTGTATAAGAAAATTCTTGATTTGGAGAAATGAATTATAGTGTCAATGATAGCCCCACACTTTATTTATAATAAGTGAAATAATAGGTACAAGTACTAGAATACACTTATACCCATATTACTACGCTCCCCTTCAAATTGGTGCATAGGTATCGAACATGTCCAACTTGCATATAATATGATGAAAAAGTTTACTACTCAATCCTTTGGTAAAAATTTCAGCAAGTTGATACCCAGTTTTAGCAAAAGGGATACAAAGAAGACCAGTATACAGTTTTTCTCTAATAAAATGATGATTAATCTCCACATGCTTTGTACGATCGTGTTGGACTGGATTATGAGCAATGCTAATGGCAAACTTACTATCACAATATAGCATCAATGGTAGAAGAACATGTAAGGTGAGATCTCGCATAAGACTTTGAAGCCAACTCACTTATGTCATGAGACATAGTTTGAAATTCGGCTTCTGCACTAGACCTTGCAACAATAGCCTGATTCCTGCTCTTCCTAGTTACCATATTACTATCAACAAATGTGTCGTAACCAATACTAGATCTGTGATCATCAGCAGAATTTCCTCATTTGGCATTGGTAAAAGCTTCAACATGCAAATGACCATTTGGGGGGGGGGGGACACCCCTTTACCCGGTGCCGACTTTAGATACCGCAAAACTTGATACATTAATGGGGATCATGCATATACTGACTCACCAAACTGACTGCAAAAGCTAAATCAGGGCCAGTATGAGACAAATAAATCCGCTTGCCAACAGGCCGCTAGTACTGACCCTTATCCATAGGGTCACCATGGTTACCATGCTCTCGGGAAAGATGTACGTTGGCTTCAAGAGGAGTGTCAGTTGGCTTATAGCCAAGCATCCTTGTCTCAGAAAGGTCTATTGTATATTTCTGTTGTAATAGGAAAATACATTTGGGAGAATGAGCAACCCAATGCTAAGGAAATAGTGCAACTTGCGAAGGTCCTTAATCTCAAATTCTTAACTCAAGTGAGCTTTGAGACGAGAAATCTCAGCTGTATCATTACTAGTGACCACAATGTCATCTACGTAAACAATAAGACATGTAATCTTTGGACCAGATTTCTGAATAATAGTGTAATCAACATGGCTTTGTGTGTAACCGTCGGACACCATGACTTTGTGAAATCTCTAAAACCAAGCACGAGGAGACTGCTTCAACCCATAAAGAACACATTTGAGCTTACACACTTTCCCTTGAGTTTTAGGACCAGAGAAACCAGGGGGAATATTTAGGTACACTTCTTCATTTAACTCATCATGAAGAAATGCATTCTTAATGTCAAGTTGTTGCAAGTCCCATATGAGATTCACAACACATGAAAGAATAGCACAGACGGTGTTCATCTTGGCAACAGGAACAAATGTCTCTTGATAGCCCAAGCCACAAGTCTGAGTGAAGCCACGAGTAACTAATTTGCCCTTGTACCGAATTACGGTCCCATCCATGTTCTGCTATACAACAAAGAACCATTTGTAGCTCACAATTTTCTTCTGTGGAGGAAAAGAGACAAGGTCCCAAGTATGATTCTTTTTAAGGGCCTGCATTTCTTCAACCATGGTTGCCTTCCACCTGGGATCAGTGAAAGCCTCTTCCAAGTCTGAGGAATAGAAATAAAGGACAAGGATGACACAAAAGCATGGTAAGGAGACAAAGATGTATACGACACCACCTGAGCAATAAGGTGTTACATACACAATTTATCCCCTTTCGGACAACAATTGGTAAATCCAAGGAGGGATAAGAAGGATTGCCAGAGGAAGGACCTGGATCAGGAGGCAGCAATGGATTGGATCATTGGGCAGTGTTGTTGGAGCGGTGGTGGGTTCTATTTTCTCACGAGGTCGACGAGCATAAATTTGCACTGTGTGTACGGTCATTGTCTCCCCCTAAACCAAAGCATGAGGTACAGTTACGATCTCCCCTTGAACTGAAGTCGGAGGCATAGGCACTGTCATTGTCTTATCCGGAACATGTGGTGCAATCATGGTTTAAACTGAAAGCGGGTCGACAATAGGCACATCATCAGCAATGAGCGGCTCCCCCTAGGATTAGGTGCAGGAGAAAAATAGGAGGTAGTTTCGTGAAACACCACATCCATAGTCACAAATACACGGCGAGATAGCGTATGGTAACACTTGTAGTCTTTCTGGGTAGCCGAGTAACCAAGGAAGATACACCGGAGACCCTGTAGATTTAGCTTCCCAGGATGTTGGTGGTTCCGAGCAAAACCGACATAGCTAAAAACCTTTGGAGGAATGAGAAAATCAGATACCCCCTGGAGATTGGCAAGAGTAGACCGAAAATCAAGGACACAAGTTAGCATCCGATTAATGAGGTAAGCAGCAGTCAAAACAGCATCATTTCAATCGAAAAAGGAATGAGCGGCTCGACAATCATCAGCAATGAGCGGCTCCCCCTAGGATTAGGTGCAAGAGAAAAATAGGAGGTAGTTTCGTGAAACACAACATCCATAGTCACAAAGACACGATGATATAGCGTATGGTAACACTTGTAGTCTTTCTGGGTAGCCGAGTAACCAAGGAAGATACACCGGAGACCCCGTGGATTTAGCTTCCCAGGATGTTGGTGGTTCCAAGCAAAACCGACATAGCTAAAAACCTTTGGAGGAATGAGAAAATCAAACACCCCTTGGAGATTAGCAAGAGTAGACCAAAAATCAAGGACACAAGTCAGCATCTGGTTAATGAGGTAAGCAGCAGTCAAAACAGCATCATTCCAATACAAAAAAGGAACATGCATCTCAAACAGGAGGGAACGAGCCACTTCTAATAAGTGGCGGTTCTTGTGTTCGGCCACACCATTTTAGGCTGGTGTAATTACACAGTTGTCTGGTGGAGAATCCCCTGGGCGGTGAGAAAGCTTAAAAGGTGCCATCCATATATTCTATACCATTGTCACTGCGGAGAATTTGAATAGAGGTTTTGAACTGGGTGCGTACCATGCTATGGAAAAGCTGAAAAAATAGAAGACTTCACTCTTGTGATGAAGAAGATAGGCCCAAGTGACACGGTGTAACAATCAATAAATGTGACAAACCATTGGTATGGATAGGACCCTACACATTAGATGAATCAACATAAAAGGAGCGGCACTTCTTTTATTTAAACTTGAGTAAATAGAACATGTTTGCTTTGCCAAAATGCAAGTATCATAAAAAAAAGGTCCTGGTGTTTGCATTGCTGAAATAAATGGGTAAATTTTTTGACTAAAGTGCCAATCGGTAGGTGCCAAACTAACAAATCAGCAGCTGAAGCTAAAGAAGTGGAAGCAAAGTCTGTTTGATGCGCTTGACAAGCAGTGGAGATCCCATGTCAAACAAATAGAGCCCACCATGTATCTTACCACAGCTTATCATTTTCTCCGTTACCAGATCTTGAAAAAGACAATGAGAAGGAAAAAAAGGTTACCTTATAGTTTAGATTGGTAGTAGACGGCTAATGGAAAGTAGAGTGGTAGAAGAATTGGGAACGTGGAGAACCAAATGTAAAGGTAACGAGGAGGAGCAAGCGATGAAACCTTCCCAAAAATGGAGGTAAGAGAACCATCGACCACTTGAATCTTGTCCTTAGTGGAACAAGGAGAATATTTAAGAAAGAGACTAGCGGAGCCAATCATGTGATCGGTGGCACCGGAGTCAATTATCCAAGGAGGAGTGATGACGGACACATAGTGACCACTGAAGGAAATACCTGAGATAGCAAGGTTGGAGTTAGAGTGAACCATGGAGGTGGTGGATGGAGGCACAGTGGATGCAGAGTCCAAACGGGACATGATACAACGGAGCATAGCTAGCTCACCCGGGGAGAAGGAATTCTCTACATTGGCATTGGTAGGAGATGACTTAGAAGCCTTAGTACGATGTGCATGAGAAGACCGACCACATCTTCAACCACGAGAGGAGAAACTGGTAGGACAACCATGAAGTTCTTAGCAAAACTCTTTAGTATGGCGTTCCTTACCACAATGCTCACACTTGATAGGGTCTCGATTGATGGGAGGACGATAACCAGTACGAGCAGGGCCACCTCGAGGCTGAGAACCAGAGCCAGTGAACCCAGCAGAGCTGTTTGGAGAGATCTGAGGGAGCATGCCAGTGCAGCGAAGCATTGTGTTTTTTGGAAACACCTACTTTTGCTTGCCCTAAGATCTAAAATAGAGGCGGGCTTGCCTGCGCTCCCGGTTTATTCGGCTCAGCGAACCTATTCTCTTCTGGTAAAGAAGGGCCTTCATCCTCTAGGGATTTGGTTTTAGGGATTGGATGGGCTGATGATCAGCGATGGCCTTACCTTTGATAGATTTTTGTGTGACATGCTTGATGTCAAACTCTGAGTGTCGGCTCTAACTGCACCAAGGAATTCGACTGTGCCAGGGTGGGGAAAGGATCCAGGTTAAGAACATGAGCACGAATCTGATTATACTGAATATTCTAACCAGCCAGAAAATCATAGACCTGTAATTTATCATCTTGCTTCTGAAAAGCAGTAACATCATTGGTTCAGGTAGCTTGAAAGGTATCATAAAGTTTAACTCCTACCACAAGTTACGCAACTCAGAAACATACTGAGACAAAATGAAATCCTTCTGCTGATCTTATGAAGCTTCTTTCTTAGTTCATAGACCTATGCATCGTTCCCAACTTGTGAATAGGTTTCCTTGACAGTTGTCCTAATCTTGGTATCAGTATCCAAGGTAAATAACCCCTTGCAATTTAGGGTTGCATAGACTTGATGAGGAATGGCATCATAAGAGAATTCGCAGAACCCCATTTGTCTTGGGTGTCACCAACAATAGAAGGCTTGGTCTTGGCACCCGTAATATGTCCCATATATTCATGGGAATCAATCGAAAGGTAACATGATCGTGGCACATCAAATAATTGCTGCCATCAAGACAGAGGAGCTCACAAGGAACGAAGGGAAATCAGATGCTACGACCTATTCCTTCAGTTCCAGTTGATGCAATAGAAATTTGTCATGATTACCAATAAAAAAACAAGAGATAGGCTAGAACCAGCCACATGTAATTGTAGGAAAAGACGCAAACATATCCTTACAAACAAGAAAAAAGGCTTGTAGCATCGAAGAAAAAAAACTAGTAATAGGTGACAATCGAGGTTTCTCAAATCATGTGAGAAGTAGAGAGCCCAAGGAAAATAGGACTGACACTATCGGCAGTGGTTGTCTAACCCACTGAAAGTTGCTGGCGGTGAGAGAGGGGAGAGTGAGAGAGACGGTAAGAGTAGTGGTAAAAACGAGAGGAAGAAGAGAGAGATGGGGTGGAAAAAAATGAGAGGGAGAGAGAAGGTGTAGTGGCGGTGGCTAGGGTTGAAATCCCAAGACTGCTCGCTCTGATACTATGTTGATTTGGAGGAATGAATTAGGGTTTCAATGACAGCCTCACACTTTATTTATAAAAAGTAAAATAAGAATAGGTACAAAGAATACCCTTATACCCATACTACAACAAAAAATGTTCCATTTTTAAGCGGGGAAGGCAGCAGAAGAAAGGAAATTTAAGCATGTATGAAGAACAAAAGGAAAGAAAGAGGCTCATGAATCCCAATCATAGGAGATTGGTCTCCAACAACTTTCTCCTGGAAACTTCAGCTCTTAGCCAGTAGCATATCTGCTATAATTTTCAATGGAGCTAGGAATCCATCAAAAGAAATTGAGACTGGATGCCACGGCTCTAACCCCTGTGAAATTAGAGTTTTTTTTTTTTTTTTCTGGCTTAGTTAAAGAGGAAAACTTAATCAAAGGCAAGCTTCTAATCCTAAATGCGAATTCGTGGGTACTTGTATTTCAGATGTGGAGCACCTGTTGGATTCCCTGTTGTGGGGGCTGCCAGATTTAGAATGTACATCAAAATTGAGCTTGGTAACATTTCCTTCTGGAAGGTTCTTTTACAACCTGAATAGATCGCATGGTGAAAACAGCTGGGCCAATAGCATATGGTGGAGCCATGGCAGATATCCAATTTGGGAGTTCATTGAGTTGCTCAAATAATGAAATGTGTTGACCTCTTGGATCTTATGACCTTCATTTTCGTATATCCTATTCTCCCCCAAACCCTTAAAAAGAAAAAGTGCCCATTTACCAGTAGCGAACATCATAATGCTATGAATGCTGTAGTTATTTGCTAAAATGGGCAACATATTGAGGCAAAATATTAACTCATCCCTGATCAAGTAAGTATGTGTTTTGGAAATTGACATGGAAAAATATGCTGTAGGTGAATTGGCATGATGATAAGGTCATTGATCCCTGACCCTCCCTTCGTACGGTCATGCCACGTGCGCCTATATTGAATTGTGCAGTAGCACATTATAGGATCCCATTGTTGTAGTTGCTTATGCAGTTGGTTTTAACCTTATAAGGTGGTTGGAATCTTCTTGCAAGTTGTGTTTGGAATCTTGATGCAGTACAAGTCGTAGGCATGGTTTCAAGTATCGTATCGATACGTCCCGTATCGTACGGTATGTATCGGTATCGACTACTGTCGATACAATACACTTGGATACGTATCTTATTTTTAAGAACATAGTGTATTGAAGTGTATCGACTGTATTGGTTCGATATGGGTCGATACACCTAGATACACTGGATTGTATCGATACTGGTTTTTTTAATACATTTAAAAATAAAAAATAAATAAAACAGGCCTGAATCGACCTGTATCGATACTGGTTGATACAGGTTGATACATATCAATACAGGCTCAATACGCGCAGTCTTGTTCCTCTTCTCTGATCTGCCTCACATTTTGTATCGATTTTAGATCTGATATCAGTATATACCATTATTAAAGTTCCTAGAATCAGTTTATATTATCAGATTTCATCAGTTACACACTTATATTCAATCTAGATTTTATATATGCAGTCCATATTTTATTATTCAGTCCATATTATAGTATTCAGTCCAGAATTGTATTATCAGTCTAGATCTGATATCAGTATTTTAATTTCAGCCTCTACCAATTTAAACTTTAGTTTTCATGTGAATTATATATAAACAAACCTGATTATATGCATGGATATGCATGGATACCATGGTACTGATCTATATGCTATAAAATTGTGTTTTGTATATCGCCTGGGCGATGCCTAGGCGTCCGGCGTGATTCCAGGGCCTGGGTGCCTTATGACCGCCCAGGCTCTCTGGGCGTCGTCTAGGCGTCGCCTTGGGCGCCTAGAATGCCTGGGCGGTCGCCTTGGGTCTTATATGTTTTTTTTTTTCCCTTTGATCTCTGAATCTGCTTCACAGGATTTATTAAGCTAGACAGGAACAACATTTATCAAACAGTACTTATTTATGACTAATATCATTTAAGTAAATGTTTCTTTAATTTACTTAAGATATTATTCATAAATAAGCAAATACCCCCTATTTGAATCCAATAAAAATAGTTTAAAATTCAAATTCCAGAAGGATAGTTCAAGAACAAAAATCGTATTTTCGGGTGCGGGGGTGATTTTCAACTTCAAAATGCTAGGCTTTTTTCCAAATATAAAAATTTCATAAATCGTATTATAGTAAAGCATCACTAAAAACCAAGAGTGCGCCAAAATAATCTCTTGTTTTGATGCCCAAAAAATAATTTACATTCAGACGACTTTTAATAGCATTTGCGTACTTCGAACGAGGTTTGACCGGAGTGTAACTTCTTCATTATAACTCGGATTCAAGCAATCTAGGATTTGTTGGAAAGCTGATTATACTAGCTTTGCAATGAATTTGAGATTGCTTGAATCCGAAGTATATTAAAGGAGTTACGCTCCGGTAAAATTTGTTAGAAATAAGCAAATGTTAGTCATAAATACGTGTTGCCTACTTAACTCAATTATTTGTTTCTTTGTTGGTTTTCTTATATTAATTAAGCTATGTCTTAAATGTTTATTTATGTAGAATGCTGCATATATATAAACATTAATATAGCATTAATATTTTAAATACACTGCGTCGCCTAGGCTCCTAGGCGCCCAGGATGGCCTCAAACGCCTTGGATCGTCTTGTCGCCTTGACAACTATGTTCCAGTTTGTATCTTGTCACGTTTCATGCGTATCCATTATATCCACAATACGATACGTCTCTTAAAATCACCTCACTGATACGATACCGATACGCGATACTTTAATCCTTGACTGTAGGAGAGGATTGTATTATTGAAATGAATGAAATTTCTGTTTGCAAGTATGTTGAGAGAATCAGTGAGAGGTGAGATGCCTTGGTGGAGAGCAACTGCTGAACTTTCAGTGAGAAACCTCTGGTTATATCTCTTTATTTTCAGTTTTTTCTCCCTTCTTTTTTGCTGTTTGTGACCAAGGTGTATTGAGTGATTGCAAGCTGATCTCCTGCCGGTTTACTGGTTCGAGATTGGCCATTGCATTATTTGGTATCAGGGCTATGGCTGGCCAGGCTTTGAAAACCCGTATGCAATTCATAGAAATGTTCAGGCAAATCTATGATAGGATGACTGCCATGGAGAAGCGTTTGGATTCCATTGTCATCACTGAAAAGTTATCAACTTGAAGCTAAAGAGAAGGAGCTTGTGTTAGTAGATTCAATCCCTTCAACAGAGCCCACAAAGGAGGATCTAGTTCTTCCACCAATTATAGAAGAATTAGAGCTTGAAAATGAAGACCCAATCTATTTTAAGGGGGAAGATTTTATTTCTCTAGAGCCTACTGTAAGACTAGGGTGACGAGGTCAAAGAGGACGAGGTTGAGATCGTGGTACAAGATGAGGTTGTGATTCAAAAAGGCTTCAAGTGTGTGAGGTTATGACTGTTATCAATGATGTTTTTGATGCTGATGGAGTCGAGCACATCAAGTTTGTGATACCATCTCAGTACTTTGAAGAGAAAGCTCCCTGGGCTACAAATAACCTTCCTGATTTTGTGTACAACCAGATTTCAATTTTCAGTGGAAGATGAATACTAACCCTGCCATGTCAATTCTTAACCACTTCACAGCTTCACCTCGTGGTTGAGTTTTTTTAAGCGGGGATGAGCTGATTCAAAGATTTGATTAGATCTTGCAAGATTTAATTTAGCTTAGATATTTCATTTAGTTACTATTTGGTTGCTTGATTTTATTTGGTTTTTATTTTTCAGTTTTGAGCATATTCAGTGTCTATTAGGGAGATTGGATGACTTTCTATTTTATTAGTTTCTAATTAAAGAATTCCAGTTGTAAGGGACTCCTCCGTGCGTAGGAAGTTTCCTATTTAGGTTGCTTGTTATTTTAGACTTTACTTTAGATATTATATAGGATTAATGGAACTTTGCTTCAAACAATTTTATGAATGGATAAATGGTTGCTGTTTTAGTTTATACTGTGAGAAGCAGATATAGGTGAGAGACCCTTACGGTAAAGAGCCTGCAAGAATTCAAAGTGGGAACCCTTGCGGTAGTAGATTCTACCAACCCTAGGTGAGAGACCCTAGGTGAGAGATCTAAGTTTTATCTCCAACACTTATCTTTTTATTTTTCAGTTCTCTTTCTTTCTTGCTGGTCGTGACCATTGTGTATTGTCTGGAAAGAGCACCTGCGATCTTGCCGCAAGCTGATCTCACTTTGGTTTGTACTGGTCATGGTTCTAAATTTTGGCCGAAATTTTGGTTTCGGTCTGAAATGTTTTGAAATTTCACTAGTCCGAAACGAAACCAGGTATCGAAATGGGAAAGTACCAAATTTCAGTATAAATATCCCTAATTTCGGTATAAATATCGGTTTAGGTTCAAATGTAGGATTTTTTTAGTGAAAATAATTCAGTGGATATATGAAGTAGGTTAAAAAGTATCACTGGAAAAAATTGGGTTTAAAAATAATTTTTCCCACTGAAGTTACATTTTGAACAAAAAAAAAAAAAAAAAAAACCAGATTTTGGCCATTTCGGCTGAAATTTCGGTTTGGGCCCTGGCTGAAACCTGGTCCGAAACTGAAATTCTGAACCTTGGTACTGGTTTGAGATTGAAAATGGCATTATTGGTATCAGAGCCATGACTGACCATGCCTTGGACACTTATATGAAACTTACAGAAATGCTCAAGCAACTCTGTGACATGATGAGTACCATAGAGTTGCAAATGGATCCCATGTCGTCATTGAAAAGTGATCAACGTGACTCTGGGGAAAAGTGATAAACGTGACTCTGGGGAATTCTATTCACAGATGAATGACCAATTAAATTCCCTTCAGTGAGATTACTCCCAAAGGCCCTTTGAAGCTAAAGAGAATGAGCATGTGTCAGTAGATTTAATCCTTTAACAGAGTGAACAAAGGAAAATCCAGTTCATCTACCAACTGTAGAAGAATTGAATTGAAAACGAAGAGCCAATCTTTCCAAGGTGGAAGGTTTTATTTCCTTAGAGCCTACTATTGAAGACCATGCTAAAGAGGTAAAAAAGGATGAGGTTGTGATTCAAAAAGGCTTCAAGAGCATTCCACGTGAGCCTGTGATGGTAACCAATGATGTTCTTGATACTGATAATGAAGTTGAGCACATCGAGTTTGTGGTACCATCTCACTACTTTGAAGGAAAAGCTCCTAAGATTGCGGATTTTCTTCCTAATTTTCGTGTGCAATCAGAATTCAGTTCTCAAGTGGAAAATGAAGACTAACCCCACCATGTTGATTCTTAGCAAAACTAGTGGTTGTGTTTTTTTAAGCAGAGGTGAGCTGTTGCAGTATAAGTCTATCGTCGGAGACGATTTTGTTATTGTATGAATGAAATTGTTGGTTACAAGTATGTTGAGATAATCAGTGAGAGTTGAGATGCCTTGGTGGAGAGAGTGTACCAATCCAAGATGGGAGCCTAGTGGTTGTGAGAAACTGCCAAAACCTTAGGTGAGAAGCCTTTGGTTATATCTCTTTATTTTTCTGTTTTTTCCATTTCTTTCTTTCTTGCTATTCGTGACCAAGTTGTAGTGTGCAATCCTGCTGCAAGCCGATCTCCCACAGGTTTACTGGTTTGAGATTGCCCATTGCATTAAATCTCCATCACTCTAATCTTTTCTCTTCCTACTATAAGCTACCTATTTATGACACCATTGGGCTGTGGTTCATTGTTTAGAATATAGAGTTCTCAAATGGAAAACTCTGGAATCATTGGATTCACCTTTTCTATTATTTCCATTAGAAAACTGTATGTTTGTGAACAAGACAATGTTGCCATAGATAACCAAAGTGTGTGTTAACTCCAGCAGATAGAAAACTTAAGCATGGAAATCACATTCTTAATTCCAAGTTTCTATGCTACTATTTTCTCCCAACTTTTTTTTTTCTTGGTGGAGTTTAACATATGATGGGTGCATAATTTTGGTTTGATTATATTAATAAACACTAAGAAATCCAAGTAATTGGATTCTACTGGTTTTTTTTTTTTTTTTTTTTTTCTTTTCTTCTTTTTACATTAAAATATGATATTAGTGTGGAATTAACAATTTGTGGCACACTGTTCTAACTTTTAACCACACATTTGAGATGAATTTTCTAAAACACCTGATATTATTCTTTTAATGATTAAAAGATGGTCCTACTTATAGCAAAGGTGACTTTGGTGTGAGTGTTTAATTGCCTTGAAATGAGGTAAGATGAGCTTCTAACACCTATTTATTTCCAAATAATGTATGTAGAATGCAAATGAAGAGTCAAAGTCCGTGACTAAGGCTGCTTCCATGAAAGGTAATTCCATGCCGGTGAAAATTCTGTTCTTGTTTGTGGATGTACATGCAAGATAATACATATGTATGGTATTTATTAAGGTAATTAAAACATTATATACAGTACATGCGAAACTTGTATTTTTTGTCACATAGACTAGTAGGAAGTTATGGTGGAGAGAGAGAGAGAGAGAGAGAGAGAGAGAGAGAGAGAGAGAGAGAGTTAATGCAAAACTCCTCGACATAATATCCTAAAAATGTTTTGCATTGTTTCAATCCCAATCTTCTAACCAACGACCCCCCATTTTGCAAATTGGTCAGGTGTAATTTCTCACATGACCAAAAGTAAGCAAGACGAAAGCATGAGAAATACCAAGATGTCCAAGGCCTTTGGTCCCTAGGACACTTCTATGGCTGTTGTGTTGGACACGGATTCCAGGTGTTTAAATCTTCACATGCTTTGATATCTGTGTGGACTTGCTAGTAGTGTCGATGTTAGGGGTCAACGTGGGTACACATTGTCAGTTGGATTTTTTTTTTTATTTGCAACATGAAATTCTCTTATGAATCCTGTGCTCTTTTAAATCACTCTTGTTACTTTTTTCTAGACCGCACATTATGGATATGGGTATAATGTCCTTGTAGAGCATAGTTCGGTGCTAGAATTTGGTAATACTTAAAATGACTTCAAACTAGGGTTATAATAAAAAAATAAGACAACAAAGTTAATATTATAGTAACTCTTTAGGCTCATCATAATCGTATTACTCTTAAGATCTGGAGGTTGAGTAAGAAGCTTGGCCCATATTCGTAACCGATTTTCGGATTCCCAGGTAGCATCAACAAAAAAGTGAAAATCCATTATTTTAAAAAAAAAAATGAAAACTTTCTTATATGATCTGCAAATTCTCTTACGGATGAGTTGGCTTGGGGGTGGTGTGGGGAGACAGTCCTTATATATGGGGAGAAAAGGAGTGGGAAATTTGTTGTGCTTGTTCAAAGAAGGAGAAAAAGTAGGAAAGAAAGGAGAGAAAATACCAGCTGTGGGAGAGCACCTGCCAGGCAAGTTGCGAAACAAACAAATTATTCCATTCAAAATTCTATTGTGTAAGGTGGGGTGGTTAATATTTATAGAATGAATCAAAAGTAAATCCACTTACTTACCTAACAAGGATTCTAGACAAGCTAACCAACTCTTCTACAGTTCTACTGACAAACAACTGAGGACTGATAAAATATGATATTTTTAAACTTTGGAAACTCTCCTGATCAATAGCTAAACAAGATTCCCATGACCTGTCTCTCTTATTTCAAAATAAGAAAATTCTATGATTGTCGCAACTTTAATTAAAAGAATATCCTGTCCCTAGCGTACTGGCTTTTTGACCTCTTTGATCGTTGCTTTTTTTATCTACCACAGTTATGCTGTTCTCAACTTGGTAACCTGATTTTTTTTCCATCATTATGTGCAGCAATCAAGCAGCGTATGGAAAAAGATGTAGATGAAGTTGGCAAAATTGCTCGTCTAGTGAAGTCAAAAATTGAAGAGCTTGACAAAGATGTAATACTATTTATTTTGCCTTCCCTAGTTATGCAGGTCTTGAGTGTTTTCTCATTACCCTTGGGCTTCTTGCATGCAGAATATGGCCAATAGGCAGAAACCTGGATGTGGAAAAGGAACCGCTGTAGACCGTTCTAGGATGGCAACTACTATGTAAGTTCTTCTCTGCTATTTTATTGTTAGAATTTGGAAAGGGGAGGAATTATTCTCTACAGACCCCATCTTCTATGTAGTACTGCTATATATCACTAGGGCCTGCCTAGATGGTAAACTACCATAGTATCATCTGTGACTAATTGATATGTGCACACACGTGAGTCAAAGATCTGATTACGGGATTCTCCTAGTACATAATTTGGTATCCAACCACCAATCCGATCAATGATCCTAACCATAGTTGTCAAGGCGACAAGGCGATCCAAGGCGTTTGGGGCCATCCTGGGCGCCTAGGCGACCAAGGCGTTCCAGTGTATTTTTTTTATTTTTAATATATATATATATATATATATATATATATATATATATATATATATATATATATATATATATATATATATATATATATATGTGCAAAATTCTACATAAATAATCAACATTTAAGACATAGCTTAATTAATATGAGAAAACCAACAAAGAAACAAATAATTGAGTTAAGTAAGCTACACGTATTTATAACTAATATTTGCTTATTTCTAACAAATTTGACTAGAAAGTAACTCCTTTAATATACTTCGGATTCAAGCAATCCCGAATTCGTTGCAAAACTAGTATAATCAGCTTTCCAACAAATCCAAGATTGCTTGAATCCGAGTTATAATGAAGGAGTTACACTCTGATCAAATCTTGTTTGGAGTACGTGAATGCTGTTTAAAGTTGTCTGAATGTAAATTATTTTTTGGGCATTAAAGCGATAGATTATTTGGCACGCTCTTGGTTTTTAGTGATGTTTTACTATAAAAAGATTTATAGAATTTTTATATTTGGAAAAAAGCCTAGCATTTGGACGTTGAAAATCGCCCCCACACCCAAAAATATGGTTTTTGTTCTTGAACTGGAGGGTTGACTTTTTATCCTTTTGGAATTTGAATTTTAGACTATTTTTATTGGATTCAAATAGGGGGTATTTGTTTATTTATGAATAATATCTTAAGTAAATGAAAATGATATTAGTCATAAATAAGTACTGTCTGATAAATGTTGTTCTTGTCTAGTCTAATAAATCTTGTAAAGCAAATTCAGAGATCAAAGGGGAAAAAAAAACACATATAAGACCCAAGGCGACCGCCCAGGCATTCTGGGCACCCAAGGTGTCCAAGGAGGCGGCGAGGCGACGCCCAGAGAGCCTGGGCGACACTAATAAGGCGCCTAGGCGCCCAGGCCCTGCAATCACGCCTGCGACACCTAGGCGACACCTTGACAACTATTTATTTCCTAACCATTCATAAAATAAACCTTTTTTTTTTTACCCTGAAATTCCGACTGACCAAATGAGGTGGGGATGGATTAAATTCTGTTTTAGGCATTACAATAACATCTATTTTAGGCATTAAAATAACTTATATCTTCCAATTGGAGTGAGGAATTGCAGTGATATCCTATTTGTTCTCATTAAAGTTCTTAAATTAAATACATTTATCTGTCTATAGCTTTGTGTAGGGTTTTTTTTTCCCTTTTTATTTTTGTGTGTATAGTTCCAATGTGGAGTGTCTCAAAGCATGCATTGTATGTTATAATAATTCATATTATTATCCATTTTCCTAAGTTCACCATTGTCGACATGTCTGTGCATAGCTTTGGTGAAGTTTGATGACTGCTGATTCTTACTTAACCGTATATGTGACATCAGTTCTTTGAAAAAAAAGTTTAAAGACAAGATGTCTGAATTTCAGGTACTCTGTTCTTTTTCAAGTCTCTTCCTGCAGCTATTCCCCCACCACAAAAAAGAAAAGAAAAGAAAATTTTTTTTTCTTTCATTTCTTCTTCTTCCTGAAATAACTTGTCTCAGAATCCTTAATATTTTTGCAGTCTCTAAGAGAAAACATTCATCAAGAGTATCGGGAGGTTATTGAGAGGAGAGTTTTTACAGGTTTATATTCTACCCGGCTGTAATAATAAGGATGAAAAGGTCTCTACAATTTGGCAGTGTGAATTTTTATCATTATGCGGTTGACTGTGACTCCTGATTTTTTTTTGTGTGTGAATAATGATCAGTAACCGGTAACAGAACTGATGAAGAGGTGAGATTAACTTTTCCCTCATAAAATTTCTCATAGTGTTCTATGCTTTCTATATTTCTCTAATGTGTATATGTGTAATGTGTGTTTTGATTATTGATTATGTTCAGACAATTGATCGGTTAATAGAGACTGGAGATAGTGAACAAATATTTCAGAAAGCTATCCAGGAACAAGGCCGTGGCCAGGTTTGCCCCCTTTATTGTTTTATTGGTTGCTTTCATTTCATATTTATGGGTAGAAATTAGATATAAATTAGATATTAGTCATATGACCACCTCAAAAGGAAGCTCGCGGAAAACTGATGTAGGCTAACCTAGGGTCTCTAGTTTAACCTACTCTAATGCGACGAACTAACACAAAGGTTACTGAAAGAATTAACTAATGGGCAGAGAATGTTATGGGCAGCAACTCACATGACATGCTTACGAGATTAATTTCCTGATAACCACAAGTAAAAATAACATAAAGCCAAGTAACATGATCAACTAAGCAATAATTAATTAGGTTTCATACTATGTTCCCAATAAACCATAGGTTAAGAAGTACTAATATGCAAAAGGTTTTCAAAACTCCTAAAACTAACAAGATTAAATGCCTAATGACTAGATAAACTTATGAACATGTAAAACAACAACTTTCCAATGATTAAAGATATGAAATCCTAACCATAACAGTGCTAAAAACGACGGCTCAGCTGTAAAGAAGCTTCACATAATGCTGCCTATGCTAATAAATATTAAACATGACAAAATTATGGTAGAATTTATGTGGAAGGGAGTTACAGCTCAGCATGATGTATTGGAATAAAAATAAATAACCCAACAGTAGGTTATCACTATGATACGCTTAATAGAAGGGTAACATAAAGGAAACAAATAAAAGATTAGGGGTTTATGGGCTGCCAATGTTGTAGCAGGGGGCCTTGGGTTAGTTCTCAATAACCAGAAAATAAAACGCAACACAAAAGAGAAGAGGACAAGGGGTACTGCCGAGAGCAGTGCAAACAGTGATAAAGGGATTCTGTAACAAGACAGAGAGAGGGATAGGAAGATAAGAGAGAAAGAAGGAGGAAGTGATCTGTGGACAGATCAGCAAGGGGGGGAGGGGAAGCATATCTATCTTCAGTAGAGAGAGAAAAGCCGAGAAAAAGAGGCAAGGGGTTGGGAGGTTTTCATACCTGCAAAGAGAGAAGAGAGAGAGATGAGAAAGAGAGAGCACAAGAGCTGTTTTCCTTTTTTTTTTTTTTCTTTTTGTAATCCATAATCATCATCTCTCATTAATAAAAAAGGCCTTTATAAGGCTTACAATCCTAATTAGAGTTTAACTCTAGACTAATAAAAACAAACCAAATCATAAGCTAACTAGACAACTGAAAGGGGCCCACAAATGGGACCCACAACTCTAACAGACTAAAGAACTAGAGCCCATGTCTAATGTGTGTGTGGGGTCCACCATAAAAGAAATGAAATAAATAAATAAAAGAAAGAGACCTAACAATAATAAGAGTCTTAACAATAATGGACTACTACTGAAACGATGTCCTCATCAAAAACTCTTCTGCATTGTTTTACAATGGAAATTTTATCTTTACATGGTCCATTATAGAGACTTCTTCAACAGGACCCCTAATTCCAGGTGTCAGGATGATATGGCAATTTTAATCATTGGATAGACAGGTGACAATCTGTATAGGCCACGTGTCAAAATTTGAACTCAAATTTAGCCATTAGCCCCCCATGTATTGGCATGTATCCCTATGTCTGTCCATGTACTTGTACCATACTGCTACTATTTCTGTGCACTCTCCCATATTTCCTGGATTTTTAGAAGCCCTATTTTGCCTCTTGATAAACTCTGTTTTGGCTGAAACTTGACATTTGAACAGGAGACCTTGGTGTACTTGTCCACAAAAACTGGGCTCATTGAATCTACCATGTGGCAGATTTAGGTTCCATGTAAAAGGGACCATCTATATGGCCATGGAGGGCCTTTTGCCCTTTAAAATTATTCATGTTCAGACTGAGTGGATACACCTGGCATTCTAATGAATTCCCTTTTCTATTTAATTCAATGTCACCCCTAAATCCTGATCAGCGTAGCTCTCTTCCATTTTTACAGATAATGGACACCATGGCAGAAATTCAAGAACGCCATGATGCAGTACGAGAACTGGAGAGGAAACTTCTTGAGTTGCAACAGGTGCTTCATCATTTATGTGCATTGATATCTAAAATTTATTGGTTGGTTTTATTAAAATAGAAACTTGATGCTTTAAAATCTTTTAGTAGGTTTAATTTTCTATTTTCTAGATCACAGTTTCGGCCGGAATCTGAAATTTCGGCCGAAACATATCGGTTTTTAGCAGAACCGATACAAAACTGGTTGGCGGTACAGTTTGTACCATATTTCAGTCCGAGTTGTAGATTTCGGTCATATTTTGGTCCAAGTTGCTGATTTCGGCCATAGCACTACCTGACAATCATCACACCTGGTTCCCACAACAGACACCAGCAATCGATACCCCTGGGAACCCCGTGGAAGCACTGAATCTCCTGTCAACGATGAGGAAAACCAGAAAAAAAAAAAGAGAAGCAAGCTTAAACGATCAACATTTTTTTTTTCTGAGATCTTCCTATTTCAGTTCATTGCAACAGTTAACCTCCCATTGATTTTCTGAGATCTTCGTATTTCTTCAAGTTTTAATCGCATATGTTGTGTTTAGAAGAAATATGAGAAAGCTAATAATGTGGTGTTTAGAAAGGATCAAATTGCAGAAATCTTGCTATCAAGCTTGATGTCATTCTGCAATTCTGAGGCCTCTTCATCAATCTCTTTGTAAACATAATAAAAAAAAAAAAAAATCAGAAATTTGAAAAGGTCAATAATGTTAATGTTAAGTGAGGAAGAAATCAAACAACCCGGAATTGTTTGGTTACCTGCAAAGAAATTGGGCTGCAGCAATGGCGATGTTTGGAAGAATGGATGTAGCGATTCCTTTCCGATGGAATAGGAGCCGTTGAAGCATTTGGGAAAATGATGACTATTTGACAGAGGACTAGAAGAGTTTTTCTTTATTGACTTACTTGAGTTACAAGATAACTCTCTTACACAAGCCCTAACCACTAAAAGAAAACGTAAACAGAAGAGTTTTATTTTACTGGCTTACTTGAGTTACAAGATAAGTCTCTTACTGATTTATGTAGGCGGTAGTTGCTTTGCAGAAGACTCCAGAAATCCTAATACAACTATTACAGATATAAAACTGACATACAGACAATAGCCTATCTATCATCGTACAGTAACTTATTCATTCTTGATCAGACCTATCTATTCTTGATCAGAACCCACTGGGCTTGGGCCAGTGCTGGACTTCTTTGTGTCTTCTTTACTAGCCACATCCGAAACTATGTTTTTTTTTATCAGGTTTCCCCGAAATTATTGAAATTTCGGTTTTTGGCCTGGCCGAAACCAGGCACGAAACCGAAATTACAATCCTTGCCGAAAGAGCCTCCCAAATACAGAGTTTCTGGGAAACCCCTGCCCCAACCTATTTCAGAAGCAATTGCATTGGCATAATGCATTCTCCACAGGAGAAAATTTTCCTTAACCCCTGACCTATCTTGCGTGATCAGGTGCATTTAGCACTATTCTCCACCAGAAGGGTCTTGCTGTCATCTAACCACTGTGGTTCTAGTCACCTTCTATGATGGTGTTCAGACAACCATTTTTTGTTTATCCCTCCTGAAATTAACTAGAAGAGTGCGGCCAATCATTGGAGAATGGGAATCTCCATGCCATTAATAAATAACATATAATTATCAGCCGTTACTGAATCCAATGTGCCAATAGGTTGAAATTGCTAAGAAAATAGTCTCTTCATCATTTCTGTACACAATAAACATCATATGATATCAGCCGTTACTGAATCTCATGTGCCATTAGGTTCAAGAAAGGTAAGAAAATACTCCTCCCATCATTTCTGTACTCCCCGCCAATAACGGATGGACCTGTAATCTGTTAAGAATTGCCATCTACATTCATGAGATCACAAGGCTGTATCAACAGAAATGCCTCCAAAAGCCTTCATAAGTAATAGCCCATTGTGCCTTATGCTGACCTTGCCATAATAATCTATATAATCTATTGGGCATATCCTGTAAACATCTTATGATTCTTTTCTTCCAAATTATCCAGACAGTGATTAAGAAGATAAGCTGCCACATTAGCTAATCTTATTAGGATTAGACATCTGGATCCAAGAGCATTGAAACTTATACTGATGAACATAGTTTTCAGCATTGATCTCTCATAATGGAAGCATGAGTATTCACATGGAGGGACTGGTGTGGGCTCAAAATCACAATAAAGCTAAGCATTTCTAAGAGTAAGTTTATCAAAATGGCCAAGAATATGAACATTTTCTTTTTTGGGCGTTCTAAGCACTGATGGAAGGAATGATGTGAATTTTAAGAAATTAATTTACACAGTCATTTCCAGTCTTGGCAATGGATGGACAAATGCTGTAGTTGAAGGGGACTCATCGTGGCATTTGGTGGCCTGAAAATTCCACATGAGGATGCCATGGCAATATTTGTACCACATTAGAAAGGGTAGGGCCCTCTTGGCTCAAGGCCAGTTTCCGTTCTCATACAGGATGAGATCTAGCAACTCAACTGCAGAGTGTTAAGTAGACAGGCATTGTGAATATGGTCCTTTACCCTTTGGTGTAGTTTCTCTTAAGATTCAGTCTTCTGCTGCTGTTATATTCTACCTCTATACCCTAGCTATTTGTTGTCAAAACACAAATAAAGAAATCTTTTTTTTTTTTTTTTTTTGGGGGGGGGGAAGATGGAGCTATTGACATGTCAATTGTGTCATGGTTACTCCGAACATTTAGCGAACAACATTACCATCGTGTAACTGAATAAAGTCCCAACTCCCAAGTCCATTGCCTAGTCAATGTCTAGGCAACCCTTATTCATGTCCATTTATGTGCACTGCTGCGTTATTGTAACCGTATATTTAACCTTGTTGACATCTGGAATAAGCTTCAACCAATGAGGGTCCTGGATAGAAAAAGGGTTAAAATTATCTTTTTAATGGGTTCTTGTCTTGTTGAACATGAAGACACCGTCAAAACCTGGGCACCCAAACCAGTAGGGGCATCATATGATTCTGTGTTCGTAGCCTCCCTTAGTGTTATTTGATATTCACTATTTTTATCATTCACCTGTACCTTCTATAGGAAATGATGACTTCATTGACAAGTGAATGATACTCTTCAGTTGTAGTAATTCTGATCGTTGTTGTATATATTTGTCTCTGCAGGTTTTCCTAGATATGGCAGTGTTGGTGGAAGCACAAGGTGACATGCTGGACAACATAGAGACACAGGTACTGAATCTTTCTTTGATTCTCAAAGTTTGGATGGATGAATGGTTCTAGACCAGTCTCTGTTTGCCACGTCCTCATGGAATCTGGCTGTGGAAAAAGAAGTCTGTATTCTCTTTTGCTTAAGAGTCTTCAGACACAGAACATTGTCCTTTAGCATAAAATTTAAGCATGTCTAATGCAGCCACGTGCCAAGGATAAGCTCTGTTTTGTTAGATGGTTATGGGCTTTTGTGTTTAATGTTTGTGGTTGTAATAAGCTCAATTGTAATACCCAAAACGTCTTTCACCTAGAACTGATTTGACCAAACCTAGAAGTTTTCCAATGCCCTAAATTTGCATACCAGTTCTTTTCTTCCCTGATCCTTAGGTTTTCCAACCTAGAAGTTTTCCTTTCGGTTCATATTTTGACCTGGACCTCCCCCCCCCCCTTCCCCCCCAAAAAAAAACAAAAACAAAAACAGGTTTCTAGTGCAGTTGACCACGTGCAATCAGGAACTACTGTGCTCCAAAAGGCAAAGAAGCTACAGAAGAATTCCCGGAAATGGATGTGCATAGCTATTATTATCCTTCTCATTGTTGTAGCTGTAATCGTTGTGGGTGTTATCAAGCCATGGAAGAGTAGTAGTGGTGCTTAGTCGACCTCTGTAATGTAATATAGTAGTTATCTTGTTGATATTTAGTACATTTCTGTCAAAGTCATTAAGAGGCCGAGCCTTGGTGTGATGGTAAGGTTGTCATAGTGCAACCTGGTGGTCACGGGTTCGAAAGGGGTAATGCACCCTTGTTTTTTTTCCTGTCGAAGTCAGTACCATATTGTTTTACTGGTCCAGTTTTCCTTGTTTTAAATCCCAGCTAGTTTCCTTTCTCATGTGGGTATTTAATTGAGCATTGTATCTGCTATAGTAAAAAATATTTGTTATTGTTGCCTTCTTTAGTATAGAAACACATTGTGCTATGCTGTGCCTTGTTTTTTTTTTTTTTTTTTTTTTTTTTAAAGTTAAACTATAGGGGAGGTAGGAGAAATTTTTCTTAATATTTTTGTCCTGAGCAAGGGAGGAAATCTTTTTTTTTTTTGAATTCTATGATAAAGAAAATTACAATTTATAGGAGGTTGCGTAGTCGAGCACGGAATCTGGATCTTCTACAGCAATTTGTTAGGTTGGTGACCTTGATTTTCCCCTAAAAAAAATCCTCGTTGGCTTTAGGTCCTGTGATCATCGGTAGGGGTGATCCACTACGGTTCAGTGAAGGTAAGCAAGGGCTTGAATGATTACGAATCAAATGCAGTGTGCTAATAACATAGCAATGGTCATCATCAACTAAGCATCCATTGTGGTCGACACTTGACTTGCTCAAGTGGTTTGTATCCTTCTTTTGCTGTATGGCCTGAGGCTTGATCTTATGTTCGTTTTCCCTCCCGCATATTGGGCACCCAGCCAGTGGCAACTCTTTTTATACTTTTTTTCATGACATGTTTACTTTATTTTTCAAATCAAAGTAAAATAATTTTTACTAACCGAATTGAGAATGATTTAGAGTTAGTGGTAAATTTCTTTATTAGGTTTGAAAAATTTTCACTTCCTTCCCCTTGCAACGGAACATATAGCCAAACACTAAATATTATTAAATTAATGGCAATTCAAGTAACAGCGATAGAGATACCAAGTTAGGGAACTCTAAATCTTGCTTTCTTAGCCTTGGTGTGTGGGCTGGGTAGATTAGATCCCTAGGAATGTAGCACATTATTGTATATGAACTAGGAGGCATCATGTTTAACCAAAAAATAAAAAAAATAAAAAAAAAATATAGGAGGCATCAGATAACAGATTAAATAATCTCCATAGCCAGCCATCATGGGTTTTTTTTTTAACTTTAAAAAGGTTAAATAGATCTTAAAAGTTCATGAAATTCCACTACTAATGCTGATCTGCACATCACAGGAGAGCCTTCGGCTTGCACTTGAACTTCGAAGACCTACCCCCTATCCCCCTCTCCTGACTTCGGCTTGCAGATTGAGTCCCAAGATTTCAAACTAGTAGCTCTTCTCTTCCTGTACATTTTATCAATAGCACTGGGGATGGAATTTGACAACCAGTTGGTTGTCACCCGGAAGGTTGGCATGCTTGACATTATTTATCTCATCGGAATTAATCTACATCCAGCGTGGTGCACTCTTTAGCAAGAGTGGTGATTGTGGCCTTCCTGTTGGGTGCTGGTTAGCTGGAGATCGAGTGATCAATTCTCCCCAGTCACCCACATTTTGGGTGCCGCTTGTGGCATCCCTCTTTCCTCTTGGGTGTCCACCCGTGGTACAGCAGTGAGCAGTCCTTTAAACTCTAAGAATACTTTATTCAATTTAATCTAGGAAAGTAATAAGAAAGGTAATTGAATTACAATCAAATTCTACTAAATTGAGAATAGAATCTATCTATTCTTGCGCTTTCTATTCGTTCCATGTGAGAAGTTTCCATTCACACGCTTACCATTTGAAAAATCTTTCCATGTGAGAACCTTCCATGCATGTGCTTGCCATTCGAGAACACCTCGCTAGTTGCGAGAGATTCTTCTTACGCTGTACTGGATCCCGGCATATCGATCTACATCACCTCCTCAAGCCATCAATCCAAATAGGACGAGAGAAAGCAATATCCTACTACACCACCCTCCTCACCAGGTAAGGCATACTCCAGTCCAATAAATCCTCAGCAGAGGTGCAAATATTTCCCTGAAGGATAAATGGGCAGTAAACGCTCTAGGATTTGTTGGTAGAACAGGTGGGAAGTTATCTTACAGATGGACCAATGGGGCTGGAAAACACCAACACCTCTCCCCTCATGTTTTCCTAAAAGCTTCCACAGTACAGCTGGCCCAGGATTTTTCATAGAACTACCATTGACATTGAGTTTATCATTCAAGGAGGCAAAGGAGTCAACTTCTATGCAAATAAACTTTTACACACAAGCCCTGGTCATTTTACTGAATCAAAAGCATCAAAATTCAAGAAGTAACTCACGGAAATTTCAATAAATTACCAAAGAATGGCACCACTGATCAAACCTAAATCTTGTAACAGCACTCTATTTGAATTGGTTCAAGTATTTGAGTAGAGATATACATGCCCATTAGAACTGAACTTCAATTTTTGGAGGGCAATATATAATCTTAATAATTTATTCTACTTACTGCTGAGAGGTTCTTGTAATTCACAGTTCATGCAAAAAAAAAAAAAAAAAAATGATAGTTTCTCTCCGGCCATTCTCTGTTCCACTCCTTCTAGAAATTGTTTTATCCACATTAGAACCTACAGCTACCAGTCCAGTCAAATATGAGATTAAATTTATTACTTACGTGTAGAAATATTTCTACAGCATTAACTGGGTTCCACCCACCCACTTAATGGAACCCTCACAGAGCCTCGTCTGAGCCAGAGTTCATACATAACCATATAAAAAGCATCATAATCAATTGGAGAAACATGCCACTGAAAATGTTTACGAACCTCCAATACATTCCTTTGCATTGTTAAATACTGATCCAAGCTTATCTCAAGTAGGATTTTCTTCAGCAGTGGGATATCTAATGTGGTGACAATGATTGAGAAGCTCTTCCAGTTTAGAATGTCTGCAAAGGGTAGAACATAGTGGTTGGCAATTACCACAGGGACACAACCATAATATATAGCATCTCCAATACGAGCAGTGTTCACTTCAAAGCCTTTCACTTGTAAACAAAACTTGCTCCGGAGTAACTCAGCAGAATATTCTGTATTGATATGACTGGGGTGGACTGAGATATCAGAATCGTTCTTCCATACTTCAAGGACTTTCTGACGTACAGGTGAGTTCATTGACCCAGCAAAGAATGCTAGCTTGTTCCTGAAATTACATTTGAGACCAAACCAAGAGGATTATCAGATTGGACTTTAAGAGTTTCAAATTCATGACATCAATGTACTAACAATTGGTCTAACATTTATTTGTTTGTTTGTAGATTGAAACTTTATAACATGAAAAAAATTTCGAATACTGAGATACCTAAGTTGGATTATTATTATTATTATTATTATTATTATTATTATTATTATTATTATTATTTTTGCTAAACCTTGAGATCATGATCATGAACTCAAGTTACCTTCCACAAAAGAATTTATTGTAACGAAATAAAACCGAGATCTGAGGAAAATATTTATTCATTGCGTAATGCTTCTCCCAAATGGATGGTAAGGGAGCCAGTAATTTGGTATTGATGCTGTGGATGACCTGTTCATATGGTTAATTTGACATTGCCAGAGGAAACAATACTTGATTATAATATGAGGGCTACAGTTACTATTTGTTTTCTCAGTACTGTACAAAAAAATAGAAGAGATATTACTAGTCTTGGATTATAGTATGAGGGCTATAGTTACTATTCAACAATATCTGTGATCTCTCTCTCTCTCTCTCTCTCTCTTTGGTAAGTGAATATCTGTTATCTTGTTCCTTTGCTAAAATTGAACCATGCTACCTTAAAGCCACAAACCTGAGATCCCACCTAAGCCTGGCCCAACCAAGTGCCCCTGTTATAATGGCTTGGCAGTGCACCGGACCCACTTGATGCCCACTCCCAATTCAATCAATATTCAGTACAATAAAGTTTAAACTGGACATAGCTAAAAAGCTAAAAATGGTCCATGATTACAAACAGGGGCAGCAAATATTGAAGAGTATTCTAAGACAAACTTCCACAAATTTATTTGAAGTGGATCTAGGCCACTCAACACAGCTGTTAGAATTCATTCAATTAGAAATCAAAGAGACTGAAATTAAAGATGATGAAACTTTTCCAGTATTTCTCATAATTTCGTTTGGAAGACTAGTTCTTCATACATGTGGGGGGAGGGAGAGGTGCAATATAATGATAATGGAAATTCTTTTTTTTTTTTTTTATCTAAAATCGCAGAGGAAAATGAATAAGTTAGAGAACTATAGAAACGTTATGGCCGGTCATAAAAACAGAACTGAACAGTACATATAAAGGAGTATCATGGAAATAATGTGTGCACACGCTCATAATTGTCAAGGCGTTGCCTAGGCACCCAGGTGCCCTTGTGATGCCTTGGAAAATCGAGCGCCTTGATTGTCTAGGCGGGCACCTTGGTCACCTAGGCGCCCCGTCAGGACTCCAACGCCTTGGTTAGCCTTGACGCCTTTACAACTACGCACATGCTTTAATCTCCCGTTCACAAGCAACTTTAATCAATATCCTTAGGTACTTTTATATGTAACTTATGTGCCAATATCTGAATTGCAAAATCAAACCTTGATTTCAGTCCTTAATTGCATCAAAATATAATCCAAATAAATGCCACTTGAAAGATGTAAAGTTACCTCCTGGATGAATAAAGATTGGGGGGATCACCTTGTCTTGGCCAAATTTGTGGCAAAGATGCATCCTTATGAGCAACATACCCAGATAGGTAATAGCTTGAAGAGCACATAACTTGAATAGCATTGAACTTCACTTCTTTTGCTTTCTCCATTGCTGATCTTCCAATGGAATGACAAGCAACATAAAAATGATCAGCCCCTCCAGTTCGATTCCAATAGGGGTAGGCATGACTGATGTTGAAGATGTACGCTTGGATAAAATCCTGAATTCCTTCAACACCGATTCTCGGGTCATACCGCAACCTTACAATAGAGAAAGGTAAAAAGAAAAGATCTGCTTTTGAAGGGTTTTTTGTAATGAAATGGCTCTTCATAAGAACCATTTTGAAGTAACTTTCACTGGCATAATTACCACTAGGCTCAATATCTACTGGCAATAATACATTTGCAAAGGGATCATCTTTCCTGTGAGGATAAACAAATATCTTAAAGCCCCTATTCATCTCTTTATAGTCTTCAAGAAAGATATCTTTGTCATGGAATACCCTGTTATTCACATAGTTTCCTGAACCAGAACAACCAACCTATTACAACTTTCAAGGTCAAGACAAAAATTTATACAAGTTTCTCTTGTTAAGTTTTCATCTTAAAAGTTCTAACTTGTAAGTAAAGAGAGTCTCACATTTATAAGGCACTCAAGGTTCTAGTCTCTAAGTAATGTGAGATTATTTCCAACACTCTCCCTCACGTGTTGCCTCTCTTGTGACTGGCTACACGTGGCATGTGATCTTTCTTTTGGGTGATCGTATGGAGTGAACATAGAGCTCTAATACCATGTTAAGTTTCTATCTTAAAAGTTCGAACTTGTAAGTAGAAGGATTCTCACACATATAAGACACCTAAGGTTTAAGTCTCTAAGCAATATGAAATTATTTGATATCAAAAAAATCAAAGGAAGAAAAAAAAAGAGAGAAATAAAAATACTTTATTTTTTCCACTAGAAAATGATTAAAATTTTATTTGAATATTGGACAAGAACAAATATTTGATGAAATTCTGTAATTGAATTTTAAATGTAGAGTGTCAGCCCTCATAAATCTTTCAGAAACAAATTCTACTGTTTTTTCCAGATTAAGATCCTCTCAAGTTCAACAGTCTCCCAAATTGAGATCCAGCCGCTAGAGTTTACTATGCACGTGGTACGTGCACAGACTCCACCCGCTAGATCTCAACTTAAGAAGCGGTTGGACTTGAGAAGAGCCTTCCACTGAAAACTGCAGATATCTAAAAATAAAAATATACCCATAATCATAAACCAACATACGCTTTGATCCAACCGGCCATTGAGTCCCTAGAGACAGAGGATTCTGAGGTCTTTCACTGCCTTTACCAGCTTCATTTGATTTTAGCACATTGGAAGCACTTCCATGAGGGCTGTGGACGGAAGGGTGGATGGTCTGGAGGGTAGGAGGAGAGATTTCCAAAGACTCCAATGATTGTTTTAGCAGAAAATGTGTTGGCTGAAAATGGACGAACAGTTTTGAGGTTGCAGAGATGTAGGAGAGAATGAACAGGGACGTCACAAGAGCTAAGCTTATGGGAATCAAGAATGATCTTCCAAATGAATTTTGAACTCGAGAACAGGAGAAATCGTCTAGGATGATCGAAGGACGAAACATGGCTGCCATCACGCTGTAATGCTACTCTGCACAGTCCACAGAGAGTGACTACTGACTCTTGAATGGAAACATTTTTCAAGTTTCTTGTTTTGGTCAAGGAGGGAATCTTACTCAATAAGGGTAATGCCGTTTCCTTGGGTGTTTCAAGACGGATTCACATCCTCTCCTCCCAGTGAATCGGGAGGAAGGGGGACATCATTGTTGGATGCTGACACGTGGGACTCAGGTAAACCCGAGCCCTCTATTGGAGTTGACACCTAACTGACAGGGGTGTCAACTCGAATTCATCCAAACCCCATGTGTCAGCCATCCTCTCTCCTCCTGAATCACTGGGAGTAGAGGATTTGAATCGATTTCAAGACCCGATTTGCCTCACCGGTTGGAGCAGTTGAGCTGCCGAAGGACAACTTATGATTCGAGGATACAGATCGGTGGTACAGACAATATGGTAGTGTTAATGGCATATATGATTAAAAATTAATATAAAAAAAATCAGTATAAGCCTCAGCCAAATCTGATACAAATGGATCCATACAGCTAATCCAATCGATTGCTAAATGGATGGATGAGTTGGGTCCTGTTACTATATAATTGTTGGGTTGACCAAAGGTGAACTGTCTAGAGCAAGATTCAAGGTATCTTTGTTGAGCAATGTCAAAACTGATCTGATATTGACAAGGATTAATTCGTAATTCAAGGAATATTGACACATGGTCGATACGATTATAATATATCACAACAAAATTAATACGAACCGTCTGATCTAACCGAATTTAATATTGATTACTTAAACTATGGTCGAGAGAAGCTCTCTAAATAATTCATATTAAATGTTTACTATCTTCCCAAAAAAGAAAAAAAAAAGGGGAGACAGCATAAGGTCAACTTGTTATTTAAGGTTAAAATAGATGAGATTAAAGGATTCAAATCCTCTTCTCTCATGGGTTCGGGAGGAGAGTTGGTTTTCACTAGCTGATGTTTAACATGTAAGTGTCAGTTGGATTTAAGTCCTCCATCTAAGTCGATAAAGTGAGCCAATGGGGGTGTCAGCTTATGTATCAGTTTAGATAAAGGGCTCAGATTCAGCTAGTATCCATATATCGAGCATCGACTGGTGAGAGGTTACTCTTCTCCCAAAACCCTGAGAAGAGAATTTAAACCCAAATTAAAGATGCAAAGCATGAAATTCTTAGAAGGATGAATCTAACTCCCACTGAAACAATTGCTTTTCGAAATTCTTCTTTCTCTCAGCCAGGAAATGTAATCATGATCATGACATAATGAGGACATGTCATCATGATCAGAGTATAATGATAATTAAGAAAATACAAGTAAGCAATTTTTTTCTTGATACAAAATAGTTATCAAATAATTTGAATTTTTATTTTCATATATAATACTTTGTTTTTTCTAATAGGTAATTCTTGTTATATAGGTGTCACCTATAAAGTTATCTTTCAGGTTTTTCTGAAGGTTCCTTTTGCTTTTGTTTTGGTGTACAAAAAATTTTTAATTTTATATGTTAAAAAAATTTTCAACATTTATTTTAAAGAAATAAAATATAATGATATTTAAGTAGGGAAAAAAAAGATTAATCTTTCTTTTACCTTCTATAAACAATAAATGTTGAAAATTTTATTAACATATAAAATATTATATATAAAATTTTACATCAAAACAAAAACATAACCATAAGTAAAATCATGACAACAATGATAAAGATGTTATACTCATCATCGAGGTAACAGTGACGCATCTTGGGACTGTGATCACCAGCATGGGGCTTAAGCCTTATCATCCTAGACTCGTTCTGGTTGCATTTGTGGTGCTGTCTCCATTAAACTCCAAGGCGATAGCTTAATTGGTAAAGTCCAATAGTCACCTCCATTCTTCCATGTGCAGTAAAAGTGGTATGTTGGACTTGGAGGCTCTTTCTGATAGCATTGAGAACATTATGATGGAATTGGATTGCAAAGCACTGTTTTAGAGATCCACCCAGATCGGGTCATGCAGCAAACGTGTCAGTATAGTTGGCAAGGGTCTATTCTATAGAAGAAGCAAGGCCTATTCAGGGAATTGGGGACCAATCTAGGCAGATCCCGCCTGATTTCGTGCACTTGAACACTATTATTACAAAGGATTAATCTCATATTTGGCAGGATCAGTGATAATTGCACTCCTCAGTGCAACCATTATTGGAGGATAAATTATATTTTTCAACATATTTTCATACCTATATTCTAGAATATTCCTAGATAGCTGATTCTTTACCAGGGAAGGCCATGCCAATGATGTGTACGATAGAATAATCAAATTTCATTCTGTGGTTGATGGAAACTGGTATCTTCACTACTACACATTCTTCATGTTTCAATGAATAATTACACATTTTTCATGTTTCAATGATTAGATTGGAAAAATTCATTATGTGGTGCGATCTTCACTACTACACCCTTCTGTTCAATGAATAGATTATAGGAAAAATTTCATTAATTACCACCTACCCTACAAGTTTCTGACATCATTAATTATCATTTAAAAAATTAATATCGTTAATTATAGAGACCCACTCCGTTAATAGACTCCCGTTAGATGATGATGTCAATTCAAATCGAATTTTTGATGAACAATACTGCCCCTATACTAAGGGTAAAAGACAGAGACATACGGGCAGTAGGATTTAGAGAAGACGGTGATCCTGTTGGAATAGATCATTTTGGATGGAAGCGGAGGTTGAATTGAAGGCCACAACGGAGTCTGCAACTCTTCATCTTCTTCATCTTCTTTATCAACCAGATCAAGGACTCAGTTCGATTAGGTATGTCTCGAAGCCACCCTTCCCTAGGGCTTCGGCAGTTGCACCACTTATAATACGACCTCCAACGACAATGACCCGGAGATTTCGATCGGAGCTCTTGGAAGTCGATTACAAGCTATCAGAGAAAGGGAGGGTACTAACACTACAAACGAAATCGGCAATCTCTGCAGTGAAGCAAAGGGCAGAACATATGCTGTCGACAATAATGAGCAACGACTATTTCTCGGCAGGTGCTCTTTGGTTATCAGGTACTGTCAAAGGTGCTTGCTAACTTGAGCAATACTAGCAACTGCAGGCAAAGCGATCCCAACTCCAGGAAGCAGAAATGGAATTTATAAACTGGGTTCGACTTTTAGTTTATGAATTGAGAATTTTATTTCTGTAATTTGTGATTGTAATGGAATGGATGGATCAGGATGATAAGCCATTTAAGTCAAATTCGATCTAAATCATTGTTTTATTTTTCCTTGAAAAACCATTATTTTTCTTGCATCAGGCAAGATGAAACCATTTTTTTTCATTTATTATTTCAGTTCCGAGATCTTTTATATGGTTACTGTTACCCTTAAATTGTGATTCCGGGGATGCTTAGAGGTGGAGATCTGTCAGTTATCAGAGTTGAACACTATAGAGAGTTCTAGGAGAGAGAAAGTGAAAATATCTCCAATGTCTTTATTAAAGAATGGTTCTCCTATTTATATACAAGTAAGAGATATTAAATAACACCAACTCTTGTGACATGAGACACGTCACCATAAGATATTAACATGCCCCCCTCAAGCGGATGAAGGGGAAACCTGAAGACCCAGCTTGCCAATGAAATCAGTCAAAAGACGATGTCCTAACGCCTTGGTGAACATATCTGCTCGTTGAAGACCGGAACGAATAAAATTGGTTTGCATGAAACCCTATTGAATCTTTTCCCGAATAAAGTGACAGTCTACTTCGATGTGTTTGGTTCTTTCATGAAAAACTAGATTGACAGTAAGTGTAGACATTTCAAATTTATCGAGAAAATTAGATTAATTTTTTAGTTCAAGATAAAAAAATATAAAATATATATAATAATAAATAAACAAATAATAATAAATAATAAAGGGGAAAGGATCATAATAATAATCCTGAATTATAAAATTAAAATTATTATTAAAATTATTAGATTGAAATTTTTTGTTAATTAATTTTCTGTTTTTAAATTTAAAACAAATAAAATAAATAATAATAATAATGACAATAATTATAAATATATATAATAATTATAATAAATAAATAAATTAATTTATGCAAAGAGTGTCCACGTGGTTTGGAGAATGAAACTCCAAACCCATGTCAAAGAGAAAAATCTCTAAAGGTATTATGGGGTTTAAGGTAAGTAAATAAAAAAAATAAAAAAAAAAGAACAACAAACAATGCTCACGTGGTTGGAGAAGGAGACTCCAACCACGTCACATAAAAAAGAAAGGTAAAGGCAAAAAGCAAAACAAAAAGCAAAAGGCAAAAAGCATTTTGAGATAAAAAAAATAACGAACAGAGAGGGGGAGATGGGGGATTTGAGAGTAATGGAGAGGCGGAAAGAGAGAGAGAGAAGGGGGTTTGAGGAAGAAGAGGGAGATAGTGGCGATGGTGATACTGGCGGTGACGGCGATGGTGGTAGCGCGATGGTGTCAGTGTGATGGTGACAGCATCGAGTAATTAGATCTGGCGTGGTATTCCCGGAGGATTTGAAGGAAAATCAAGAAAGAAGAATGAAGTTTGGGGTGAGCATCCTCGATGGCGATGGCAAGAAGCTGAATTTAGAATCAGGATGTGAAGATTGTCGAGAATCAATCGGAATTTAAGATACGGTGACCAGCGATATGTTTGTTCGCGGTCGGACTAGCTTCTTAGAAATTTCCTCAAGCAATTGGTCGAGCACCAAGGTGATATCATTTTCAAATTTTCATCTATAATTTCTGCTGATCAGGTATTTCTCTTACCTCTCTAAATTTTCTGCAATTTAATATGTTTATAAACTGCCTGTGGTGGGGACGTGCTAGTGAGCACCCACATATTTTGCACGGGTGGGTAACACGACATACATGCGGCATTTGCCATCCTTAGCATAGTGACGGGCGGGATAGAGTAGGACGTCCCCTACCCCTTCAATGTATCCCACGAATGTGAAAGGAAATGTATTAATAGTTTTGATTCCCAATCCCCACTTATGTATCCCATAGGAATTTCTTATAAATTTTGTAATTATTTCCGTGCAATGCGGACTCACGCGCCTATGATGCGTGAATAAATAGAGACATGTGGATGTATGTAAAACAAAATGAGGCACCGATGCCTATTGTCCAATATCGAGAGTACCCTCTCATGTGTTGACAAATAAAATTATTTTCATTTTTACGCGTAGTTCATTCCGAACTACGTATGGACTTGATTCTCGGACTCCACCCCGAAATACATAGGCTTCCTCGGAATCCATTACCCAAGTTCAGTCCAATTGCAATGAGGGTTACAATAATACCTAATTTGCATCATAATGTATTTTGTACATTGATTTAAAAATTATATTCTTTCCAAATTTACTATTTCAGTCATCCTACATAGTTTCAAAATTCAAATTTCAAGAAAAATTCAGTCTAATTGCAATGAGGGTATCATTAATAACATTTGCATCATAAAATATTTTTAATATTATATTTAGCACACTGGTTTCAAAAATGGTGTCTTTTCAGATTTTATTGTTCAATCATCAAGCATAATTTCAAAAATTAAAATTCAAGAAAATAAAAAATTTAATTCAATTTTAATTCCAATTTCAATGTCAATTTCAAATTCAAAGTCAAATTTCAAAAATTCAATTTCAATTAAATTTTGGTTTCAATTTCAGTTTAAATTCCAAATCTATTTACAATTTCAAATTCAATTCAATTTCAATTTCAATTTTAATTCCAAATCTATTTTCAATTTCAAACTCAATTCGATTTCTATTTCAATTTCAATTTAAATTCAAATTCAAGTTCAATTCAATTTCTATTTCAATTTCAAGTTCCAATTCCAATTTCAATTTCAAATTCAATTCAAGTTTTTTCAAATTTCAAATTTCATTTCAATTCTCCATCCTCCCATGGAATTTTAGGCAAACATTCCATCATCGTATGGAAGTCCCTTTCAACCTTGGACAAACATTTCATTATCGTATGAAAGTCCCTTTCAATCTTGGGCAAACATTCCATCATCGCATGGAAGTCCCTTTTAATCTTGGGCAAACATTCCATCATCGCATGGAAGTCCCTTTCGATCTTGGACAAACATTCCATCATCGCATGGAAATCCCTTTCAAACCCTACTTTACAGAGACGGTCTACCAGCTTTACTAGTGGCTGTAGAAGTCTGTTCGATGTGTTTTACATAAACGGTCTACCAGCTTGACTAGTGACTGTAGAAGTCTATTTGATATGTTTTACATAGACGGTCTACCAGCTTGACTAGTGACTGTAGAAGTCTATTTGATATGTTTTACATAGACGGTCTACCAGCTTGACTAGTGGCTGTAGAAGTCCATTCGATGTGCTTTACATAGACGGTCTATCAGCTTGACTAGTGACTGTAGAAGTCTATTCGATTGCTTTACATAGACGGCCTCTACCAGTTTGACTAGTGACTGTAGGAGTCTATTCAATATTATAAACCTAGATGACCTATTAGCTTGACTAGTGGCTATAGGGATCTACCATCTATCAATCCAAACGGTTGAACTACATTGGGCTTGATTCTCGGGCCTGTCCTGAGATACGTAGGTAGCTTGAGTGTTTATCATTCAAGTTCAGTCCTAAACTAATTTATTTTTAATTTATTTTTAATTTATTTTTATTTTCTTTCATCTCTAGAGTTAATTTCAAAAATCATTGCATTTGAACTTTGGACTACGCTTCAATAACTAAAAAATGATTTTTGTTTGTCAACATGTTGAGTGATGCGCTTGTCATCCGAAATTGGCTGATTGGTCCGTCATCCAATCATTTTATTTTGATCTCTATCACATTTTAATTTTTGCTACTATTATATTGATGGCTTGCTCCTACCTAGGTTTGATGCCTGTTAAAAATTGTTTAGCCATTGCCTGTAATTTAAATTAGGATAGGAAATGATAGTATATGAAAACTAATCTTCGGATTAGACAATTTGGGTGTCTAACACCTTCCCAAATTGTAACATGACACTTACCCATTATTTTTTTGGTTTGACCATAAACCTTAATCCATTACGTGAGTCATTAGTATTTCTCATATGAGAAATCATATATAGGTCCTAGACCTTATCTAGGTGGCGACTCCATTCCATTTTCATTTTCATTTTAATCATTTCATACAAATTACAAACCATCGTCCCTACAGTAAGTTGAAGTGGCTATTTGATTATCACAATAGATATTAATAGGATTGTCAAACACAAAACCTAAGTCAACAAATAAGGATTTCAACCAGATAAGTTCATTGGTTATGGTAGCAAGGGCCTGGTATTCTGCCTCAGCAGATGAGTGAGAAACAACCAACTGCTTCTTTGTTTTCTAGGAAATCGAAATAGACCCAAAAAAGATAACATATCCTGTAGTAGACCTCCGTGTAAACGGGCAATTAGCCCAATCTGAGTTACAATAGCCCGTAAGGATGGGATCAATGACAGAAAATATATGAATGCCAAGAGCTAAAGAACCTTTTAGACACTGAAGGAGACGATGAGAGGCAGCCATATGAGTGTCTCGTGGCTGATGCATAAATTGATTGGGTGTATGAACGGAGTAGCAAATATCAGGTCTTGTGACTATTAAGTAAATGAAACGTCCAATTAGGCGTCTGTAGGCAGATGGGTCCAATAAAGGAGTGCCATTCTCATTATCCAATTTCAAGTTCTGTTACATTGGAAAGGAATTGGGCTTACACCCAAGGAGGCCCGAGTCCGACAAAATATCAAATGCAATATTTATGCTGTGTCAATAGAAGCCCAGTATCTGTATGTATCACTTCAAGGCCCAAAAAGTAAGTTAACAAACCCAGATCTTTGATATGGAAATAACGTTGGAGATGAGCCTTGGTGGAACTAATATGGGCTTGATCAGACCCTGTTATGATTATATCGTCCACATAAACCAAAATTGCAGTGTACACTGGCCCATTATGAAAGACGAATAGTGAAGCATCTGCTAAGGATTGCCTAAAGCCCATCTTAAGTAGAGCTTCCACAAATTTCTTGTTCCATTGTCGCGGGGCCTGTTTGAGCCCATAAAGAGATTTTCTAAGGCGATAAGCAAAACCAGATTGTAAAGGAAGCCCATCAACAGTATAACCCGGGGGCGGGTTCATATAAACACCTCTTCATCAAGGTCCCCATGCAAAAATGCATTCTTTACATCTATTTGGTACATGGGCCAACGTTTATAGGTGGAAACAGCAATCAGACTTCTAATAGTCACTAATTTTGCTACTGGGGCAAACGTCTCATGGAAGTCTCATGGAAGTCAAGACCTTCCATTTGGGTGAAGCCCTTTTCTACCAACCGGGCTTTGTATCTTTCAATAGTACCATCAGCCCGTCTCTTTATTTTATAATCCATTTACACCCTATGGGAGACTTATTTTCTGGAAGAGGTTCCACAGTCCAAGTATTATTCTCTAGTAACGCATGCATCTCATCATTCATTGCAGCAATCCACAGTGGGTCAGATTGAGCTTGAGAATATGTTCTCAGTTCAACATGGTCAGTCAAGGAGGTAAGTAACACTCGGTATGCAGGGTTAGAGTAAGAAGATAAGTGGTTGTGAATAGGATAGAGAGTCGTACTTGAATCAACTAAAGAAGTGATGGGAGCTGGTAGAGTAACAGATGAACACACATAATCTTTGAGTAGTGAAGAAGGCTGTCTAGTCCTAGTGGAGCGACGGAGAGTAGGGGAATGAGGAGAAGAAGAATGAGATGGAGAGTGAGTGGAAAGAGAAGACTCGTCATTAGAATGTAAGGATTGATTATAGGAAGGATCAGATTCTATTGCATTAGTAGATGAACTAACCAGATCAGATTCTGTTGCAGAAGTGGAAGTGGAAGAAGGAAAATCGGATGATATGTCAGTGGGTAGAAGAATAGAATCAGAAATAGAATCAGACAAAACAGGAAGTGGAAAAACAGAATTGGATGTAGAATTAGTAGAGAATTGGAAAGGAAAAACAATTTCATGAAATAAAACATCTCTACTGATAACATAGTATTGAGTGGATAAATTGTAGACCCGATAACCTTTGTGATTAGTTGGGTACCCAACAAAAACACAAGGAAAAGCACGAGGTGAAAATTTATTTTTGTGAATAGATGTATTGTGCACATAACATAAGCAACCAAAGGAACGAAAATGAGCATAAGATGGAACTTTGTGGAATAGCAATTCATATGGGGATTTACCAGAGAGAACCAGAGTAGGTAGTCTGTAAATGATGTAGCAGGCGGTAAGAACACAGTCTCCCTAGAAATGAAGAGGGAGAGAAGCTTGAAATCTAAGAGTTCTAGCAACTTGGAGAAGATGCCTATGTTTATGCTCAACCATCCCATTCTCTTGAGGTGTGTAAACACAAGTTAATTGATGAATGATGCCTAGAGATTGAAATAGGGATTGGAACGAGGTAGAGAGAAACTCCTATCCATTATCCGATCGGAGAAACTTAACAGATGAAGAAAAATGTGTAGACACCATATTAAAAAATTGAGACAAAAAACTGAACACTTGAGAATTGTATTTCATTAGAAAAACCCACGTAGTACTAGAGAAATCATCTAGCATAGTCAAAAAATAATGGTAGCCAGTGTTGGAAGCCGTAGAATATGGCCCCCAAATATCACAATGCAGTATTTCAAATGGAATTGTAGACATAGAAACAGAATCAAAAAATGGTGAACGTGTGTGCTTAGCTAATGGACAAATGTGACACACATCTTTATAAGAAGTGATAATAAAAGGAATGGAAAAAGAATTGGGAGAGGGGTGGCCTAATCTATCATGCCATATCTTTGCAGAGATAGTAGCAGCATGAGAGAAGTACCCGAGCTGAGAAGTAACAGCCGACCACTGAACAGGTTCAAAGTAATAAAGTCCATTATGTATTCTGCCCAGCCCAATTAGCGTCTTCGTTGACAAATCTTGAAAATAACAACAAGTAGGAAGAAAAGTTACCGAACAGCGTAAAGCAGAAGTTATCTAACTAACTGATAACAAGTTGAAAGAAAATTTTGGAACATGAAAAACTCTATCAAGATTAACAGTAGAAGATAAATTGTGACTACCAACAGAGTGTACAATGTAAGAGGAACCATCAGGTAACCTGACAGGGGAAATAGGGATAGGGAAAGGTTTAGTGGATGTGAGAGGAGTGGAAGAAAAATGATTGGAAGCCCCATAATCTATGATTCAGGGTCTTGATGTATCCAGAGAAGCCGAAAAAATAGAGGATATACCTACAAAATTAGCACTCAAAACAAAAGGATTGAGAAGAGATATGAGCTGAGTATACTGAGCCATGTTCAGAGACTGAGCCATGTTCAGAGATGGAATTGGGAAAGAAAATGCGGTGGATGGCGGTGGCTGAAACTGGTCAGAAGGGACTGATGATAGCGGTAGTGAAATAGATGAAGGGGTGGGCAACAGGGGTTCAGAGGAGACCAAATTGGACTGTGGCTTGGCACTGTAAGCTGGTGAAGCCTTAGATCGTCGAACAAAACCAGATGGGAAACCATGGAGAGTGTAACAGTTGTCACGACTATGGCCATGACGATTGCAATGAGTGCATATTAGAGGCCGGCGAGAATCAGAAAACGAGCAACCGCAAAAGCAGTATTATCAACAGAAATAGTTGAAGAGGCCAAACCTCGATGACAATCCTCCTGAAGAACAAGGGCATAGGCCTTACCAGTGGATGGAGTCGGCTCCATGGTGAGAATTTGGGTACGCACCATGCTATAGCAATCATTTAACCCCATAAGGAACTGATAGAGTTGTTCAGTCGAAATGTGTTGCTGGAAGGTAGCAGAGAGCTGCCAAGTACACTTTGCACCACACTTATACTCAGGAATGGTGAGGTGAGAGCCAAGTTCATCCCACAGATTTTGAAGAGAGGTGAAGTAAGAAGAAACCGACTGACTTTCTTGACGAAGAAGAGCCACCGTCCGCTTGAGTTCATAGATCCAGGGGCCATTGCCCTGAGAATAGCGAGTCTCGAGATCAAGCTAGAGATCACGAGAGGACTTGGTGTAGAGGACACTATTTTGTAGCTCTTTGACCAGGCTGTTGTAAATCCACGAAGTCACCATTAGATCACACTGATCCCAAGCAGCGATGGCAGCAGGAGTAGCTGTAGCAAGATCAATAGCAGAATCCGGACGAGTATGCGTGCCATCAACAAAGCCAAACTTATTTTTGGCACCTAAGGCCACCCTCATCGCTCGTTTCCATGTGGAATAATTGTTGTCGTCCAGTAGTTGAGTGACGAGAACAAAACCAGGATTATCCGATGAAAACAGAGATGAGGGGGAAGAAAACTGAGGGTTTGTGACAGAGGTCATAGGGAAAATAGCAAGACAGAAACCCTAATCTTGGAAATGTATAGAAGAAGAGCAGACCAAACTCCTTCACACTGACTTGCAGATGAGTACAGAGAACCTTGAACAAGCAGAAAATGAATAGGTAAAAGCAACCAGGAGATCAAGAACAGACGTCTGAAACAATTGGTCAGATAGACCAACAAACACCAAGAACCAGATCTGAGAGCACCAAGAATGTATGAGGAAACACAGATCTAAAGTCAAGATCGCACAAGAACCAGATCAAACGATAAAGTAGACCAAAGAAACTCAGAGGAAGTATGAATAGAGGCAGATCGGAAGACCAGATTGCTCAAGAAGCCTTCAAAGTAGAGAAACCCCGCAAGCAGGAGCAACAAATCCGAAGAAAACTTCAAAAAACAAAAAACAGAGGAAATGGTACAGACGAGATCATTCATACGATCAAGAGCAGCAGAGAGCAGGATTGCCAGAAACTTCTTCACAGATGAAAGATCGAAATCAAGAATAGGAAAAAGCAAAAAAAAATCAGAGGAAATGAATCTGCTTTGATACCATGACAATTATCAAAGTCGAACACTACAGAGAGTTCTAGGAGAGAGAGAAAGTGAAAATATCTCCTATGTCTTTATTAAAGAATGGTTCTCCTATTTATATACAAGTAAGAGAGATTAATAACACCAACTCTTGTGACATGAGACACGTCACCATAAGATATATTAACAAGATCAACCAAGTGCGTGGCAAGAGAGCAAGTGAAAATAGACTAGAGGTGGAGAATGCATGGCGAGAAAGCATGTGAGTGCAGCGAACCAAGCTGAGGAAGAGAGCCATAACGGTGTCGGCAATCTCTTGGCTTTACAGACGTCGACGTGGACAAGGCGGAGGGGCGGACTCGACTGAGTAGTCTGAGGAGAGCAGAGGATGACTTGCTATGGCTGTAGGCGACGCCAGGCGGTGCGTGGCAAGAAGGAGTGCGAGTGGAGAATGACGGCGGTGGCAGACTCGATCAGGCTGTCTGCGAGGATGTTGAGACCCACGTGCTCGACGGTAGCAATGCTCGCTCAATACTCCATTTCAGTGGAGCCGAAGAAGGTCAAAATAGTAATTTTAAAAATTTTCAATTTATTTTTTTCGTCAGTCAAATGAAAATTTTCTATGATCCCAAAAAAGAAAGGTAAACAACAAGATGCCCAAACGGATCCGCATCCTCTCCTCCCAGCGACTCTGGGAGGACGGTGGTAACCTTGTTCGGATGGCCAACACGTGGCTCTCGGTGAATCCGAGACCCACGTTCAACCGACATTCCCTGTTGGCTTGGCTTGTCGGCTGGGGTGTCGGCTTGAACGTGGGTCTCAGATTCAACGAGAGCCACGTGTCGGCCATCCGGACAGGGTTGCCACCGTCCTCCCATAGTCACTGGGAGGAGACGATGTGAATCCGTGCCCAAACCCCAAAGAGTGAAACCCACTTGGACACTTAATCCCCCAGACAATGATGGATCATAATCTCCTCATGTCCTTATGTTGCCATGAGAAATATCCATTAACTGTCATCCATTATGTGCATATATCGATGTATTGATATACGTGCACAGTAGATGATAGCCCCTAGATATTCCTCCAAATAGTTATTGAGATTTAGTTCAATAAATTTCTCTTTAAAAAAAAAACATGAAATCCAAGGGATTATTTTCCGATGACGCTTGACAACATTGAATCATTGATGGTAAACACTTTTATTATCTATTAGGAATAGGAATGAAGTTTCCTTCAGCTAAATGATGAAAACAATTGAATAGATACCAGATCTAAGTGATGAAAACAATTGAATAGATACCGGATCTACACGCTGCCACCATAAAAAGGCATCTTACATGACATTCGTATGGGAAAGAAAAGCGGTGTTAATAAGGGGGGGGGGGGGGGGAGAGAGAGAGAGCATTAATGAGGAGAGATGAGAGAGGATAGAGGGGATTGTGACTTCCTTTTCCCTAATCAAGTTCACTGGTTCACATATATTTTCATTGTTGCCAGAGCATGACTGATACACAAATACATAGAGTCAATTTATCATCCAAATAGCTATTGATTACAGAATTAACATAAACTCAAGAATTTTATGCAGATGGCTGAAAGAAAAAAAAAAGAAGAAGTTTCGATTACTCTTTAATGAATAAAGAGTTTTGTATCCACCCAATAAATGGAATGAAAAATATTGAAGTTCACCAATCTTGCCCAACAATACATTGTACTCAAATTAGGGATTCCATCTATAATGCAACATTTGCATTGTTGGAACCGTTTATTGAAATCGGACCGAATCGTTTACATCGGAACCAAGAGACCATTTAGTGATCGATTCGATTTTGGTTTCAAATTTATCATCGTTTATCAAAATCGAACTGAATCGTTTAAACCAGTTAAACCATTGATTACACCGGTTAGACACCGAATAAACCGAATAGAGTGTAAACTGTTTATTCCCTAAAAACTAAACTAATAAAATCTAATTTCATTCCCTATATTATTAATATATTATTTTCAAGACTGAAGACGCCAACCCCAACCCCAATTAATATAATATTTTCCCAAGAAGCCAACCCTGACCCCAATTAATATATTTGCCCCCAAGACTCAATCCCAATTCCTAAAAACCTAAACCATAAAACCAAAATAATAACACTGAAAAATACAATAGGCATTAACCATTACTCCATTGCGCATAACAACATTACAACATTTTCATTCTCTCCAATCTAGACTCTCTCGTCTCTCCTTCCCATTTGAAGTTTGAACTTTCAACTTAGTTTTTGATGTTTGAGCTGCTTGAGTCAGATTGCTCACTGCTAGTGCTAGACACCGGAGGAAGTCAGAAGGTATACTCATCTATTACTTTTTTTAGTTTTTACAATACAGTGATAGTGATATACTGTTCAATTATTCAAGTGTACTTTGTGGTCAATAATATCTCCATCAACAAGGGGAGCGTAGGATTGTCAAAGGATGCACATTTTTTTTAATTATGAAAAATCGATTAATAACGGATGCGTTAAACTATTTATAAACCACAATCAAAATTGATTAACGAAAGACCATTTAAAAACCAGTAAACTGAAATCAATTATTAATCGATTTTGGTTTCAATTTTGACACTGTTTAGTTAATCGGTTCGATTTTAGTTTTACCCTCTTATACATCGCACCACACTGGACCGGACCGTTAAACTAATTATAAACCGTTTAACACCCTTATCTATAACCTCAAACTCATCACTTCCTACTTGTATGGTCCTGTAAAATCTTGAACTATTTTGTACAGAATCTAATATCTTTTCTTATTCTAGGTATGAGCTTCCCCTTAAAATTGTAACCTTTCTCATACATCCTTTGCAGTCTACTCTTTAAGTTTGACCTAAATCTGGTCAATCAAAATAAGGATATGTTTACTCGTAAAGGGGTCAAAGATTGGTTAAAGATTCAGATATGTTATTATCACACCCCGTTTTCGTGAGGCTAAATGTGTGATCAGGCCGTCTACCGCTCAGACCGTCTACAAAACAACATGATCCAATCCCAGGACCACGTTAAACGGTGTAAATCCAACCAACCATAATTGTTCAAAGGAATTCAACCATAATAAATTAGAGTTAATAATAAGTTGCAGAAGATACTTACGAAATGAACTGAGAGTTCTAATGGTAATTTAACTTAATAATTTAGGTTAACACAACTGTTATGGGGAAACACCCTACCACCAATAATATGATGCCACATGTGAAGAGACCGAACATGTACCTAGCGGTGTGAAGAGACCGAGCACGTACTCGACAATATGAAGGGACCGAGCACAAACTTGGTCAACTGACATGGATCAATTGTTAACCTTATCCAACAAGGTATCTCTTGAAGATATTCATCAAGCCCGATAAGGAATGCCCATATCCTAGCCAGATCAAGGAGTCGATCTTGAACATCAGATATGGGGAAATTAGGGGAATCTAGTTGGTTTCCCCTATTCGAGGCGAGATCCACGCCCTCAATACCACTCTCTTGCCTTAAGAGGTGGATGCCACGCTTAATTACTCCATGCTTATAAATTCCGGATTCGCGAAGCTAAAAGACACCCTGAATTCTACGTTCAGATCCCTGGTAGAGATAGTTGTCTAAATCCTCTTTGACAAAGGAACAGTCCACAATTATGCTTGTTCCATAATGCTTGCGCACCAGAACTTACTTACGCATTAGAGTGGTTTGAGGGTTACCCAACCCGACCATCACAACGGTATTTTCTTTTCATCCTTGTGAAGGAATTCTAGCGAGCCAAGGACCATCCAGTTATATGCAGCAACAACAACAAGTAATCCAAAACATAATTAAATATTTGAAACCGTCAAACACATCCATCGTATATTCCAACAACATAAAATTGGTTTAAAATGCCCTCTGGGCAAATAAAAGCTGAAACGGTTGTGACGTGCTGACTAGTAAAAAACACAGGCATCACATTCGCAAGTCACAATACGGTCCTCTTCCTTAGTTGCTTGCACGTCCAATCCAGCTAGGCTGGAGACGGCGGGAGCATTAACATAGTTGGACACCGTAGAACCTGTAGTATCATCTAAAGATAGAAATGTACTTGGGGTGAGTTCTCCTAGACGAGCTCAATGAGAAACATACAGTCAAGTAGACAATAATTCACGAGTTAATATATATAACTCCAAGGGTCTGGTAATGTTTGCTATGTGCTATGGAAAAATGGAAAGTTTGGCCACACTCACCAAAACTGACCCAAGCCACCATACACGAGAGAGAATGGTCACTTACCCGATATTGCTCCAACAACCCTGATGAAGCCATGGACCTCCCACTATGATCCTGAGATAGGGCAGAGCCTCAACCGATGACACTCCAACAAACATCGCCAAGGCACCCCCTCCCACACCAGTACTTAACCCTCTACTGATTAAGGTTACAAACATAGGAAATTCTGCCACTAACCAGTCCTATATGTCATACAAAGTGCATCTACGGTCGTATCCTAGCAGAGATTCCAGACCGTTCATTCACCCTTTCCTGAACACTGTCAAATCGCTAAGGTAATTGGCAATGCAAACCAGTGCCCAGGTGGCGAACCAGTCTGGCAATCATTGATCTCGTCCCGCCCTCCATGCATACAAAACAGACGTCGTGCTTTCACAACATTGAGATATAATGCTCATGTATGAAATAATACAAATATTGAATGACATGTCATACAAAACCAAGTGCAACACAAATAGGCAAGTTAAACTAAAACATACTAAAAGGATTCAAGGTTTCTCTCCTACACCTGTCAATTAGGAAATATAAACTCTCTGTACCACAGAAGCTTGACCTCTCTCGTTCACGTTACACTTAAATATGATACAATCTCATTAGATTATTGTTACAGTGGTAACGATGGATTATAGTCCCTCAAAGAGTGTCTGGCTGGAGGCTGCATCCAAAACCTTTGATCGGTGTAGCTAGGGAGCGTTCTGGAAGGGTCCGGCAGCAACTCTAGTTGTACAGAGGTGCGACCAGACCTACCCAGAAGCTCTCGGGAAGTGTCTGGTTGCACTATTATGCAATCAGACCTTTACAAAAGGCTGGTATGAGATTAGGTCCTGTCCGGTTGCATGGGTTGTGCGATTGGACCCCTCCTCCGGGACTTGCTTCTGGACCTCCGCTATAGAAATCCGTCCACTGGTTTCAAGGTCAGAGTTCTGAGGTTTATTATAACCCAACACTATGGTTTCGCTGTTCCATCAGGAACCAAATCGTCTCCTGCAGATTCCATCGCAGGAGACGTGGCTGCCTGTGTCTGATGCATGCCACGTGGAGTTGGATTTATTCGACGTCTCCTAAAATCCAGTCGCAGGAGACAGACTGATGAAACCATTCCATCTGATCCCTCTTTCTCTTTCTCTTTGGTTGAAAGAGTCATGGTAGCAGCCATAGTCTCTGGTTGAAAAGTCATAGCAGGTACCTGCTCTACCATGTCATGGTGTTCGACGTCGGCGAATCCACCATCTCCGGCAACGACACTTCTTCCTCCTCTTCCTTGCTACTCGTCTTATTTTCCAGCGCCGTCGTTGGCGCTCCTGAAGAAAAAGGGGATTCAATAAGATGGCTTCTTCCTCTATCTAGACCTCACGAACTCCATCGGAATCCCACCAGAGAACTCCTTGTAACCAATCGTTACAACCTCACGATTCTGCAAGTCTAAAAAGGGGCTCGATTGCTTGTCGGAGGTAATGTTTGAATTGGAACTCTGGAAAGACGGCCGAATGGGTCATCATCTCTCCAGGAACAGGAGAATCCCTGAGTAATAATTTTTTAGGGATTCATCATTGTCTATTTTAAAATCTCAGATCCATACCCAGCATCACATCTCAAGACTGTATTCTGTCTCTGAAGCAATCTCTCCCTATTTTGAGATTACGGTTAAGGTCAGTCAGGACTCAGGAGCGAAAAACAACAAATATCATATCCTCATGTGAAAAAAAAAAGGAAAAATATCTACCACACCCCCTGTAGGTTATCGTAATCTCACCCACCCGCCATCGTTTGCAATAATATCCCTAAGACCCCCTACTTTTGAAAAGCTGTATCCATCAGACCCCCTCCTTTAAGATATGTCCATCAATCGATGACATGTCATTATTTTAATTTAATAAATGACATAACTACCCTTCTCTTTTAATTTTATAGAACTTAAAACTTTTTTCTTTTTTTCTTCTTCTTCGTCGACAGATTCTCATGAGTTGGATATGGCCAGAACCCGACTGCGAGCCGGAGAAGCAGTGATATCAAAAGAGATTTCTCCGGGTCTGATGGATACAACTTTTCAAAAGTAGGGGGTCTGATGGATACAATTTTTCAAAAGTAGGGGGTCTTAGGGATATTATTGCAAACGATGGCGGGTGGGTGAGATTACGATAACCTACAGGGGGTGTGGTAGGTATTTTCCCAAAAAAAAAAAAAAAAAAAAAAAAAAAAAAAAAAAAGTCTTCTTCAACCTCACGATTCTACAAGTCAAGATTCCAACAGGTTTCTTAATCACTTATGCTCGATACCACAGTAAGTTTCTTAGCTGCAGAGAAGGAGAAGAGGGGATTTGATGCTTGGGATTTGTTGCTTCTCTGGTTTCAGAGATGCAGATATGAAAAAAAAAAAAACTGAAGAAGAGATCTAGCATCAAATCTGAACAGCAATGTTTTAGGGGAGAAGAAAATATTTGCATTTGATTTAAACAGCAAAAGAGATTCGTCGAAGCGAGAGGATGATAGAGAGTGGAGAACAGGGGAGGAATCCAAAAAAATAAGGACGAAAGGATGGTAGAGAGAGAGAGAAAACAGGGATCAGTTGACACGTGAAATGCAATGGACACAGGCAACGTCTCTTGCGGATTCCCTCACCGGAGATGATTTGAATCCATTCCATCAAAGGTGCTTCAGCCCACTCTTGGAACACACCCTCCCACAATGTATCAGGTATCAGACTTTTTCTTGGAAACACCCTCCCACATTGTACCAGTGATCCAAATCGTCTCCTACGGCGGCTGATCCAAGAGCTTGGGGATCAGTCTGCCTGCCAGCCAATACATGGGGAGATGGCCGACTGAAATCCAACCCTTGGTAGACGCAGGTCGACAGGAGACGATTTGGATACTTGTATCAGGTATCTAACCTAAGGTCTTACCACCATTCTGAGACCTAAGTAAACTCAATGATTTTGAAATTCTAAAGCACAATTTTAAAACAGAAAAAGAGGGTCATACAGGTTCACAAGTCACAGCCAAAAACAAATAGGATAGGCCAATAAGGCCGGACTACTAAAAACCAGTAGCATACCTTACCAAGTTACCAAAGATGATCTCACCGAAAGGAAGAAAAAACCAATGAAAAAACAAAATGAGAACTGATGAAGGATCATAGAAAGGAAAACGAAACACAAATATCCATTGATGGAGAAAGGGGTGTGCAAAGATGCACCACGACCTGAAAATACTAATTACAACCAACTAACAAACATAACACCGTTGCAGAATGCCATTGTATGAGGACTTATTTATGCATTGATCATATAGGGGCAGACTATCACACACCATTCTAAAAGCACTGCCAAGAGATTCAGAAACCACCACGAAGACGGAGGACCAGGTGGAGGGTAGATTCCTTCTGAATATTATAGTCGGCGAGGGTTCGCCCATCCTCAAGCTGTTTCCCAGCGAAGATGAGACGCTGCTGGTCAGGAGGAATACCCTCCTTGTCCTGAATTTTCGCCTTTACGTTGTCGATCGTATCAGAGCTTTCTACCTCCAATGTGATGGTCTTCCCAGTCAGGGTCTTCACGAATATCTGCATCCCACCACGAAGACGGAGTACCAAGTGAAGGGTCGACTCCTTTTGGATGTTATAATCCGCAAGGGTCCTCCCATCTTCCAGCTGCTTTCCTGCGAATATCAACCTCTGCTGGTCAGGTGGGATTCCCTCCTTGTCCTGGATCTTCGCCTTCACATTATCAATGGTATCGGAACTCTCAACCTCTAGGGTAATGGTCTTGCCCGTGAGGGTCTTGACGAAGATTTGCATACCACCCCTCAACCGAAGCACCAGGTGGAGTGTGGACTCCTTCTGGATGTTATAGTCGGCGAGAGTACGGCCATCCTCGAGCTGCTTACCAGCGAAGATCAAACGCTGCTGGTCCGGGGGAATACCTTCCTTATCCTGAATCTTGGCCTTGACATTATCGATGGTGTCCGAGCTCTCAACCTCAAGGGTAATGGTCTTGCCAGTGAGGGTCTTAACGAATATCTGCATTCCACCTCTCAACCGTAGCACCAAGTGGAGAGTCGATTCCTTCTGGATATTGTAGTCGGCGAGAGTACGGCCGTCCTCAAGTTGCTTTCCGGCAAAGATCAAACGCTGCTGATCTGGGGGGATACCTTCCTTATCCTGAATCTTGGCCTTGACGTTATCGATGGTGTCAGAGCTTTCAACCTCGAGGGTGATGGTCTTTCCAGTGAGAGTCTTAACGAAGATCTGCATCCCTCCCCTAAGCCGAAGGACGAGGTGGAGTGTAGATTCTTTTTGGATGTTATAGTCGGCGAGAGTACGTCCATCCTCGAGCTGCTTTCCGGCAAAGATCAGACGCTGCTGGTCTGGGGGGATTCCCTCCTTATCCTGGATCTTAGCCTTCACGTTGTCGATGGTATCCGAGCTTTCGACCTCAAGGGTGATGGTCTTACCGGTGAGGGTCTTCACGAATATCTGCATTCCACCCCTGAGTCTGAGAACCAGATGGAGAGTCGATTCCTTCTGGATATTGTAGTCTGCTAGGGTACGACCGTCCTCGAGCTGTTTTCCGGCGAAGATCAAACGCTGCTGGTCCGGGGGGATTCCTTCCTTATCCTGGATCTTAGCCTTAACGTTGTCGATGGTATCTGAGCTTTCGACCTCAAGGGTTATGGTCTTACCAGTGAGGGTCTTAACGAAAATCTGCATCTGCAATAAAAACCAAGAAATTGTAAATGATAGAAATAACGTACCAGGACGAAATAGTCATATTAGGTTCTGCAACCGAAAAACAAAGATTTGCGAAGGATCCGCGTAAAAAGAAAACACAGAAAACCTATAAATTCTATACGACGACAGCCAAAGAATCGGATGATACACAAACGAAATATCTCAATAGCCTACAGCATTACAGAATCGAAACATTATTTGAAAAAAAAAAAAAAAACGAAATGCTAAAATCTAGAAAATACAAAAGAAAACTGGTCAATCCGTCAAGTTAAAAATAACCCTCAATTTCTAACCCTAAATTTCCCAAACGACGAACGGGAAAAAAATTTCCTAAAACTAAATTACGCAAACAAAAAGGGATATTTCACCAATAAGAATACAGAATTCGATCGCAGAAAAAAGACAATTCATCAAGCGGAAGCAAGATAATAAATCAAACGGAAGAATTCATCACTACAATAAGTTTGGCGAAAACGAGTATAAGATAAAGGGATTCTTCAACGCTAAACAATATCTATTGGAAAACAGACCATCAAATCCAGGTAGATACAAACATGAAGATCTGAATCTAAAGTCTAATAAATCAGAAACGAGAGACGAAAGGCTACGATCGTTACCTTCGAAAGACTCTAGGGGCTTCTCCAAACACGAAAACGAATAGAAACTTCAAGAGAAGAATGGAGCAATCGAAAGATAAGAATGAAACTGTCAGAAGCGTGTCAGAGGTTTTAAAGACAGGAAATCGTCCAGGACTGCCAATTTTGAATCCAATTAGATAACGGCACGCGTAAGGCATGAGCTGGAACGCACTAACGTGGACGCCATTAATACCGTGATCCGGAGATATCAATAATTGACCTCATTATCTAGAATTTCGTGTCTATTCCCATCAGTAAGGTCTCAGTCGGTGTTCGGTCTAACCGATTTCTATTAATTTAACTATTAATTTAATATCTTGGACTGCGATACAATATTTAATTAATTAATCTTGATTCGCAAGACATCGCTTCGTTTATAATTGATCCGGTAGGTTTTGGCCTTAAATCAGATTATGGTATTTGGGCTTTGACGACATGTAACGATGCATACCAATTGATTCATAATTAATTATATTAATTGATCTTATGCTAATCATTTTAATATTGGTAAATTCATGTTTAATTGCAATGAGTCATTATTTATTCTATATTTATAAAATAATAATCTATTTTAGATTCTTCATTAAAATTTAAAAGGAAAATTTAATACACCTCCTGTATACTTGGCCTTTAAAGCACCTAACCCCTCAGTTTGCAGTTAATTACAATCACACCCTATTCTATTAACTTAACTAATATAAAATGTAAAATAACTCATTTATCTTTTTCATCTTCTTTAACTTTTCGAAGAATTTCACGTATTACCTAAGAAGTACCTGAAACATCAACTACCACCCATAGATTTCTGAAAACATCAATTGCACTCACTACTAATGAATGAAACTTAAAATAATAAAAAAACATTTATATCCTTCTTATTTTAAATTGAAAAAATTTTAAATTACTATTTTGACCTTCTTTGGAGTATTAAGCGGGCATCGCCACCGTCGAGCATGTGGGTCTCAACCGCCTCACCGACTACCTGATCGAGTATGCCGCTACCGTCATTCTCCACTAGCACTCCTTCCTGCCACACGCCGCCCAACATCGCCTACAGTCTTGGCAAGTCATCCTTTGCCTTGGCTCCTCAGACTGCTCTGTCGAGTCCGCCCTCGCCACTGATCTCAGTCTCCGCCTTGTCCACATCTACGTCTGTCGAGCCAAGAGATTGCCGACACTGTTATGGCTCTCTTCCTTGACTTGCTTCGCCATACTCACTTGCTCTCTCGCCACACATTCTCCGCATCTGGTCTATTTTCACTTGCTCTCTCGCCACACACTCTCTGCATCTGGTCTATTTTCACTTGCTCTCTCGCCACGAACTCTCTGCATCTGGTCTATTTTCACTTGCTCTCTTGCCACACACTCTCCGCATTTGGTCTATTTTCACTTGCTCTCTCGCCACGAACTCTCTGCATCCGGGTCTATTTTCACTTGCTCTCTCGCCACACACTCTCCGCATCTGGTTTATTTTCACTTGCTCTCTCGCTACACACTCTCTGCATCTGGTCTATTTTCACTTGCTCTCTCGCCACACACTCTTCCACATCTGGTCTATTTTCATTTGCTCTCTCGCCACGAACTCTCTGCATCTGGTCTATTTTCACTTGCTCTCTTGCCACATACTCTCCGCATTTGGTCTATTTTCACTTGCTCTCTCGCCACGAACTCTCTGCATCTGGTCTATTTTCACTTGCTCTCTCGCCACACACTCTCCACATCTGGTTTATTTTCACTTGCTCTCTCGCTACGCACTCTCTGCATCTGGTCTATTTTCACTTGCTCTCTCGCCACACACTCTTCCACATCTGGTCTATTTTCACTTGCTCTCTCGCCACGAACTCTCTGCATCTGGTCTATTTTCACTTGCTCTCTTGCCACACACTCTCCGCATTTGGTCTATTTTCACTTGCTCTCTCGCCACGAACTCTCTGCATCTGGTCTATTTTCACTTGCTCTCTCGCCACACACTCTCCGCATCTGGTTTATTTTCACTTGCTCTCTCGCTACGCACTCTCTGCATCTGGTCTATTTTCACTTGCTCTCTCGCCACACACTCTTCCACATCTGGTCTATTTTCACTTGCTCTCTCGCCACACACTCTTCCACATCTGGTCTATTTTCACTTGCTCTCTTGCCACACACTCTCCGCATTTGGTCTATTTTCACTTGCTCTCTCGCCACGAACTCTCGCATCCGGGTCTATTTTCACTTGCTCTCTCGCCACACACTCTCCGCATCCGGTTTATTTTCACTTGCTCTCTCGCCACACACTCTTCCACATATGGTCTATTTTCACTTGCTCTCTCGCCACACACTCTTCCACATCTGGTCTATTTTCACTTGCTCTCTCGCCACACACTCTTCCACATCTGGTCTATTTTCACTTGCTCTCTCACCACGCATTCTCCGCATCTAGTCTATTTTCACTTGCTCTCTCGCCACACATTTAGTTGATCTCTGCCTTTGGCATAACCGAAATCGCAATTCAAGGGTAACAATAACCATATAAAAAATCTCAAAACTGAAATAATAAATGAAAAAAAAAGGTTTTTCAGGGAAAAATAAAACAATGATTTAGATCGAATTTGACTCAAATGGCTTATCATCTTTATCCATCCATTCCATTACAATCACAGATTACAGAAATAAAATTCTTAGTTCATAAACTAAAAGTCGAACCCAGTTCATAAATTCCATTTCCGCTTCCTGGAGTTGGGATTGCTTCGATTGTCATTGCTAGTATTGCCCAAGTCAGCAAGCGCACCTTTGACAGTACCTGATAGCCAAAGAGCACCTGCCGAGAAATGGTCGTTGCTCATTATTGCTGACCGCATATGTTCTGCCCTTTGCACCACTGTAGAGATTGCAGATTTCGTTTATTGTGTCAGTACCCTCCCTTCTACGATACCTTATCATCGAGCCCCAAGATCTTCGATCAAAATCTTCGAGTCACCGTCATTGGAGGCCATCCTACAGGTGGTGCAGCTACCGAATCCCTAAGGAAGGATGGCATCGAGACATGCCTAATCCAACTGAGTCCCTGATCTGGTTGATAAAGAAGATGAAGAAGATGAAGAGTAGCAGACTCCGTTGTGGCCTTCAATTTAACCTCCGCTTCTGTCCAGAATGATTTATTCCAACATGATTGCCATCTTCTCTAAATCCTACTGGCCGAAAGTAGAGGTCTTTTACCCTTACACTAATAGTAGTATATTCCATCCAAAGTTTGATTTGAGCTGACATCATCATCTAACAGGAGTCTCTTAATGGAGTGGGTCTCTATGATTAACGATGTTAATTTTTTGGGTGATAATTAATGATGTCAGAAACCTGCGGATGATAATTGATGTTTCAGATACTTCTTGTATAATAAGTGAATTTTTTTTAAAATCATTTGTAACTCTTTATTGGACTATATTAAGCACAAGACCCAACTAGGTTCTGAAAGACCATGTCTCACTTCTCTCACCTTAACTCAAATATTAGAAAAATGGGTGAAATCAACCTAATAAAATCAATCCGGTGAATGAACAAGAGTAAGGAAATTCTGAATTGTTGGTAATATAGGGGATAACAACCCCCCAATGGAATTTCGACACGTGTATGGCATTTGGTAGACCATCAAGGGTAAAATCCAAATTAATGTCAGAACTCGGAGAAGGAGAGTTGGGGACAAAATCATCTATCTGGGAGTCTAGGCCAACAGGCAGAAGCTAGCCTAGGAGTGTCAAAACCTCGGGACCTCGAAGTCTCATAGCCTTGGACAGTAAGTGCCTCAGAGCCTCAGAGGGTTGGAGCCTAGAAGGAATGAAGTCTCAAAGGACGAAACCTCGCAATAAGTATAGCCTCGTGGGCGAGCCAAGATGGTTTACACAAGCTATATATGTGCTTGTGATAGAGGACCTTACCCGAGAAATCCTCCTTTCAAACAGTAAGATTCTCCACATGTTGACCATGGAATAATTAATGGAATCTGACAGTAGAGTCAACCCACGAATGACTCAGCATGGATCCTCCTAATTTCCACATCAGTAGACGTGGATTACGCTAGCAGAGAGGACATCTCACCTCACCGAGAGAGATGTCAAACGTTCTAAACTTGGATCATCTCTAGCCTATATATCAAAGTTGGACACAGGTAAACACAGACTGAATCTCAATCTCTGAACTCAGATAGAGAAAGCTGCCAGAATCTCCTTTGATAAAAGGAATAGTCTTTTGTGTCTATCTCATACTACTTGTCTGTCAAACTTACTTAGGCATTGGAGTGGTTAGAGGGTGTCACCACCCGACCATCATTGTTGTGTCTCTACCTCCTGTGTAGGAAAATTGATCGAGCTAAGGACCAACTCAGTTCAGTGCGACAATAGTTTGGTGCCGTCTGTGGGAAATTGATAGCCACCCATATTTCTGACATTCAGTTAACACTCAGCCTTCTTCCTAGTGAATGTTCTCGATTGTTACTCGATACCGAAAGAAGATGAGTGCCAACCAGCAACTGCCAAACAACAATCAAGGGCTACACTTGCCCCTAAGGAACAACGCCCCAAGGGGGGGCCAGAACCCACTAGAGGGTGTCCCTAGGGCGAATGAAGCCAGGATTCCCACCGTGGACAACTTTGCTCCCTAGGCGGAAATCTCACCTCCCAACTCCCCTCAATATGTAATGAGGGAACAGTTTGACGATGTGGCACATCAACTGGAGCTCCTGACAAAGAGGCTCATGGATCAGCCCCCCTACGGCAAATGTTCAGTTAATCCCTGAGGCTAAGGAGCAGAACAAATACGGAGAAAGAAATCGGGGCTAGTTCGAGCTTCGCGAGCGTCGAGATCCGATGACAAATTAGGACCCACCTCGACACGTAGGTGCTACGCAGAGAAATGCCCCTATGGCACCTCTACTTGGATCCCAGGTCAACTAGATGCGATTCCTGAAGAACAGCAGGTGCTATGCCAAGTGGCTCCCGAGGTGTGAGCCAAGCATCGTCCTCTAGCACCTCGGCAACAAGTGTTCACAGGAGTGTGAGTAGAGTCCTGATTTTAGAATGCTTGTAACCTCTTCCATCTCGCCATGAAATTGTCTAGGCGAGACTTGATCCTGTCAGAATACAGAAGACAACACCAAAGCTGAAACTCACCAGACCTCAACAAATGTAGAGCAAGAACTACGAGACATAAGAGCTCAACTACAGCGAATGGAGAAAGGTCGGCCAAACCTGGCACGACAAACGTACAACATAGAAAGTGCTTTGTCGAAGCATATAATGAGGACTCGCCTTCCTCAAGGCTTTACTATGCCTTCTATTGAAGCCTATGACGGGACGATAGACCCGGAGCACCACCTTGATTCGTATATGGCCCAGATGGCCATTCATGCATACCCGGAGGAGATAGTCTGTCAAGCGTTCTCTGCCACCCTAAAAGGGGTGGGAAGATTATGGTTTAGTAGTCTACCCAGAAGATCTATCTACTCCTTCGACGAGCTTGCAGGCAGTTTTTTAAACTACTTTCAAAGTTGACAAACTCAAAAGAAGATGTCGTATAATCTGGGGGGAGATCAGCAGAGATTTTATTACCCCACAAAGAGAACACAACAAGCCACAAGGGCCCACACCCAAGAGAAAAAGAGAGCTACAAATCCATCCCACAGGAAAACCAAAGCTGAAGAGCAAGGCCCAAACAGCCACAAAACACACACCTAATCAGTACACATTGAACACAGTGGCTACCCTTCCCCAATTTAAAGAAGACTGAGAGTTTAAAAAATTTGACTTGATTCTCTATATTTCCAATGCCTCCTTAAGAATGACATGGCTAAGGAAGGCGAGATGTCCAAAGCCTTCCTTGACAGGTTCAATCTGGAGGACTTGCAGATCAAGGGCCTCGAAGACTCGGTCTACAAAATCACTCTCAAGGGAGGCACCAGGGACCCCAACCTAAGCTTCTCCTTGGCCAAAAAATCTACTACCACTTTGGCCGAACTCCAAGCACGATGTGAAGAATACGCCATGGCAAGATTGACCACCAAAAAAGGTTTAGCCGTCCAGAAACCATCATTTCCTACCTCGGAGAAGAAAAGAGGGGAGAAGTCGAAGGATGTTGCCTTTATGGGAGAACCATCCAAAAAGCAGAAGAGAGACAAGATTACCAGGGCCGAAACCCTTAATTTCCAACCCTATGAAGATTACCACCCGCTTTGGAAGACCCCAGCGAAGATATTCATGGTTGAGTAATCTCAAACGACCTTCTAGAAGCCAGAGAGGATGAACTCTGATGCCCGGACTAGAAACCCGCACCTATTCTGTGTCTTACATAATAAGCATGGGCACAACACAAATGAATGTTGACACCTTCGAGATGCCATTGTAAGACCCGTGTCAATCTAACCCGGTCTTACCACCTTGAACCAGGTTTACCCATCATGGTCGAACCAAATGGACCAAGGGCGTGAAGGAGATCGAGATCCCAGGTATCAAGTCGACCCAAAAACACTTAATTTTAGGGGAGGGTCGCATACCCAGCCAAGTAGGGTCGGATCCCCCCAAAATAGAAAGTTAGACCCTCAGTTTTGAAGGGAGGGTTGGACTAATTAGAAACCTAGGGTCGACGGGATCATCGACCCTCCCATCGACCCTCAGTTGCCTCCGAAACTGAAATTAGGAAATTTCTTAATTTTTGATTTGGATTCTTTCCTAATCTCAAAGGGACTTATTTTAGGATGTTCCTACTCTACTTAAAGGACGTCCCTAAGCCTCTTTTACTCCTTTCACAACCCTAATTGAATTGAGAGAAAGAGAAGAGAAGGAAAAGAGGAAGAAGAGAAGCAAGGAAGAGAATTTAGCCAAAAGAGAAGAGTTGCAGAGAAGGAGTATTCTTCTCAGGTATGGATACTAATTCCATGAGTTTCTACAGAGCTTAGGTTAGATATTGATGAGAGTGTGATCTCGGAGAAACCCAAACCATCAACCCATGGTTAGGTTTTCATGGGAAACCATAAGAGAATGTATGAAAGCTATTTTAGGTGGATGATTCATGATTTCAGGCCATGGAATGAATGTAGAATGGAATGTAGGAGCAAGCCATAGGATCCCAAGCACGAAGAATGGACTAAAAGAGGGAAATCGACCAAAGTACATCGAGGGTCGCACCGAGGGTCGATGACCATCCGACCCTAAGTGATCCTAACTATCGACCCTTAGTGTTCAGGAAGTTGAGAGTTTGGGGAGGGTCGCACCCAGGGTTGATCATACTCCGACCCTACCTCCGACCCTCAGTTAACATAATGGTTTTTAAATTTGAAATAATTCTAATTAAATTCTATCGACTTTGTTAGGTCTTCTAGTAATATAATAACAATATAAAGGTGATTCTAAAGCTTGGAAGAGTATTTATTAGCAAGCTAAGGTGAGGAAACAGAACTCTAAACTAATTGGTTAATAACTTACTGTTTTCTATTTTTTGAGTCCAATGCCATGCTTGATTCTATGCGAATATGTTTATAATGTGCATACAACATGTCATCCAATATTTCTATTAATTGTTCATGCATATTTATTTTATTGTTTATAACATGATGATGATGATGATGATAGGAATAGACATGTGATTGTATGTGTGTGGTTAGTGTACTTGATGCGAGCAAGTATCAGGGGAGGTGTGATGAGGACGTCAATAAACGTTAACCTTTGGCAGGTCTCAGCACTTTAGCTCTAACTCTAACTCAAGTCTTGTGCATTAGCATCGTCGTATCGCCATTACTTTTGCAGAACTATTATGTCGTAGAGTATCAGGGGAGGTGGTCTCGGTCCTTGTAGTCTCTGACTCTACCGGGGGGCCTTAGCTCTATCTCTATGGACATTCTGAGGGATGCTGGGGTGAGACCTTGGATACACTGTTTGGCATTAGGATTGGTTAGTTGCAAGCCCAGTTTGCAGCCCTCGCCAACAGGGGCTTACGTGTTGGTATAACACTATATAGCAATAAACGTTAACCTTTGTTATATAATGTTCATGATTGGGTGCTTGTGAGTCGACGATAAACGTTACCTTCGGGCGGCGTCACACACTTGTGTATAGAGGCAGGGTCAATAAACGCGACCTTTGATTACCTAAACCTTTCTATTGCGCATTGCAGATTATAAAGCAGACCAAAGATATGAATTGATTGCATGCATATGTATTGTTGCATTGTTTTGTCTACTTACTGAGTCGTGATGTGTGCTCACCCCCTCGACGTCGAATATTTTAGTTGATGATGCAGGTTTCATAGCTGAAGACTATGTAAATGCTTCAGTGTACGGGAACGTAGCAGCAATGGAGGTTGAATCTGAAGTTGATACACATGACTCATCTTGCGAGTGCAACTCATGTGTATTCGATTAGATATTTTCTAGTTTTCTTTATTTGGATTTATTAAAGACTTGTATTTGATATTTACTTATGTCTCAGTTGATACAGAATAATTTTCTATTTAATTATTAATATCACAGTAGATTCTCAGTTCGTTTTACTATAAGACTTCCGCTATTGTGTATTTACTCTGATTATGATTATGGATGTATGAGAGTTTAGATAACACGGATATAGCCTACTCGAGATCCTGGTTGAACCGTTGGTTTGCTAGCGGTTCATCACACCATTCTGAATAGTTCAGAATTGGGGTGTGACAACTTGGTATCAGAACATCTCAGGCCTTGTCCGCTGAACTAACATACATTCGAGACAATTGTGAACTGAGATAGGATAAAAGTAAAAACAGTAATATTAACACATTATAAGCACAAGTGATGGTTGAGACCAAATTTAAAAAGAGAATAATGCATCTATTAAAGGGGAAACAATTTTACATTCAATGAGAGAGAAACAAACGTTTATACATAACTAAAGCAGAGTACAGTCCACAACCCGGACAGTTACTCTGTAGTACAAGGAAAATAAAGTACAATTAAGAAGCTGGAGGTGAAGGAGGAGGCGGGGCCTCACGGTCTTTGTCGTAGTCCTCGCCATAGACTCTAGTCAACCAGGCCATCTGAGTCTGGGTAGTCTGTAGACTAGTCGCAAGATCGGCTACCCTCCTATCAATCGCACGCTGAACCTCTACGAGCTCTCCCATCCGCGTGTCTGATATGCGCTGGGCGGCTAGCAGCTCATCTACTCTCACATGCTGAGCGTGTAGCAACTCCTCCATCCTCAGATCAGATCTGCGCTGAGCCTCCCTGATCTCCTGCAGCATCTCCATCATATCAGAAGGTGGGCGTGAAGGACCAGCCACATGAGAAGGACCAGTCTCAGGTACAGGATCTGCCACAGAAGAAGTACCAACTCCAGCCGCATGCGTAGGTGAAGGCGGTGGTATCGAGTCGACATCCATATACATACGGTCGTCATCATCGACAGGATCCACATGAGCTCTAGCAGCGGCAGCAGCGGCCTCAGCGTCAGCCATCTCAATGCGAGTGTGAGGGCGTACCATCTCATTCCTCTCTTCATCACTGACTTGGGCATCCCGCATGCCCATCTTGCAGATAGCCTCCCAATTTAGAGGCGACGAAAAGGTCTTCTCCTGAATCTTCTCATCCACCAGGTCAACCCCCAGGCGGGTCAGAAGAACAGTAATCATGCGTCCATAGGGTAGATTACCCCTATGACCGGACAATGTAGCACTAATCATGGTCCGCATGATGATGTAGGGAAGGTAGACTGGCTGTCTGGTGCAGATACTATATATCAGAAACTGGGTCAGCTGAGAAACCCTCTCATAGTGCCCACTCTGCGAAATCAGATTATGCTGGATAATCTTGCAGAAGACCCGTGGAGCTGGACGCATGTAACAGGCTCTCATTTGCCAACGATCAGGTCGTAGCAGCTGATTGTCGATCTCTACCCTCATCTCCATGGAAACAAACTGGGGCTCTCCAGGTGCACAGTACACCATGGGGCCATCATAAGGAATGCCCAGCAGATCGGCCAGTTGTCGATAGTCAAATGAAATGTGCACCCCTTTAACATAGCTGGTGATGCGCAACTCTTGACCACGCTCAACGTCATTGTAATTCCCCACCAATTGGAGATTACAATAGAATTGACGCACCAAATCCGGGCATGTGCACACGTCGTAAGTGATGACAGGGAGCCACCCCATATCATCAAATGCTCTCTCTACGTTGAACAAGGCTAGCTCAGCCAAGTTCACCATACGACCACCCTCCATTTTCTTACGAGCATAGTCGGCATATTTTGCCTCGGCTTCATTGGACCGGAAGCGAAGCGGATCACGAACTTTGGGTATCTTGGTACGAGCCATGGTATCTGCAGATAAGAAAGAAAAATGGAGACAAGGAGTTAATACGATAAAAATCCGAAATTTAACATTTTAACGACGTAAATTGGCCAAAAGCCTCACTTTTCACCCGTACACGCGGGCAGGAGGACTTACAAAGGTTCCAACATAGCCGACGACACTCACATAGTAGGAAATTGGAACTAACGAAGACCAATTTGAAGAAATTTCAAGAAATCAAAAAATTCCGACAAATTAGAGCAAACGAGCAAAAATCCAAGTTTCTCGATAACCAACTGATGAAACTCAAAAATTTTTGAGGGCTTTCGTTCCTTGAGACACCGATAACAAAAGCCCCCAATAAAAATCAAATTTTTACGATTGGAAAAAGTTTAATTTGAAGAATACCAGTTAAATGAACAAAAACCTAGAAAAGAAAACCTAGAAACAGGTGAAAATGGGAGAACATACCTGTATGGATGACGTGGACGTCGAAACCCAGACTCAAACCGACCAAAAAATAGTGGAGTGGTACTGTAGCAACTCAGAGGGGAGAGACGAGTCGAAACGGGAGGGAAATAATAAGAAATGACCCAAAATCGGATCTTAAAAATCTGATTTTTGGTTTGAGGGTCGGACAATTCGACCAGAACCATCGACCCTCGGATCGACCCTCGGCTCTCGAGAATCTGACAGAAAACTAAGGGTCGAAACTGAGGGTCGGACACCCATCGACCCTCACATCGACCCTCAGCTCTCGGGAAGAACTGGTTATTCCCAGGGTCGGATACTAAGGGTCGGACATACCATCGACCCTCACCATCGACCCTGCATAGAAAAGACAATATTTTTTTTTATAAAATGAATTGAAATTTGAAAGTTTACATCGGTTAACGTTCCTACATAGAATATCAATGATTTCTCACTTATTTTGGATGATTTTCAGGCACCACCCATCTCAGAAGAAAAATATGTCTGGAAGAAGAGTAACCAGACAGAGCCAAAATGCAGTTTCACCACCACCACCTGTGGAGGAAACTATCCAGGAGAATGTAAATGTCTCAGGAAATCCAGATCAGGCAAATCCTATAAATTTGCCACCTCCACCACCGGAACTAGCAACCGTAGTAATGAACCTAGCTCAGCAACTGCAACAAATGCAACACGCACATGCTCAAATGCAGGTTGCAATGGGAATCATGTTCCAGGCTGCTCATGCTACACCCATGCAGACGGGACAAGCCAATGCAGCACCGGTGGGAATCATGTTCCAAGCAGCTCAGGTTAATTATTAGTATCCACCCCCTATGTTCGGGGTATACCCCCAAAATCAGATGGATCACTCTCGACTGGTTGAGAGGTTTTTGAAGATGAAGCCCAGGGAATTTAACGGCAAATCGTCTGATCCATTATGGCCAGCACACTGGATAGACGAAATGGAGAGAAATTTCTTCATGATGACTATTACAGAGGAAGAAAGTATTATGTGCCACCTTCATGCTAAAGGGTGACGCACATCATTGGTGGAAATCAGCCAGGGCTTACTTACTGACCAAGCACGCCCAACTGACTTGGGCTGTTTGTAAAGAAGCTTTCTTTGAGAAATATTTTCCATGAAGCTTCAGAGATTCTATGGAGAAGGAGTTCCTGAGTCTATATCAGGGACAGATGTCAGTGGATGCATATCAACAGCGTTATGAAGAGCTGTTTTTCTTTGCACCACTTAGTATGCAAGAAGAGGACACCAAAACCCGTAGGTTTGTCACGGGACTCAGGGGAAGCATCAGAGAACATGTACTGGGCTTAGAAAAGAAGATTTATAATGAAGCTGTCCAAATAGCTCGGGTTGTTGAATCGAGCCAGAAGGAGAGTTATTTCACACAGAACCAGGGTATTAAAAGGCCAGCTGGAAATACTTACGACGGAGGGAACAACAGGGCATTTAAACCCTTCTGTGCTCAGGGCTTTACTGCTGCACCCAGGACTACTCCAGTAGCTCAACATCAACCAAAGCCAAATTCTGAAGGCCCAAAGTGTTTTAACTGCAACCAACCGGGACATATGGCAAGGGAGTGCCCTAAGCCCAAGAAGCAGTTCCATCAGGGACGGGTATATGTTGTTACATCCGAGGATGCTGCCGCATCACCCGATGTGGTCACAGGTATGACTGAAACTTTTTAAAGTTGTAATTACATTGTATGAGCATGTAGACTAAGTAAAATAAATCACAGGTATCGTACCTATAAATGGCGTACCCGCCAGAGTACTCTTTGATTCAGGAGCTACTCATTCCTTTATATCTGTGTTATTCGGAAAGAAGATAAACTTACCCATCAAAATATTAGACTATAAATTACTTGTACGGTCACCGATGGGGTTAGAAGTGGAATTAGAGAAAGGTTATGGACCATGTCCAGTTCTCATTGGCGAGAAAACCTTAGATGCAACCTTGATACAACTTGAGATGGCAGACTTTGACGTCATCTTGGGAATGGACTGGTTAGCTCGACATTCTGCAAACCTATTATTTGTCGAAAAGAAGCTAACATTTAAAGACAAAGAAGGAGTATAATTTAGTTTTTTGGGAACCAAACTTCCCCGTAGATGCAAGCTCATACTCTCAGCACTAAAGGCTAAGAAGTGCCTTGAGAAGGGGGCAGTCGGGTATCTAGTGTCAGTGGTCGACCTAACCAAGGAAGCCCCACAAATGGAAGATATTAAAGTCGTGCGGGACTATCCCGATGTATTTCCGGAGGAACTACCAGGATTACCACCCGACCGAGCCATAGAGTTTGTGATAGACTTTGTACCTGGAGCCGCACCAGTATCAAAAGCACCTTACAGAATGGCTCCTAATGAACTAAAGGAACTGAAAGTGCAACTACAGGAACTGCTGGACAAGGGTTATATTCGACCCAGTATGTCACCATGGGGAGCACCGGTGTTATTCGTGAAGAAGAAGGACGGTAGCGTTCGATTATGCATCGACTATCGGGAGTTGAATAAATTGACAATCAAGAATCGATATCTACTACCTTGGATCGATGACTTGTTCGATCAGTTGCAAGGAGCAAAGGTATTTTCTAAGATTGATCTTCGATCAAGCTATCATCAGTTGAAGATTAAAGAGGGTGACATTCCGAAGACAGCTTTCAGGACCAGATATGGACATTATGAGTTCTTGGTCATGTCTTTTGGATTAACAAACGCACCAGCAACTTTTATGGAACTAATGAACCGGGTTTTCCATGATATGTTGGATACGTCGATTATAGTATTTATTGATGATATATTGGTATACTCCAAGGACGAAGAAACTCATATCAAGAACCTAAACGCCGCCCTACAGCGTTTAAGGAAAGAGAAGCTATATGCCAAATTTTCAAAGTGTGAGTTTTGGCTAAGTGAAGTCGCCTTCTTAGGCCATGTAGTATACGCTGAAGGAATCAAAGTGGACCCCTGCAAGATCGAGGCTATTGTAAAGTGGGAAGCACCAAAGAGCGTTTCTGAAATTAGAAGTTTTCTGGGTCTAGCTGGTTATTATCGGAGATTCGTAGAAGACTATTCCCGGATTGTCGTACCTCTTACCAGTTTGATTAAGAAAGGTGAAAAGTTTGTGTGGACCGATAAATGTGAGAAGAGCTTCCAAACATTGAAGACCAGATTGATATCCGCTCTGATTTTGACTATTCCCGTTCCAGGACAAACATTTACTTTATACACTGATGCGTCGGGACTGGGACTAGGATGTGTGCTTATGCAAGGAGAGCAAATAATTGCTTATGCCTCGAGACAATTGAAGATACATGAGAAAAATTACCCCACCCACGATTTGGAGTTAGCGGCAGTAGTACATGCTGTCAAGATATGGAGACATTATCTATATGGAGAGAAATTTCAGATTAAGTCGGACCATAAAAGTCTTACTTATTTATTTAATCAGAAGGAGTTGAATATGAGACAAAGAAGATGACTAGAACTATTGAAAGACTAAGATTGTGATATCCAGTATCATCCGGGAAAAGCGAACGTAGTAGCGGATGCGTTAAGCAGAAAGGCAATGATAAAATCGCAAGGAGAGGTTAGCACAACTGCAGCAATGTGTACTACCGGAATGGTATTCAATCACGGCAATGAGCAATATGTGATAGACGCAACGGATGAGTCAGCCAACCAAGGGTTTGTTCATCAGTTTTTGAACATGTTCGCTGCATTGAAGATTATACCAGACATAATGGATGAAGTGAAAACAGCTATCAAATCAGATCCTTATCTGAGAACAGTACAAGAAGATATCGAGAAAGGTAGGACTAATCCTGAGTTCACCTTGGACGAAGAGAGAGTACTGAAATACAAAGGAAGAATATGTGTACCTGAAACAGAAAGTATGGACATTAGACACCGACTGATGAAAGAAGCCCATACCACCATCTATTCGATACATCCTGGAAGTATAAAAATGTATCATGACCTAAAGAAACTATATTGGTGGAGAGGGATGAAAGCAGATGTAGCCAAGTTCGTGTCTCAATGCCTAATTTGTCCGAAAGTAAAAGCTGAACGATAAAGACCCGCAGGACTGTTACAGCCATTACCGGAACCAGCATGGAAATGGGACTACATCACTCCGGACTTCGTCACGGGACTACCACTGACTCCTCGAGAAGTTGACGCAGTTTGGGTGATTGTGGACCGTCTGACTAAAACAACTCGCTTCATACCTATACGACCTCAGTATACACTGGAAAGGCTAGCAAAGCTGTATGTGGATAATATTGTTCGGTTACATGGAGTTCCAGAAAGCATTGTGTCTGATAGAGAGATCCACGATTTACTTCCAAGTTTTGGGAAGGATTGCAAAAGGCTATGGGTACAGCGTTGAAGTTTAGTACTGCATTCCACCCACAGACAGACGGACAGTCAGAGCGTACAATTCAGATTCTAGAAGATATGTTACGAGCATGTGTAATTGATTTCAAAGGATCATGGGATGAAAAGTTACCATTGATCGAGTTCTCTTATAACAATAGCTATCAGGCTACTATACAGATGTCACCTTATGAAGCACTGTATGGCAGGAAGTATCGAACTCCTTTTTTTTGGAATGAATTTGGAGAACGTAGTATTGTTGGGCCGGAATTTATTGAAGAGACTTGCCGAGTGGTCGACATTATCAAGGAAAGAGTAAGAACAGCTCAGAACCGTCAGAAGCAATATGCAGATACTCGACGCAGAGATCTGGAGTCATCGTGGGTGATAAAGTATTCCTGAAAGTATCGCCTATGCGAGGATTGAAAAGGTTCGGACAGAAAGGGAAACTAAGTCCAAGATATGTCGGGCCGTATGAAATTCTAGCTAAGCGGGGTAAAGTAGCTTATCAATTAGCACTACCACCATCTATGTCAAGTGTGCATGACGTATTTCACATTTTCCTATTGAAGAAGTATGTCAAGGATCCAACGCACGTGTTGACAGTAGATTTACCGGATTTGACTGATGATTTGACATTCGAAGTAACACCAACAGAAATCACCAGCCGAAAGGTTCAACATCTACGCAACCGAGATATCTATTATGTTAAGGTCACATGGAAAAGTAGAGACATGGAAGAAATTACATGGGAAGAAGAAAATGCTATGCGAAAGTAATACCCTCACTTATTTGATTCAGAAGGTACGTACAATTTCGAGGACAAAATTTTTATAAGTAGGGGGAGTTGTAAGACCCGTGTCAATCTAACCCGGTCTTACCACCTTGAACCAGGTTTACCCATCATGGTCGAGCCAAATGGACCAAGGGCGTGAAGGAGATCGAGATCCCAGGTATCAAGTCGACCCAAAAACACTTAATTTTAGGGGAGGGTCGCATACCCAGCCAAGTAGGGTCGGATCCCCCCAAAACAGAAAGTCAGCCCCTCAGTTTTGAAGGGAGGGTCAGACTCATTAGAAACCTAGGGTCGACGGGATCATCGACCCTCCCATCGACCCTTTGTTGCCTCCGAAACTGAAATTAGGAAATTTTCTAATTTTCGATTTGGATTCTTTCCTAATCTCAAAGGGACTTATTTTAGGATGGTCCTACTCTACTTAAAGGACATCCCTAAGCCTCTTTCACTCCTTTCACAACCCTAATTGAATTGAGAGAAAGAGAAGAGAAGGAAAAGAGGAAGAAGAGAAGCAAGGAAGAGAATTTAGCCAAAAGAGAAGAGTTGCAGAGAAAGAGTATTCTTCTCAGGTATGGATACTAATTCCATGAGTTTCTACAGACCTTAGGTTAGATATTGATGAGAGTGTGATCTCGGAGAAACCCAAACCATCAACCCATGGTTAGGTTTTCATGGGAAACCATAGGAGAATGTATGAAAGCTATTTTAGGTGGATGATTCATGATTTCAGACCATGGAATGAATGTAGAATGGAATGTAGGAGCAACCCATAGGATCCCAAGCACGAAGAATGGACTAAAAGAGGGAAATCGACCAAAGTACACCGAGGGTCGCACCGAGGGTCGATGACCATCCGACCCTAGGTGATCCTAACTATCGACCCTCAGTGTTCGGGAAGTTCAGATTTTGGGGAGGGTCGCACCCAGGGTCGATCATGACTCCGACCCTACCTCCGATCCTCAGTTAACAGAATGGTTTTTAAATTCGGAATTAATTCTAATTAAATTCTATCGACTTTGTTAGGTCTTCTAGCAATATAATAAAAATATAAAGGTGATTTTAAAGCTTGGAAGAGTATCTATTAGCAAGCTAAGGTGAGGAAACAGAACTCTAAACTAATTGGTTAATAATAAACTGTTTTCTATTTTCTTGAGTCCAATGCCATGCTTGATTCTCTGCGAAGATGTTTGTAATGTGCATACAACATGTCATCCAATATTTCTATTAATTGTTCATGCATATTTATTTTATTGTTTATAACATGATGATGATGATGATGATAGGAATAGACATGTGATTGTATGTGTGTGGTTAGTGTACTTGATGCGAACGAGTATCAGGGGGGGTGTGATGAGGACGTCAATAAACGTTAATCTTTGGCGGGTCTCAACACTTTAGCTCTATCTCTAACTCAATCTTATGCATTAGCATCGTCGTATCGTCATTACTTTAGCAAAACTATTATGTCGTAGAGTATCAGGGGAGGTGGTCTCGGTCCTTGTAGTCTCTGACTCTACCGGGGCCTTAGCTCTATCTCTATGGACATTCTGAGGGATGTTGGGGTGAGGCCTTGGATACACTGTTTGGCATTAGGATTGGTTAGTTGCGAGCCCAGTTTACAACCCTCGCCAATAGGGACTTACATGTTGGTATAGCACTATATAGCAATAAACGTTAACCTTTGTTATATAATGTTCATGATTAAGTGCTTGTGAGTCGACGATAAATGTTACCTTCGGGCGGTGTCACACACTTGTGTATAGAGGCGGGGTCAATAAACGCGACCTTTGACTACCTAAACCTTTCTATTGTATATTGCAAACTTTAAACCAGACCAAAGATATGAATTGATTGCATGCATATGTATTGTTGCATTGTTTTGTCTACTCACTGAGCCGTAATGTGTGGTCACCCCCTCGACGTCGAATATTTTAGTTGATGATGCAGGTTTCACAGCTGAAGACTATGTAAATGCTTTAGTGTATGGGAACGTAGCAGTAATGGAGGTTGAATCTGAAGTTGATACACATGACTCCTATTGCGAGTGCAACTCATGTGTATTCGATTAGATATTTTCTAGTTTTCTTTATTTGGATTTATTAAAGACTTGTATTTGATATTTACTTATGTCTCAGTTGATACAGAATAATTTTCTATTTAATTATTAATATCACAGTAGATTCTCAGTTCGTTTTACTATAAGACTTCCGCTATTGTTTATTTACTCTGATTATGATTATGGATGTATGGGAGTTTAGATAACACGGATATAGCCTACTCGAGATCCTGGTTGAACCGTTGGTTTGCTAGCGGTTCATCACACCATTCTGAATAGTGTGAAATTAGGGTGTGACAACCATTGAGGAGTTATTCTAGAATGACAAGCTCAAGAGATATGTGAACAAGAAGAGGCCAGCTCCTCCTGGCATAGAGGCTGTTGTGTCTAAACTTGACGATTGCCAAACTAAGGAAAAAAAGAATAAAGGAAGAAAAAACGACGAAGATAAAGAAGATGGGGGGGTGTATGGAATACACCGTTCCCAGTAAGACAGGACCACATACATGATAAAAGTGGTGCCTTTAGGACAAGGGAAGGAGCCGAGGTAGGAGGAGAGGCAGATGAAGTCTGCACAATTAGCTTGTAGCAACTTTGAATGATCCCTATGGGTCCAATGCTTTGACAAATGAATGCCTGTTGAACTTGCCTACAATCAAGGCGGACTGAAGGCCAGGGCATTACTGGAATATTGGGAGAAGCGATACTAGCAAGACCTTCCGAGGGTTAAGATCGGACTCTCCCAATACATTACAGCTGCTAACCTTGACACCCCAGTTCAGAAAGATCGATTGGTTATACCAAATTTGTACGTAATCACTGGAGGCTTGGCAGCAGGGAACACTTGGATGAAGTTGGCGAGGGCATACGCCAACGACTTAGATTAGATCAAACTCGCTCTAAAAAGTCAAGGATGGGTGATCTCATGATCTTCAGCGACGACGACCTTATAAACATCGTATTGCCTCACGAAGACACCCTCGTAATCATGGCAGTAATAACAGATTTTGATGTCAGCCGCATCATGGTTGACACGAGTAGTGAGGCCAACATATTGTACTACCATACCTTCTAGAGGATGAACTTCACTAACGAAATGCTCGGGCCCGCAGTCCACTCATTGATCGGGTTCATCAGTGATTTTGTGTGTGTGAAGGGAGGAATCTGTCTAACCTTCATGATTGGAAGCAAGCCAGCCCACAAGTCAAGGGATAGTTGGAGAATATGTATAGATTTTACTAGCCTGAATAAAACATGCCCCAAAGATAGCTATCCCTTGCCTTGGATTAAGCAATTAATAGATGCCACCTCTGGCCATGAATTATTGTCATTCATGGATGCCTACTCGGGGTATAACCAAATCCCGATGTCTTGAGAGGATAAAGAGAATATTAGCTTCATTACCAGCCATGGGACATACTATTACAAAGGTATGCCCTTCGGGTTAAAAAACACAAGAGCCACTTAACAGAGGCTGGTAAACAAAGTCTTCAAAGATCAGATAGGGAAGAACATGGAGGTCTACGTTGACGATTTATTCGTAAAAATCCTGAAAGCAAAGACACACATTAACGACCTCTACGAGGCCTTTGGTGTCCTTTAGAGAAACAACATGAAACTAAACCCCATCAAATGCACCTTTTAAGTGTTATCGAGAAAGTTTCTCGACTTCATGGTGTCCCAGCGAGGGATTGAAGCTAACACTGCAAAAATAAAGGCCATACAAAACATGAAGGCCCCCTAGAATTTGAAGCAAGTACAAGAGTTAACAGGAAGGGTTGGCCGTTTCATGTTGAGGTTCGTGGATCGTTGCTTGCCCTTCTTCAAGAATCTCAAAGGTAACAGGAAGTTCGAATGGACCCCAGAATGCCAGCAAGCATTTGTAAAGTTGAGAAAATATCTTTCGTCCCCACTAGTGTTGGTAAAAATCTACTTGGTTGTCTCGTCAGTAGCGGTAAGTAGTGTGTTGGTAAAAGAGGTCGACAAGATACAAGGACCAGTATATGATGTGAGCGAGATACTTCTGGACACAGAAACTCTATATCAAACCATAGAGAAACACGCACTGGCATTAGTCACTGCCACAAGGAAGTAAGGCCCTACTTTCAAGCTTACACCATTGTGGCTCTCACTACGAAGCCACTAAAGAAAATCCTTGCTCGAAATGATGTATCAGGAAGGATGATCAATTGGACTGTAGAGCTTGGGAATTCGACCTCCAATAAAAGCCAATGATAGCAATTAAGGCCCAAGCCTTAGCTGATTTTCTCATTCAAAGTACATTGATAAATGACCCCGATGACCATAACACAACACTATAAGTACGCCCTCTGACTCCCCTAGTAGAAATCCCACCCCACAGATACTTTTTATCGACGGTGCATCCAATGAACAATAGGCTGGAGCAGGGGTTGTACTGATCAACCCCAAGGGTTTTAAGTGCAAAAAAATTTGACTTTGTCGTCACCAATAATGAAGCTGAGTACAAGGCTCTGATTACAGGACTCTAACTAGCGAAAAGCCTAATGGTCACTTATGTATCCGTACACAGTGACTCCCAAGTCGTAGTCAAACAAGTCACAGGCAACTATGAGGCCAAGGCCACTAAAATGCAGGCATACCTCGAAAAAGTTAGAGAACTGACGGCGACCTTCTAAAACTTCGACATCAAGAGTATAGACAGAGAAGACAATGTAAAAGTAGACTTGTTATCTAAATTCTTGAGTATGGATCTGTTACAGTTCTATAGCTCAATATACATGAGTCGGATGGATAAACTGAGCATAGCTCATGCGATCGAGGTCAATATGCTCATGGATGAGCCATGTTGGATGGATTTGGATTTCCTAAAAAATAGAGTACTCCCAAATGAACTCCCGAATGATCACAAAGAAGCAAGGAAGGTACAAACATGGTTGAAGTGGTACATCGTATACGACGATGTTCTGTATAAGAGGGCATTCTCTCTACCCCTGTTGTGATGCCTTCAACCATCCAAGGCCGTAGGAGCCATTGAAGACGTACATGAGGGCTTCTGTGATAGTCATAAGCCAGGTCGAACCTTGGCACAAAAGTTAGTCAAATAGGGATATTACTTCCCTAATGTCATAAAACAATGCGAGGAGTAAGTAAAGAAGTGCATACAATGTCAGAAGCACACCAAGATCCAGCATCAGCTGGTTGCACTGCTGTAACTAATTGCCAGCCTAGTTCCCTTTGTCATATGGGGAATGGACATCCTAGGGTTGTTCTCTATAGGACTTAAGCAGAGCAAGTTCCTCATAGTGGCCATCGATTATTTTACCAAATGGTTCGAAGTGGAGCCCATGCAAAAGATTACGACTTCCAAGGTCACTGAGTTCTTCTAACTCTCTGTGGTATACCGATATGGGATACCCCAAGTGGTGGTCACTGAAAATGGAAAGCAGTTTGACTCAAACAAGTTTCGAGCATTCTTCAAACAGTACAGGATAGCCCAATACTTTACCTCAGTGTACCACCCAAAAGCGAATGGCCAAGTCGAGGCTACCAATAGGATGATCCCCGATGGACTGAAGAAGAGGATTGAGTAGGAAGAAGTAATAAACCAAGAAATACTAAGGGGATTGAAGGGCAGGATAAACAAGGAAAGGAGAAGATGGGTAGAAGAGCTACCTAGCGTCTTCTGGTCCTACAGAACAACCAGCCGAACACCAACAGGGGAAACATCATTTATGTTAAGCCACGAAGTGGAGGTTGTCATTCCAGTCGAGGTTGTGCATAGAACATTCTGAAAAACTAACTTTAATGAAGAAGCAAACCTGGAAAACATACTAGTAAACCTCGACATCTTCGAGGAGGTCCGAGAAGCAGCCCACCTGAAGAATGCTTCATACCAGGCTCGAGTGGCGAACCACTACAAAAAAAAAGGTAAAAGAAAAAACGTTCCAAGTGGGAGAACTTGTTTTAAGCAAAGCCTTGGCCTCAGAGCAAAAGGAAGGGAAATTGGCTCCAAACTGGGAAGAACCCTACAAGGTTGGCAAGATGACCAGAACAGGGGCATACCACCTCTAGAGAATGGATGGTAAAGTAATACCAAGGACGTGGAATGCATCGAATCTACAAAATTTTATTCGTAGAGTGTTGTAACTCAAGTAAAAATCAATAAAGTTGTTTGATTACAAGAAAAATTTGTATGCAACTAGCCACGCTTACTGCAGCGAAACCATTCCACACTCAGCTGCCCCAAGGGCCTCGAAGCTCGAAGGGTGGATACTTATTCTAACGGATAAGCACAACTTCAGCACTGAAGATGATGCTGAAGGCGCTGAAGCTTCGGAGGGTCGATTTCATCGACGAGAACTGTGAGGATAAATGTCCACCCACGCTGATGGACGATAATGATTTGGAGTCGCCACCTAGATTAAGGTCTATGACCTAAAATGTAGTCTCATACTGAGATAAGACTTCTATTGACTCATGACCCAACATATTGGCTTTGGTATATCAAAGAGTGGGTAAACGTTCAAGGTACATTTTGGGAAGGTGTTAGGCACCCAAAGCTGCCCGATCTAAAAATCGGCCTCCTATATGATATCACTTTTCTTAGACTTTATGGTTTTGACTGTTCATGGTCAATGAATGATGACAAAGGCTTATGGGGGATCCTATGCCAAGTTGCTAAATTCTTCTAACCTAAGTTCAGCCAAACATGTTCTCAAAGTAAATAAACCAACAAAATAATATGCAATGAACCGAACCAAAGATGGTTCGGTGATGGTTCGGTGATGGACTGAATCTGAGATGTCCAGAACATCTCAAATTGCTTACATATTCCAATCATGAAAATCAAGTACAAAACATAGTTTGAAACAGAAGGTGATTAAAGTTTATGGATGTGAATTATAATTAAGCTTCATTAGATTCAATGTTCAAGTTGAAGTTTATGCTTGATGATGATGGAGATTGAATCTAGAGATAACCTAATGTGGATTGAAGTGAATATAGATATAAATATGGATATGGATATGGGTATGGATATGGATGACCTAAGAAGACTAAGGTGTGGTATCGTACTTGGAGAGTCCTCCAAGTTGCCTACATATTCTAGAGCTCCTGGAAATCAAGTACAACGTAGTTCATTGCTGTGTGGATTGGATAGCCTTAGGGACTAATACATGCACTCAGAGGGAGTAAGGTGTGTCTCTCAGGGAGTAGAGTATGTATCTCATAGAGGAAAGTATGTCTCTCAAGGAGTAGAGTGTGTTTCTTAGGGAGTAGGTATGTATACTCATAAAGAGTAGGGGTATGTATGTCTCTCAGGGAGTAAGGTGTGTCTCTTAGGGAGTAGGTATGTATACTCTTAAAGAGTAGGGGTATGTATGTTTCTCAGGGAGTAAGGTGTGTCTCTTAGGGAGTAGGTATGTCTCTTAGGGAGTAAGCGTCTCTCAGGGAGTAAGGTGTGTATACTCTCAAGGAGTAGGGTATGTCTCTCAGGGAATAATGTCACACCCCAATCCCGGCTGAACCAGAAGTATGAGTGAACCGTCTCCAAAACCACGGTTCACACCAGGATCTCGATAGACCGTGTCAACAAACCATTCCAAGCAGTCTAACATAATCAGAGAGTAATAAATAACAGCGAAATTAATAGATAAATGAACTGAGCTCTATATGGTAAATAAAATAATTATCCAAATTATTCCATCATTTACAAACTTAAATAATAAAATACTACAAAGTACTGTTTTAAATTAAACCATCTCTAAAGGAAAACACAGAATGAGCACTCGCATGATGCGTCATGCTCGTCCTCTACTGTCTGTGCGTCAATGGCTGTGACTGTACGATACGCTGGGACAGTCATGAAGTCATCAACTGTGTACCCTGCATCAAAATCTAAAAAATAAAGAATATATATTCGGTTGAGCTCACAACTTAGCTCAGTAAGTACAAAACCAATGCAACATACAAAATGCATGAGATAACATTACAATTTGGGTCAGGTATAACTTGCAAAACGCTATGGTAAGGTTTGGCGGCCACCGTACCTCCATGCACGAGAGTGTGAGCACACCCAACAGTCAGGCAACAATCCACACTACTGCTGTTTCCCCACATTACCCACTCCGGTATAGAGATAGAGCTAGATTCTGGCGGTCAGGCAACAATCTACACTACCGAGTCCTCCCCCTGATACCCTACATCGTACCAATACCTAAACCCCTATCGGCAAGGGCTTGCAAGTGGGTTCCGTTTCTAACCAGTCTTATATGTCAATACAGTATCTATGACCCTACCCCAGCATGGCTCCCTACGACATAGAGATAGGGCTCAAGTCTGGTGGGCAGGTTGAACCACAATCCCACGTCCTCCCCCTGATACCCTATTCACACCAAGTCTGCTAAGGTAGACGACGATACGAAAAGGTATTAGTGTGAGGATATATCCAGGGCTCCACTCCCCTTCACATTCCACACACTAACTAAAAACATCCACATGCCTAAACAACCAACATCCTAGCATATGAAATGCATGAACAAATAATAATAATTTAACAACTAAAATGGCATGTGAAATGCACAAACATTAGACAACAAACACAAATACAAAATAATCACAACAGTTTACTGTTATTTGGTTAATTAGGGTTTGGGGTCTTATCCCTTACCTGACACGTGATAACAAGCCCGTTCTACGTCACAGGGTCTACTCACGTTGTCTACAGGTCATACATAACCATACTCATAAGTTAGAATTACATTATTAGGGTTACAGTTGGTCAGAACCAAGTCTGGCCAAACAAACAGGCTTCGGTAAGCATACCGGTCGTGGTACCGGTCTCACTCAGAGTGAGATCGGTATACGCCTACGGTATGTCACACCCCAATTCTATACCATTCAGAACGGTGTGATGAACCGCTAATAAACCAACGGTTCAACCAGGATCTCTAATAGGCGGTATCTATTAAAAATAAAACCATGCACATCTACAACCATAATCAGAATAAATACATAATAGCGGAAGTCTTATAATAAATGAACTGAGAACTCTAACTGTAATAATCATAACCAAAATATCAAGTTATTGTTGTATCAACTGAGACATAAATAAAATATCAATTACATCCCTTTATAAATTCAAATAAAATCCTAATAGAATACGCATGAGTTGCACTCGCATGAGGGACCATACGTATCTTCTAAGTCTTCAACTTCCATTGCAGCAACACGCGCATACACCGGAGCATTCATATAATCTGCAACTGTAGTACCTGCATCATCAACTAAAAATATTCGACGTCGAGAGGGTGAGCACAAATCATGGCTCAGTGAACAAACAAAATAATGCAACAAACATATGCATGCATTCAATTCATATCTTTGGTCTGATAAATAAGTTTGCAATGTGCTATAGAAAGGATAGGTGGCCAAAGATCACGTTTATTGACGCCGCATCTCTATACACGAGTGTGTGAGGTAACGTTTATTGTCGACCCACATGCACCCACCATGGACAATGTATACGCAAAGGTCACGTTTATTGCTGTACCCGTTGCCCATACCAACACGTAAGCCCCTGCTGGCGAGGGCTCGCAAACTGGACTCGCAACTAACCAATCCTAATGCCAATCAGTGTATCCAAGGCCTCACCCCAGCATCCCTCAATACGTCCATAGAGATAGGGCTAAGGCCCCCGGCAGAGTCAGAGACTACACGATCCGAGACCACCTCCCCTCATACCCTATGACGTAATAGTTCTGCTACGATGTCAGTGGACAAGACTTGAGTTAGAGATAGAGCTAGAGTGCTGAGGCCCCGCCTATGACACCTCCCCCTGATACTCGCTCGCATCAAGCACACCAACCACACACATACATCCACATGCCTATTCCTATCATCATCATCATCATCATGTTACAAACAATAATTTAAATATGCATGAACAATAATAATAGAAATATTGGATTACATGTTGAATGCACATAACAAGCATACACGCATAGAATCAATCATGGCATTGGAATCAAGAATAAAACAGTTTATTATTAACCAATTAGTTTAGGTCTTGTTCCCTCACCTTTACTTGATCGTAGGTCCTCTTTCAAGCTTTAAGAATCAACTATATATCGATATTATATCACTAGAAGACCTAATCAAGTCGATAGAATTTAATTAGAATTAATTCGGACTTTAAAAGCATGTTGTTGACTGGGGGTCGATGCCAGGGTCGGAGGTTCCATCGACCCTGGGTGCTACCACCTAGATTCTGGACTTCCCGAACACTGGGGGTCGATTGTCAGGGTCTGGTAGGGTCGATTGGCCATCGACCCCCGTGCGACCCCCTGTAGGTTTAGTCAATTTTTCATCCTACGGTCGATTCCTTCGTGTTTGGGTCCTATGGCTTGCTTTTACAATCCATTACATACATGTTCTATGGCTTAGAACCATAGTTTATTCCCCTACATGATTTTTATGATCTCCCCTATGGTTTTCCATGAAAACCTAACCATGGATGGATGATTTGGGTTTCTCCTAGATCATTCCCTCTTCACTATCTCTTCTAAGGTCTATAGAATTACATGGAAAAAGTATCCATACCTGAGAATTAGGCTTGTCTCTCCGAAGCCTTTTCTTTGATCTTCTTCTCCACTTTCCTTCTCTTCTCTTTCTCTTCTCCTTATCTTCTCTTTCTCTCAATCCAATTAGGGTTCTAAAAGGAGTGAAAGAGGCTTAGGGACGTCCTATTTATAGAGTAGAAACTCCCAAAATAAGTTCCATTGAGATTAGGAAAGAATCCCATTGAAATTTGGAAAGTTCCTAATTTACGATTTTTGTCAGCAGACTGGGGATCGATGAGGGGTCGGAGATCCCGTCGACACCTGGTTCTAAAATGTCCGACCCCTTGTTAAAAACTCAGGGTCTGACTTTCTATCTTGGGGGGGTCTGACCCTGCCTTGCTGGGTATGCGACCCTCTCCCTATTTTTAGTATTTTTGGGTCAGTTAAATACCTGGGATCGTGATCTCCCTTACGCACTTGATCCATTTGGCTCGACCATGATGGGTAGACCTGGTTCAAGGTGGTAAGACCGGGTTAGTTCGATACGGGTCTTACACGGTATATACTGCAGGCCCATACCGCAAGACCTTTCAGTCCAGTCGGTATGCCCTGTGGTATGTACCACAGGGCTATACCGCTGGACTTAGGTCCAGCCGGTATGTTCGGCGATATATACCCTAGGACCAATATCGTAGGACTTATTGTCCAGCGGTTAGGTTTGGCGGTTTGGGTCCGAGAGCCCGATCTAGGATCTCCCTCCCCCGTCGGTCATCGGCTTGGTTTCTAGGGTTTTTTCCTAAACCATTCTAAGGTCCAAATATTCGTTTAGCCTTTTAGGTTTCGACTATGACGTCGCATAAATCCCTGATTAGATCTTAAAAGAAACTAGGGTTTTGGATTATTGCGCCGTTTCACGGCTCCGATCCGAAATCCTAACATTACTTAGAGGGTTGAGCACTTACTGGTGTTTGTCGGATGGCGGCGTGCTCTTCCAATGGAAAATCCCTCTTCTTGAGCGGTCTCCTCCCTCTTTGCTCCTTCTCAGATCTCTTCCAGACGGCTAGGGTTTGATAAGGTTTGGAAGGATCATAAGAGGGTTGGGAGGCATATATATATATATATATAGTGGGAGACCGTTCTAGGAAGGTTTCCCACAGTTAGAAACTTTCCAAAATTTTGATTCGGAGTGTGGGACCCGCTGGAATCCGTCTCCAGCCGTTTTAGCACATACCGGTCGCACATACGGGTCTCACTCAGTGAGACCGGTACTGAGACCGGTATGTAAAATTTACATTTTTACACATCGTTTCTCATACCTAGATCTCGTGGTTCGTCACCCGGCCTCGCCTTCCGGTCCGGTTATGATTGGGAGACCTGTCACAATGTAAACCATAGGTTAAACCAGATTTTCAGAGCACGGTTCTTACAAGTAAGGTGTGTCTCTCAAGGAGTAGGATATGTCTCTCAAGGAGTAGGATATGTCTCTCAAGGAGTAGAGGTATGTATTCTCTTAGGGAGTAGAGTATGTGTATACTCTCAGGGAGTTAAGATGTGTCTCTCAGGGAGTAGGGTATGTCTCTCAGGGAGAAAGGTGTGTATGTGTACATAGACTGAGGTGTGGAACAACATCTGGGAGTCTCCCCAGACTACCTACATATCTTAGGGTTTGCCCTAAGAATCAGGATCCGTGTAGTTCGGAGGAGATGGATGTTCATTGGGTGACCCATTTGGATTGGAATATGGGTGGTCCCATAGGACCGAGTGATGATCCTAAATGATATATGATTGGATTCACATCACACCTATCTATGTCTTTGTACCCTAGGGGAAATGAACGGAGGGGTAGGGATCGCCCAAAACTACCCTTGTAACCTACAACCCTGATTTTGGAATTGTGTTGGCCTAGGCTTTATGATTCTTGATTAAGACTTTTATCATTTTTTCATTAGTACCCTTCCCATGAATGTGTGTGCCTACATGCACGTCCCCACACCTAGGAATGTCTTCTATCAATGTGCATGCACGACAGTTCAATTAGGGTGTAGCAGAAAGTAAGTTCTTTGCCAACAACAGATATCATTCAAGCATGGCGTTAGCAAGCAAATCAAACATGGTACTATGCATAAAGCTAGCAGTATAAGCATTCTAAACATGGTAGTACATAATATGGGCATGTAATCAAGTGAACATGATAGATGCATGTATATAACAATGTAGACAATATCAGATCCTCAATCTAACTGTTATATCTCTTCAAAAATTGATGATCATGGTCAACACTTAGATTTCATCAAAACAGCCAAGATCAATGGCTCAGATCTCACATCAAGTTATAATCATGATCAATGACTCATATCTCATCAAAATAGCTAAGATCAATGGCTTAGATCTCACAAAATGATAATCTAACAGTTCAAATCACTCAAAATCATAATCCAACCGCTCAGATTCATTTAAAATGCTCAAAATAAAGATCCAATGGTTGAAATCATTCAAAACCACTCAGAATGAAGATCCAATGGTTTAGATCATTCAAAATCACTGGCAATGAAGATTTAATGGTTCAGATCACTCAAAATTCACTCACAATGAAGATCCAACGGTTGAAATCATTCAAAATGATAATCTAATGGTTCAGATCAATTAAATCACTCATGATATCAATTCAACGGTCCAAATCAACATCTAATGACCCAAATTTCATCACCCAAAATACAAGATCAATAGCTATATTTCATCACATCAAAATTTATAATCAACGGGCCAGATTTAACATTAACTCATGCAAGATCGATGGCCAATATGAAAATGCATCAAACATGAGCATCACGACATCAACACACACGCAATACAACATTTAAGATCATGATTATCGAAATAGGCATATTTGGGCAAATTCTAATACTTGAGTTCCATGAAAGCAATTAAAACAAAGCCTGGGGTACCAACCTTGTCCCCAACAGTGGGGTGGAGCCTTTGACGACGGTTGGAAATGATCCACGGCATGAGCGACAAGCTTTCCCTCCTTCTTTCCTCCTTTCCTTTTCTTTGAAGCTTTGCTTCCTCTCTACTCTTACTCTCTAACTCTCAAGGCTGGAAGGCAAAACTACCTCTACTCTCTCTTTCCTTTCTCTTTCTAATTTCCCTTCTCTATTCTTTTTTGCTTTCTCTCTCACTAGAATATTTTCTCTCCTCTCCCTTTCTTTTCTCTCAAACTCACTTCTGTTTCCTTTTTCTTCTTTTTATTAAGCCTTTCTACCCCCGTTCTTCCTTCCAAAAAGTCTCTCTCTCTCTCCTTTTTTTTTTTCCAGTCTCCTCAAGGTCCAGCAGCAAGCTTATGTTTTTCACGTCTTTCTCTTCTTCTCCCTTTTATCTCTCCCTCCTATTTCTCTATGGGTTTTCGGTCAGGGTAAAGTCTTCGTCCTCCTATTAGCATACTGGTAGGTGTGCTATATAGACGTTGGGGGAAGGGAGTGAGTCGTGTGTTATCGAATGGAGGGGAGATTTGTCACACCCCAATTCTGCACCATTCAGAACGGTGTGATGAACTGCTAATAAACCAACAGTTCAACTAGGATCTCTAGTAGGCTGTGTCCATTAAAAATAAAAACCATACACATCCACAACCATAATCAGAATAAATACACAATAGCAGAAGTCTTTTAGCAAATGAACCGAGAAATATAACTGTGATAACCATAATAAAATATCAAGTTATTGTTGAATCAACTGAGACATAAATAAATAAGGTATCAATTACATTCCTTTAATAATTCAAATGAAAACCTAATCGAATACGCATGAGTTGCACTCGCATGAAGAGTGATGTGTATCCACTAAGTCTTCGGCTTCCATTGCAGTAACACGCGCATACACCAGAGCACTCATGTAATCTTCGACCGTAGTACCTACATCATCAACTAAAAATATTCGACATCGAGAGGGTGAGCACACATCATGGCTCAGTGAGCAAACAAAATAATGCAACAAACATATGCATGCATTCAATTCATATCTTTGGTCTGGTATAAAAGTTTGCAATGTGCTATAGAAAGGATAGGTGGCCAAAGATCACGTTTATTGACGCTGCACCTCTATACACGAGTGTGTGAAGCCGCCCAAAGGTAACGTTTATTGTCGTCCCACATGCACCCACTATGAACAATGTACACGCAAAGGTTACATTTATTGATGTACCAGTTGTCCATACCAACACATAAGCCCCTGCTGGCGAGGGCTCACAAACTGGACTCGCAACTAACCAATCCTAATGTCAATCAGTGTATCCAAGGCCTCACCCCAACATCCCTCAATACGTCCATAGTGATAGGGCTAAGGCCCCCCCGGCAGAGTCAGAGACTACACGGTTCGAGACCACCTCCCCTCATACACTATGACGTAATAGTTCTGCTAAGGTAATGGCGATACGACGATGTCAGTGGACAAGACTTGAGTTAAAGATAGAGCTAGAGTGGTGAGGCCCGGCCTATGACACCCCCCCTGATACTCGCTCGCATCAAGCACACCAATCACACACATACATTCACATGCCTATTCCTATCATCATCATCATCATCATCATGTTATAAACAATAATTTAAATATGCATGAACAGTAACAATAGAAATATTGGATGACATGTTGAATGCATATAACAAGTATATACGCATAGAACCAATCATGGCATTGGACTCAAGAATAAAACAGTTTATTATTTAACCAATTAGTTTAGGTTTTGTTCCCTCACATTTGCTTGATCGTAGATCCTCTTTCAAGCTTTAAGAATCAACGAAATATCAATATTATATCACTAGAAGACCTAATCAAGTCGATAGAATTTAATTAGAATTAATTCTGATTTTTAAAAGCATGCTATTAACTGGGGGTCGATGCCAGGGTCGGAGGTTCCATCGACCCTGGGTGCGACCACCCACAGTCTGGACTTCCCAAACACTGGGGGTCGATTGTTAGGCTCTGGTAGGGTTAATTGGCCATCGACCCCCCGTACAACTCCCTGTGGATTTAGTCGAATTTTCATCCTACAGTCCATTTCTTCGTGTTTGGGTCCTATGGCTTGCTTCCACAATCCATTACATACCTGTTATATGGCTTAGAACCATAGTTTATTCACCTACATGGTTTTTATGATCTCCCCCATGGTTTTCCATGAAAACCTAACCATGGATGGATGATTTAGGTTTCTCCTAGATCACATCCTCTTCACTATCTATTCTAAGGTCTGTAGAATTACATGGAGATAGTATCCATACCTGAGAATTAGGCTTGTTTCTTTGAAGCCTTCTCTTTGATCTTCTTCTCCACTTTCCTTCTCTTCTCTTTCTCTTCTCCTTCTCTTCTCTTTCTCAATCCAATTAGGGTTCTAAAAGGAGTGAAAGAGGCTTAGGGATGTCCTATTTATAGAGTAGAAACTCTCAAAATAAGTCCCATTGAGATTAGGAAGGAATCCCATTGAAATTTGGAAAGTTCCTAATTCACGATTTCTGTCGGTAGATTGGGGGTCGATGAGGGGGTCGGAGATCCCGTCGACCCCTGGTTTTAAAATGTCCGACCCCCGATTAAAAACTCAGGGTCTGACTTTTATACTGGGGGGGTCCGAACCCTGCCTTGCTGGGTATGCGACCCTACCCCTTATTTTAGTGTTTTTGGGTCAGTTTAATACCTGGGATCGCGATCTCCCTAACGTACTTGATCCATTTGGCTCGACCATGATGGGTAGACCTGGTTTAAGGTGGTAAGACCGGGTTAGTTTGATACGGGTCTTACAACTCCCCCTACTTATAAAACTTTCGTCCTCGAAATTGTACATACCTTCCGAGTCAAATAAATGAGGATATTGCTTTCGCATAGCATTCTCTTCTTCCCATGTAATTTCTTCCATATCTCTACTTCTCCAGGTGACCTTAACATAATAGATATCACGGTTGCGTAGTCGTTGAACCTTTCGGCTGGTGATTTCAGTTGGTGTTACTTCAAATATCAAACCATCAGTCAAATCAGGTAGATCTACTGTCAGAACGTGCGTTGGATCCTTGACATACTTCTTCAATAAGGAAATATGAAATACGTTATGCACACTTGACATAGATGGTGGTAGTGCTAACTGGTACGCTACTTTTCCACGCTTAGTTAGAATCTCATATGGCCCGACATATCTTGCATATCTTGGACTTAATTTCCCTTTTTGTCCGAACCGTTTCAATCCTCGCATAGGCGATACTTTTAAGAATACTTTATCACCCACGACGAATTCAAGGTCTCGGCGTCGAGTATCTACATATTGCTTCTGATGATTTTGAGCTGTTCTCACTCTTTCTTTGATAATGTCGACCATTCGATAAGTCTCTTCAACAAATTCTGGTCCAACAATACTACGTTCCCCAACTTCATTCCAAAACAAAGGAGTTCGACACTTGCTGCCATACAGTGCTTCATAGGGTGACATCTGTATAGTAGCTTGATAGCTATTGTTATAAGCGAACTCAATCAGTGGTAACTTTTCATCCCATGAACCTTTAAAATCAATTACACATGCTTGAAGCATATCTTCTAGAATCTGAATTATACACTCTGACTGTCTGTCTGTCTGCGGATAGAATGCGGTACTAAACTTCAATGTTGTACCCATAGCCTTTTGCAATCCTTCCCAAAACTTTGAAGTAAATCGTGGATCTCTATCGGACACAATGCTTTCAGGTACACCGTGTAATCGCACAATGTTATCCACATACAGCTTAGCTAACCTCTCCAGTGTATACTGAGGTCGTATAGGTCTAAAGTGAGCTGTTTTAATCAGGCGGTCTACAATCACCCAAACTGCGTCAACTACTCGAGGAGTCAATGGTAGTCCTATGACGAAGTCCATAGTAATGCAGTCCCATTTCCATGCTGGTTCTGGTAACGTCTGTAACAGTCCTGCCGGTCTTTGTCGTTCAGCCTTTACTTTCTAACAATTTAGGTATTGAGACACGAACTTAGCTACATCTGCTTTCATTCCTCTCTACAAATATAATTTCTTTAGGTCATGATACATTTTTGTACTTTCAGGATGTATCAAATAGATGGTGGTATGAGCTTCTTTCATCAATCGGTGTCTAATGTCCAAGCTTTCTGTTTCGGGTATACATATTCTTCCTTTGTACTTCAGTACCTTTTCTTCGTCCAAGGTAAACTAAGGGTTAGTCCTACTTTTTTCGATGTCCTCTTGTACCATTCTTAGGTAAGGGTCTGATTTGATAGTTGTCTTTACTTCATCAATTATATCCGGTATAATCTTCAATGCGGCGAACATGTTTGAAAACCGATGAATAAACCCTTGGTTGGCTGATCATTTTGGTGCATTTATCACAAACTGCTCATTACCGTGCTTGAATACCTTTCTGGTAGTACATATTGCGGCAGTTGTGCTAACCTCCCCCTGGGATTTTATCATTGCCTTTCTACTCAACACATCGGCTACTACATTAGCTTTCCCCGGATGATATTGGATATCACATTCATAGTCTTTCAATAGTTCCAACCATCTTCTTTGTCTCATATTGAGCTCCTTCTGATTAAATAGGTAAGTAAGACTTTTATGGTCTGATTTAATCTGAAACTTCTCCCCGTACAGATAATGTCTCCATATTTTGACAACATGTACTACTACTGCTAATTCCAAATCATGAGTCGGATAGTTCTTCTCATGTGTCTTCAATTGTCTTAAGGCATAAACAATTACTTGTTCTCCTTGCATAAGTACACATCCTAATCCCAGTCCTGACGCATCGGTGTACAAGATAAATGATTGTCCTGGAATCGGGATGGTCAAGATTGGAGCTGATATCAATCTAGCCTTCAAGGTTTGGAAACTCTTCTCGCATTTATCTGTCCAAACAAACTTCTCGCCCTTCTTAGTCAAACTGGTAATAGGTACGGCAATTTGGGAATAGTCTTCCACAAATCGTCGATAATAGCCAGCTAGACCCAAGAAACTTCTAATTTTTGCAACACTCTTCGGTGCTTCCCACTTTATAATAGCCTCGATTTTGTTGGGATCCACTTTAATTCCTTTAGCAGATACTGCATGGCCTTGAAATGCGACTTCCTTTAGCCAAAACTCACACTGAGAAAATTTTGCGTAGAGCTTCTCCTTCCGTAGTCATTGCAGAGCGGCGTTTAGATTCTTAATATGAGTTTCCTCATCTTTGGAGTAGACCAATATATCATCAATGAATACAATAACCGACGTATCCAACATGTCGTGGAAAACCCGATTCATAAGTTCCATAAAAGTTGCTGGTGCGTTTGTCAATCCAAAAGACATAACCAAGAATTCATAATGTCCATATCTGGTCCTGAATGCTGTCTTGGGAATATCACCGTCCTTAATCTTCAGCTGATGGTAGCTTGGCCGAAGATCGATCTTGGAAAACACTTTGGCACCTTGCAACTGATCGAATAGGTCATCGATCCAAGGCAATGGATACCGATTCTTGATTGTCAGTTTATTCAGTTCTCGATAGTCTATACACAATCGAACGCTACCGTCCTTCTTCTTCACGAATAATACTGGCGCTCTCCATGGTGATATGCTAGGGCGAATGTAACACTTGTCCAGCAGTTCTTGTAGTTGTACTTTCAATTCCTTCAGTTTAATAGGAGCCATTCGATAAGGTGCTTTCGATACTGGTGCGGCTCCAGGTATAAGATCTATAACAAACTCTGTGGCTTGGTCGGGTGGTAATCCTGGTAGTTCTTCAGGAAATACATATGGAAAGTCACGCACGACATTAATATCCTCCATCCGTGGTGCTTCTTTGGTAAGGTCGACCATAGATACTAAATACCCGACTGCTCCTTTCTCAAGGCACATCTTAGCCTTTAGCGCAGAGAGTATGAACTTTTGTTTACGGGGAAGTTTGGTTCCCAAAAAACTGAACTCTGCTCCTTCTTTGTCTTTAAATGTCAGCTTCTTTTCGGCACATAATAGATTTGCAGAATGTCGAACTAACCAGTCCATTCCCAAGATGACGTCAAAGTTTACCATCTCAAGTTGGATCAAGGTTGCATCCAAGATCTTTTCATCAATAAGAACTGGATATGGTCCATAACTTTTTTCTAATTCCACTTCTAATCCCATAGGTGATCGTACAAGTAGTTTACAGTCTAAGGATTTAAGGGGTAGATTTAACTTCTTTCCAAATGTCATAGATATGAAGGAATGAGTAGCTCCTGAATCAAAGAGTACTCTGACGAGAATGCCATTAATAGGTACGATACCTGTGATTTATTTTGGTTTAGTCTACATGCTCATACAATGTAATACAACTAACTAAAATTTTTTTTAAGGTATAACTGTGACCACATCAGGCGATGCGGCAGCATCCTCAGATGTAACGGCATAAACTCGTCCTTGATGTAGTTGTTTCTTGGCTTAGGATATTCCCTTTCTATATGTCCCACTTAGTTGCAGTTAAAATATTTTATCCCTTCAGTAATTGGCTATGGTTGCTGTGGAGCTACGGGAGTAGTTTTGGTTGCAGCGGTAAAGCCTTGAGCACGGAAGGGTTTGAATGTCTTGTTATTCCCTCCGTTATAAGAATTTCCAACTGACCTTTTTATACCTCTGTTTTGCATGAAATAACTCTCCTTCTGGCTCGATTCTCTAACTCGAGCAATTTGTGCCGCGTCATTATAGATTTTCTTTTCATGTCCCAGAACATGCTCGCGGATGCTTCCCTTGAGTCCCATGATGAACCTTCGGGTCTTGGTGTTTTCCTCCTGCATACTGGTGGGTGCAAAGAAGAACAGCTCTTCATAACGCTGTTGATATGCATCCACGATCATCTGCCCCTAATATAAACTCAGGAACTCTCTTTCCATAAAATCTCTGAAACTTCTCGGAAAGTACTTCTCAAAGAACGCCTCTTTATAAATATCCCAAGTCAGTTGGGCGTGCTTTGTAAGTAAATATGTCTTGGTAGACCTCCACCAATAGTGTGCATCTCCTTTCAGCATAAAGGTGGCACACAACACTTTTTCTTCTTCATTTAATGTCATCATCATAAAGTTTCTTTCCATTTCGTCAACCCAGTGTGCCGGCCATAAATGATCTGCTGGCTTGCCATTAAATTCTCTGGGCTTCAGTTTCAGAAAACGCTCCACCAGTCTGGAGTGGTCTAGTTGCTGCGGAACATATGCTCTATACATAGGTGGTTGGTATTGATATCCACCTGGAGCTATCTCAGGATTTTGTACTTAAGCCTGCATGATAGGAGTCTGAGGTGCGTGGGGTACTGTGTTACTTCCCCCTGGTGCTGTGCTTGCCTGTCCGGCTGACATTGGAAGTGTCTGTGTAGCTGGAAGAGTTATGCCTATGGCAGCTTGTATAGTAGCTTGTGCCTATTGCATTTGCTGCAGTTGTTGGGCCAAGTTCATTACGACTGTGGCCAAGTCAGTAGGTGGTACTGGATGTCACAGTCATAATCTTTTAATAACTCCAGCCATCTCCTCTGTCTCATATCCAGATCCTTCTAAGTGAAAAGATAGGTTAAGCTCTTGTGATCTGACTTAATCTGAAAATTTTCACCGTACAAGTAGTGTCTCCAAGTTTTGATGGCATGTATAACCGCCGCTAACTCCAAATCATGCGTAGGATAGTTCTTCTCATGCTCTTTTAACTGTCTTGATGCATAAGCAATCATCTGTTCACCTTGCATCAATACACACCCAATACCCAACCCTGAAGCATCCGTATATAAGGTAAACGGTACGCTTGGTTCTGGGATGGTCAAGATAGGTGCAGAGACTAGTCTTGACTTCAAAGTCTGAAAGCACTTCTCGCACTCATCTGTCCATATGAATTTCTCTCCTTTCTTGGTCAATCTTGTGAGTGGAACAGCGATCCTGGAGTAATCCTCCACGAATCTTCTATAATAACCAGTCAACCCAAGGAAACTACGAATCTCCGCAACAGATTTTGGTGCTTCCCATCCTACTATAGCAGCTATCTTACTTGGATCAACCTTGATGCCATCTTCAGATACTACATGGCCCAAGAAAGCCACTTCCTTCAGCCAAAATTCGCACTTCTTGAACTTGGCATAAAGCTTCTCCCTTCTCAGCCGTTGTAGGGCTGCTCTCAAGTGTGTTGCATGAGTCTCTCTGTCCTTTGAGTAGACCAATATGTTATCGATGAATACGATGACCGAAGTGTCCAACATGTCATGAAACACACGGTTCATCAGTTCCATGAACGACGCTGGGGCATTGGTCAACCCGAACGACATAACTAGAAACTCATAATGCCCATACCTTGTCCTGAAAGCAGTCTTCGGAATATCTTCGGCCTTGATCTTCAGTTGGTGATACCCTGATCAAAGATCAATCTTCGAGAAAACATTTGCACCCTGCAATTGATCGAACAGATCGTCGATCCTAGGCAAAGGATATCGATTCTTGATCGTTAATTTGTTCAGCTCACGGTAGTCGATACATAGCCATACACTTCCATCCTTCTTCTTGACAAATAATACAGGTGCTCCCCAAGGTGATATGCTAGGTCGTATGAAACCCTTATCTAACAATTCTTGTAATTGGGTCTTCAATTCTTTTAGCTCGGTAGGGACCATCCTGTATGGTGCTTTAGACACCAGCGCCGAACCTGGCATAAGGTCTATCACAAACTCTGTAGCCCTGTCCGATGGTAGACCTGGGAGATCCTCTGGAAATACATTTGGGAACTCTTGTACCACATCTATATCTTCCATCTTTTGTGACTCCGCAGTGATGTCGACTACAGATACTAGATACCCCACTCCACCCTTCTCTAAGCATCTCTTAGCTTTTAGGGCGGAGAGGATCAGCTTCCGCTTCCTAGGTAACTTGGTCCAAGTGAAGCTATACTCCTTTCCCTTTTTGTCTGTAAGCACAAGATTCCTTTCACCACATAATAGGATAGCTGAATGATGGCCTAGCCAATCCATTCCCAAGATGACATCAAAGTCTGCCATCTCGAGTAGTACCAGACTTGCTTCTAAGTCTCGACCCTCAATACAAACTGTACACGGCCCATAATATTCAGTCAAAGCCACCTCGACTCCCAACAGAGAGCGAACTATCAAGCTTGGGTTCAAGTGCTTGATCGGTAACTCCATTCGCTTCCCAAAGGAAATAGAAACAAAGGAGTGCGTGGCCCCAGAGTCAAAAAGTACTCTAGCAGGTATACCAGCTACATTTACAATTCCTGAAATTTGTATTATCCCTTAGTTCTACATGCTCTCACACACAATGAAATAGTAAGCTAGATAGTAAGGGGTAGAATCATACCAGTAACCACATCAGGTGATGCGGCTGCCTCTTCGGTGGTGACCGCAAATACTTTTCCTTGTTGTGGAAGTATTTTCCTAGGTAGAGTGCAATTTCTTGCAACATGACCCAGCTGCTGGCAGTTATAGCATTTGATCTTCGGATTTTGCCCAGCGAACTACGGCATAGATGGTGCAGTATTGTTCCTTGCGGGCACTGTAGTGTACTGAGCCCTGGATGAGCGAAATGGTCTATTATTACCGTCACTTGAAGTCTCAGTAGCCGGTCTCTTCACTCCCCTGTTCCATGCAAAGAAGCTGTCACTCTGACTAGATTCTATCACTCTCGCAACCTGTACAGCCTCATTATAATTTTTTTTGTCCAGGCCCAAAATATGCTCTCTGATGCTTCCACGCAGTCCCATGGTGAACCTACGCGTCTTGGTCTTTTCCTCTTGCATATTTGCCTGTGCGAAGAAAAATAACTCTTCGTACCTCTGCTGGTAGGCATCCACAGTCGATTGAGACTGCTGCAGATTAAGGAACTCCTTCTCCATCTGATCTCTAAAACTTTTCAAAAAGTATTTATCGAAGAAGGCTACCTTGAACACTTCCCAATCCACCTGTATATGCTTTGTCTCCAGATATGCCCGTGTAGAATTCCACCAAGCATTTGCATCTTCCTTCAGCATATGAGTGGCAAACAGAACCTTCTCATCCTCTGTACAAGTCATCAGGTGGAAATTCTTCTCCACTTTTGCAACCCACTATGCTGGCCACAATGGTTTCTCTGTCCTACCTGTGAATGAAGAAGGCTTCAACTTTAAGAATCTGTTCACCGCCCGACTCAGATCGTGCTGCCCCTGTGTATTCATCCCATACCATGGTGGTGGATACGGATAGGCTCCCTGATAAGCAGAAGACGACGAAAACTGGTGCGGTGGTTGTACATTCTGTGCTTGGCCCATCGTCCCTGGACTACCATGCATCGGCAGTGTAGTATTATTCCTTCCAGACTCAGGCGTACCTTCAGTGGGAACATGACTCGGTGGCCTGAACATCTTTAACATCTCGCTTAGGAATGCTTTCTGCTGAGCTTCCATTTGATATACCAGATTTGTAACGATTGTCTCAGAATTCGTGTGAGGAGGTCCAGGAAAATTTGTCGGTGCCCTTGGAACCTGCTCTTCTTCAACTACCAGGTTTGACTCTCCAACGTAGCCTGGTTATATATGTTCTTCTTCATTCGGGCGCACTCTAGATTGGTGACGCTTTCGGCCCCTACGACCGTTTCCGCCTACCATCTCAAACTTTTCTGTTTGGATCTGAGAAGAAGACATAACACATGAAAACAATAATAGTAGTGTTAGTCTTAAACAATATAAGGCGAACAGTCGAAAAGTAGAAATTCAATTTACAAAATTTTTTTTTTTTAAATTTTTCATAAATTTTTTTTCCTGGCCTTTCTATAGCTGACCGGTCGCTACATACCAATCGCACCACTGTAGAGGGTTGTGCAACCGGTATTCTGACTGAGACATAGCGGTCGCAGCCCCTATGGGGTACTGGTCGACCAGTATGCCCAAAACCTCTTTTAAAATCGCGAAAAGTGAGATTTTTCTCACTTTTCTCTTCTTTTTCTCTCCGGTGGCGATTTCTCTCTGGCTCCTGAGTTCCTACAGTCCGACCGGTGATCTTAGAAGCCATTTTCTTCTGTTCAAGACTTAGAACATCACCTCCAGGTAAGTTTCTTCCCTCTCTATCAAATTTTTACCAAATTCCCATATCGTCTTTACCTAAATTTATTAATTTTTCTTCGATTGGAAGATTCTAACCGTAGGAACTTCTTTCCTTCGGCATAGAAAGGGTTTAGAGACCCCTAAGAGCAAAATCCCTCAATCAATTTGGACTTCTACCGAATGGTTTTATTAAAAATCGAATTTTTCTAGTTTTTAACCTAGGTTTTTCAAAAATTTCGAAATTTTCTTGAATTTTTCCAATTTCTTATATTTCTTGTTGAAATTGCATGTGATTGGTTTGGTTGAAGAGTGCGGGGGTTACGTAATTCCTCCTCTCCAAGTTTTGGGTGAGTTCGAGGTTTTTTCCCAATTTACTGTTGTTATACTGTCGAATTTTCGATAATTTCTAACATTTTTCTTCTTTGTTTTCACTTGTTTTGCAGTTCAAATGGCTCCACGACGTGGTCTTGGCAAGCATTCCTATGGCTTGGGCATGCGCGCTCCTCATCCACCAGTTCCACTGCTCGATGAGCAGTGGTTCCGTTCTGAGGCGGCACAAGCCCGCTTCCCTTGGTTCGATAGTAAGAACATAGAATCTGGCCGGCGGGTCAACTTGGAACAGTTGCACAGGTTTGATGTGCAAGCGACTTTCGACAGACTTGGGTGGGTGCCTGTCATCACTTACACTGAGACCACTCGCCCCAACCTGGTCAAGCACTTCTATGCTAACCCGGAGCTTCATGGGGATGTCAATGATCCCAATCAGGGTAGGGACTTGCGCATCTCCAGCTTTGTCAAGGGCGTCCATATTTCTTTTGATACACACCAGCTGACTGACCTGCTAGGGGTCCCTAATGATGGAGATTTAGTATACTACCCTCCAAAAGTGAAGGGCTATCTGAGCGAGGATCTACGTCGAGAGATAGCGGAGCAGATACTTAATCCCGGGGCACCTATGAAGGGGGCTAGCTTGAGACCTGCACCTCGGGTATACAGTCGCATTATCCAGCACAACATCGTGCCCCAGAGCGGTCACTACAGTGAGTTATCCCAGCTCATTCAGTATATTACCTACTATGTCTGCACAGGGGAGCGGGTTTCTCTCCCTTACCTCATCAGGACTATGCATCAGGCGACTTTGGCCAATCAGGCCAGTAACCTCCCCTATGGCCGTCTCATCACCACTCTTCTGCGGCGCCTACGAGTGAGCATGAGGGGCGAGGTGGTTGTTGAGGATACCATGACCTCCGACATCGACTAGGATGCCATCCTTAGGATGCAGATGGATAATCTGCCTATTAGTGATGATGAGATGGAGGCTCGCCCTCGCCCACTCAGGAGGGTAGCAGCCGCAGCAGCAGCAGCCAATGCGGCACATGCAGCAGAGGCTGAGAGTGATGATGGGGATGACGATGATAGGGTGGAGGATGTGCCAGTGCCAGCTCCACAGCCTATACCTGCAGCACCACAGCCTACACCTACAGCAGGACCGTCTCATCCCCCTTCGGACCCAGTGTTGAACATGTTCACGGAGATCAGGGACACCCAGAGAGGCATCCTAGAGTCTCAGCGAGAGATGGGTCAGGAGTTGGGACGTCTAGCTCGTAGCCTATAGGTCACACAAGACCAGGTGCACTGGCTTAGGGTCGCTTACGAGCGAGATTATGACATAGCAGACCCTATTCTTCTTAGGCCCCCCACCTCATGATTGTCCTTTTATTTTCTCTCTCCCTGACTGTTTATATAACAGGGTAACTGTCCAGTTTGTGGACTGTACCCTGTAGTACTATTATATTTGATACTCATTTTCTGTTTAATGAAAGTTTTTATGGTTTTCCTAACTAGTGCATGGTATCATTAAATTCCATATTTAATATAGTATATTATGCTATTTCTTAATCAGTCTCAGGTATCAAACAATGCTTAGGGTGTGTTTGTATTAAAATTTTTAAATTTTTCCTAACTCAGTTCATCGACTTAGTTAAGTGCAATATGGTCTATTGGACAGAGCCCGAGAGCTCTGATACCAAGTTGTCACACCCTAATTCTGAACCAACCAGAATGGTGTGAGTGAACCATCATTGAACCAACGGTTCACACCAGGATCTCGAATAGATCGTGTCCACTCATACAAACCATTGCACGTAACCACAATCAGAATATAAATAATACAGCGGAAGTCTTTAAATAAAATGAACTGAGTATCTATTGATAAATTTAAATAAAGTATCCAACTATTCAAATTCTCAAACACAAAATATAATATCCTTACACCCACTTAATCCAACTGAAAATAACTGAAAATAAATAAAAGTCAATCAAAGGTACACGCAAAAAGGGCACTCGCATGAAGCATCATGCTCGTCCTCTCCTGCTTGTACATCCAAAGCAGCAACACCACCATACGCCGGAGCGTTCGTATAGTCGTCCACTGTGTAACCTGCATCAACATCTAAAAACATGTATATGTACAAAGGGTGAGCATATAACTTAGCTCAGTAAGACAATCAGATAGTTTCACAATATTATGCATGAGTAACAATCATTTTATGCTGTGGTCTGGTATAAGTTTACAATGTGCTATAGAAAGGTTCGGTGGCCGCCTCACCTCTATACGCAAGTGTGTGGCACCGCACAGCAGATCACACTACCACCGGCCCACATGCACCCATCATGGAATAGAGATAGAGCTAAGGTATACCCACACCTCCCCTGATACTCTACCCATACCAGTACCTAAGCCCCTACTGGCCAGGGCTCATAAACTGGGCTCGCAATTAACCAATCCTATATGTCATCAATGTAGGCTCTATCCCAACACTGCCGTCTACGGCATAGAGATAGAGCTAGAGCGTGCAGGCCGGGCTGGAGACTACAATACTTCACCTCCCCCTGATACCCTATCTGCAACAAGCACACTAGGATAAAACAATACGCAGGTAGACCCTATCCCAACATAACTCCCTACGGCATAGAGATAGAGCTAAAACATCATGGACAAGCCAGCGTCGGCATCGGAGACCACAGTGCCACATCACCATGGCCAGGCCAAATTCAACATCGGAAACCACCATACCACGACCTTCCCCTGATACCCCACCCGTACCAAGCATGTTAAAATAGAATACCACAAAATGTACCAGTGTGAGGAATGATCCCAGGCCCCATGCCCCACTCCACACACCAACGAAAACATTCACATGCCTAACAATCACATCCTATCATGCATGAACAATAATAATAATTGAAAGTAAATGATGACATGTGAATATGCACAAACATTACATCATATATATTCAGAGTTATTAACAAAGATTTACTATCTATTAATTATTAGGGTTTAGGTCAGATTCCCTTATCTGACGCTCGTTTGATAGCTTGCTCCACGTCGCAAGATCCAAACGGAATATCACAAAGTCCTACAATATTATTAGGGTTTCATTAGAATAATTTCTTAGGGTTTCACGTTGGTCGAAAAACCAATAAAGTCCAAAACCAGCCTTTCAGAGCTGACCGATCGCAACATACCGGTTGCAGCTCTATGAGAAAACTAGCAACCGGTATGGTCGACCAGTATGTCTCCGGAAGACCATACATTAGGTTTTTCGACTGCCGTCAATCAATCTCCATGGATTTCCAGGGTTTCTCCTATTCATTCTAAGTCTGAGCTTTGAGTTAGAGTTATCTCCAACTCATTCAAGTCTAGTTTTGATGATAATCATCCTAGAACTCGAATCTAGGGTTTGAACGAAAATTAGGGTTTAATGTCCAATTAGGGTTTTAGATCAATACCTGCTTCACATAGTATTGATCCACCCATACAGCTATCCTAGAGTCATAGAGTAAGAAGAATGATTAAAACACTTACCGTCGACTGGCGTAAAGTGAGAGTCGTCGAACGGTAATGGCGGCACCTTCTTCATCTTCCTAGCTTCTTCTCCTTTCCAACCTCCTTCTCCTCTCTAGGGTTTGTGAGAGATAATGAAAAGGATTTGAGAAGGTTTAGAGGCGTTTATATAAGCTTGGATTAGGGTTTAGTAACCTTATTAGGATTAGGAAAGTCCAGGTATTAGGGAATAGGAAAGTGAGACCCGCAGAGACCCAATTCCAGATCTTTAATTGTACAAGATGGATTGAAATGTACAAATAAAGCTATACAATTGATTAGATCAAGCATAGTATATGTGAAGGCATTCAAGTAAAGAAAGTAAACTTTTTGAAGAATTGCAAGTAATTAGGTATAACATATAACAAGAGACTACATGGAGATCTCACCACGAGATGAAATTCCACTTATCACATGTTTCATTATGCTATTTTCTACTAGAAAGCATTTCAAAACCGTGGACTGATGGGATTCCAACTATAAAGATGGTCCAAACTTTGAAGAATGGTGAGGATTGAAGTTGATGAAGTTTTGAAATCCTTTAATGACATCAAAAAAAGAGTTTATCTGATTCCAAATGCCCATTAACTAATTTGCATTTTTCATATCGTAAGAAAGATATAAATGAATTAAATAGTATTTTTTTTAAATCCAAATAACATAAGTTTAATTCAGGATCAAGATCTATCAGATCAAATATAGATGTGTTAAATAACATTTTTTTAATTTTTAATTTTTATTTTTTTTGCTAAAAATAGTGGAGTAGTTAGATTCAAAGAAACTGGTTGTTAAAACGTGTCACTGAAAAGAAAAAAAAAAAAAAAAAAAAACTCCATTAACGGCATTAGGTCAATTATGATTATTGATATCTCCGGAACACGGTATTAATGGCGTCCATTTTACTGCATTCCAGCTCATGCCTTACACGTGCCGTTATCTAATTGGATTCAAAATTTGCGGTCCTGGACGTTTTCTTGTTTATATATAGCGGCCTCTTGCTGTGAACCTCCTCATTCTTATCATTAAGTTGCTCCTTCTTATAGTTTCCATTTGTTTTCGTGTTTGGTGAAGCCCCTCCTTTTTTCCAAAGGTAATGATCGTAGCCTGGATCTCTCTTTTGTAGTTAGTCTTTAGATTCAGATCTTCATATTCGTATCTGCTTTGATCTGATGGTATGTTTGTCATTATAATTTATTGTAGTGATGAATTCTTCCGTTTGATTTAGTATCTTGGTTGCGCTTGATGAATTATCTTTAGTCTGTGATCGACTTCTGCATTTTTATTGGTTAGATATCCCTTTTTTTTGCCCTAATTTAGTTGTAGGAATTTTTTTTTTTCCGTTCGTCGTTTGGGAAATTTAAGGTTAGAAATTGAGGGATATTTTTACCTTGACGGATTGATCAGTTTTCTTTTGTATTTTTTCAGTTCGTATTTTGCAAATAGTGTTTCGATTCTGTAGTTTAGTCTTTAGATTCAGATCTTCATATTCGTATTTCCCTTGATCTGATGGTATGTTTGTCAGTAGATATTGTTTAGTGTTCAAGAATTTCTTATCTTATACTGGTTTTCGTTATATTCATTGTAGTTATGAATTCTTCCGTTTGGTTTATCATATTCCTTCCGCTTGATGAATTGTCTTTTTTCTGCGATCGATTTCTGCATTCTTATTGGTGAAATATCCCTTTTAGTTTGCCTAATTTAGTTTTAGGAATTTTTTTTTTTCCTTTCGTCGTTTGGGAAATTTAGGGTTGGAAATTGAGTGATTGATCAGTTTTCTTTTGTATTTTTCAGATTTTAGCCGTTCGTTTTTTGCAAATAGTGTTTCGATTCTGTATGCTGTAGGCTCCTTAGATATTTCGTTTGTGTATCATCCGATTCTGCTTTCGGATATTGTCTTGTCTGTCGTCGTAGAGGATTTATAGGTTTTCTCCGCTTCTGACATTCGTTCGTGGGTGTTTTCTTTTTACGCGGATCTTTCGCAAATCTTTGTTTTTCGGTTGCGAAACCTAATATGATTTATGTCTTCCTGGTACGTTATATCTGTCTTTTACAATTTCTTGGTTTTTATTACAGATGCAGATTTTCGTCAAGACCCTCACCGGTAAGACCATCACTCTTGAGGTCGAAAGCTCAGATACCATCGACAACGTTAAGGCTAAGATCCAGGATAAGGAAGGAATCCCTCCGGACCAGCAGCGTTTGATCTTCGCCGGAAAGCAGCTCGAGGACGGTCGTACCCTCGCAGACTACAATATCCAGAAGGAATCGACTCTCCATCTGGTTCTTAGACTCAGGGGTGGAATGCAGATATTCGTTAAGACCCTCACTGGAAAGACCATTACTCTCGAGGTTGAAAGCTCGGACACCATCGATAATGTCAAGGCCAAGATTCAGGATAAGGAAGGTATCCCCCCGGACCAGCAGCGTCTGATCTTTGCCGGAAAGCAGCTCGAGGATGGCCGTACTCTCGCCGACTATAACATCCAGAAGGAGTCCACTCTACACTTGGTGCTTCGGTTGAGAGGTGGCATGCAAATCTTTGTGAAGACTCTCACCGGCAAGACCATCACTTTAGAGGTTGAGAGCTCGGACACCATCGATAACGTGAAAGCCAAGATCCAGGACAAGGAAGGGATCCCCCCAGACCAGCAGCGTTTGATCTTCGCTGGTAAGCAGCTAGAGGATGGCCGTACGCTTGCCGACTATAACATCCAGAAGGAGTCCACTCTCCACTTGGTGCTTCGGTTGAGGGGTGGTATGCAAATCTTCGTTAAGACCCTTACGGGCAAGACTATTACCCTGGAGGTTGAGAGCTCGGACACCATCGATAACGTGAAAGCCAAGATCCAGGACAAGGAGGGCATCCCACCTGACCAGCAGAGGTTGATATTCGCAGGGAAGCAGCTGGAAGATGGGAGGACACTTGCGGATTATAACATCCAAAAGGAGTCGACCCTTCACTTGGTACTCCGTCTTCGTGGTGGGATGCAGATTTTCGTGAAGACCCTGACTGGGAAGACCATCACTTTGGAGGTAGAAAGCTCTGATACGATCGACAACGTGAAGGCAAAAATTCAGGACAAGGAGGGTATTCCTCCTGACCAGCAGCGTCTCATCTTTGCTGGGAAACAGCTTGAGGATGGGCGAACCCTTGCTGACTATAACATTCAGAAGGAATCTACCCTCCACCTGGTCCTCCGTCTTCGTGGTGGTTTCTAAATCTTTTGGAAGTTCTCTGGGAATGATGTCTGATAGTCTGTTCCTATATGATTAATGCATAAATAAGTCCTCGTACAAAGGCATTCTGCAACAATGTTTTGTTTGTTAGTTCAATCTTATTTGGTCGTAAACTTGTAATTAGTTTTTTTAAGGTCGTGGTGCATCTTTGCACACCCCTTTCTCAATTAATCTATATTTTTCTTTGGTTTTCTTTCCTATGATCATCAGTTCACATTTTGGTTTTTCATTGGTTTTTTCTTCCTTTCTGTTACATCATCCCTGGCAACTTGGTATGGACCGTATGGTATACTACTCTACTGGTTTTAGTAATCGTTCTGGCCTTATTGGCATTTACCTGTTTGTTTGTGGTTGACTTTTGTGAACCTGTATGACCCTTTTTCTTGTAAAGAATTGTGCTTCGGAAATTCAAAGTCATTGAGTTTACTTAGGTCTCCTTTGCGTATTATTTCACAATGGTGGTAAGACTTTAGGTTTGATACCTGATACATTGTGGGAAGGGTGTGTTCCAAGCGAGGGCTGAAGCACCTTAGATGGCTATGGATTCTGAGCCCAGGGAGCCATCTTGGAGTAACATGGTATTCGATAAGCCTGAATGGATTGGAGTTCCCACAGACTGAAGTCCGGTTGGATTCGAGCTCTCATAGAGTTAGTCGGATTCGAGCTCTCATAGAGTTATCGGATTCAAGCTCCCATACAGTTAATCGGATTCAAATTGGTTTCAGAATCTAGATTTTTGGAATAAATAATATTTGCTTTCTTCTCTTGTTGGAGCAAGTTCATAGGAGAAGAAAAAGAGTCTGACTCTTATTTCACTCACTTTACCACCACCCACCACTGCCGCCACCCCCACCACCCACCACTGCTACCACCCATCACCCACCACCCACCACCACCATCCATCACTACCACCACCATTTTTTTAGACTTCAGTTGGGGGATATTGTTTATCAAACATGTTTCTGTTCCAAAGATACTTTGTACTCCATATCAGAAATGCGTAATCAAACATGTATTACTCCTAAATAATCCTGGAATATCATGAAGTAGAAATGTAGAGTCCAAATTCTGAATAAGAATCTAGAATTGAGAGCAAAAGTTTTACCAAACATAAGGATGTAAATGGATAGTAAAAAATTTGGCTTCGATTCTAATCCGCGTTCGTTTAGAGAAATCCGTATCCGAAGAATTGGATTCGGATGCGAATTCGGATAGGTGAGATTGGATTCAAAGGCGGATTAGAATATCACTCTAACCGAACGGATATAATACGCTCCGATCACTTTTAGGTAAATTACAATATATAGCTAAATAAATAGGAGTAGTATAGTCAAATAAAAAATGGTTGCATGTAAGTGTTGTATCTGATTCGTGGGAATCCATATTTTGTTATTACATTGAAGTTGAAGGCTTTGAAAGCTCGTCTAAGGTCTTGGGCTAGAAGTAGATTTCCAAACATTGATAGAAATGTATTTCTATCAAAAATTGCTCGAGGATGTTGAAGAGACTGGATGTGGTAGGTTGTAATTCCTTGTGGAAAGATCAGGAAGTGGCTGCAATTCATGAGCATGATGAGGTGTGTATGCTTCAAGAAGCATTATGGGCTGAAAAAAACAGAGTTAATTGGTTAAAGTGTGTAGATCAGAACTCTAAGTTTTTTCATACTTTCGCAAAAGTTAGGAGGAATAAAACTTGATTCGGGAATTAAAACGGGAGGATGGTGTGATTCTGGATAACCAAGAATATATTAAAAATTAGAAAAAAATTTCATCTACCATCCAAGAAGTATATGAAATACAACCTATCATTCACTGGCTTAAGAAAATATCATCTACCACCTAAACTTTTGACACCATTAATCAAAGAGACCCACCGGGTTAGTAAAGTCCCATTAGAAGATGACATCATCACAAATTGAAAATTTTTGGGACAATTATGCCCTTATTGCAATGTTGAAAGACCATTTTACCTTTATACTTATTATCTTAATCCTAAATCTAAAAAACAGTGACTGAGAAGGTGGAAGAGTGGAGAATCATTTTTCCTTGTTTTGGATCCAAATAGTCTCCTGATGACCTTGAAACCAGAAAACTTCGATTGGGGTTTCCAAATGAAGTTGAAACTAGAAAACCTTTTTTTCTGTTTGATTTAAAAAAGAAAACCGTTAAGTTTTCTATTGTCTTCTCTCTTATCTGAAATCATTTCTTGTTGGCTTTCTCTTGTTCTTAAGAACCTGGAAAAACAACAGATGAGATGTTGAGAGAAGGGAGGGAGAATGGAGTGACAACTCATTAGAGAGAGAGAGAGAGAGAGGGAAAGAGTTAGCGAGAGAGAGACGGGGAAGGAGTTAAAGAGAGGGAGAGAGAGAGGGGGAAGTAGTTAGAGAGAGAGAGAGACAAACTTGGTTGGTGACAATTTCTCCAGCTCTGTCTATCACTACAAATCGTTGGTAAACCGTCTACCACGGGGCTTTGTCTGAACTGTTCCTTTCAGATTAGGGGTTCTGATTTCCAATCCCGTGTATTACTTCATTGTTGATTCGTCTGAATCCGCATGATTTGCAGTGATAGACAAATCCATTTATGTCTCTCTCTCACAAGCATTGCAGAATCGTGGGATGTCGCCAGGTGTTCACTCTCCCTCCCTACATTCTCGCTGACGGCATTCTTATTTTAAAGGATTTCGTAGCGGCAGAATAGAAGCATAAGCCGAGGAATCAAAGTCGGATCCCAAATTCTGATCAAATTGGTTGTCGTCGTTCACCGTCTGCCAATATTCTATTTCAGTCGAGACGAAGAAGGTCAATTAGTCATTTTAAAAATTTTCAATTTAAAAGAAGAAAGGTAGAAATGTCTAATTCTATTTTAAGTTTATTCTATCAGTTAAGTGGGGGCGGGTGATATTTTTTGAAACCAGTGGATGGTAGATCGAATTTCATATACTTTTGGGTGGTATATGAAATTTTTTCGAAAAATTATGTATGTTATCCAATATTATGAAAATTTCCACAGAAGAACAGTTGTTTCCACATTTTCGGCATGCATGGAGGTTATCCCTTCTTTGGTGACTGCAGAAGATAATTTATTATTGGACTCAATGCCTTCTGATGATGAGATTAAGACTATGGTTTTCGGCATGGATCAAAATAGCTCTCTAGGTCTTGACGGTTCCCTGGTAAGTTTTTCTGCCTGTGTTGGGATATTGTGGGTAGAGATGTATGTATTGCGATATGTTCCTTTTTTACCCATGGTATGATGAAAAGGGTTAATTGTAATTATATCTCTCTGTTTCCAAAACAAGAAGGAGCCATATATGTTACTCTCAGATTTTCGTCCTATTTGTGTTAGGAATTTTCTATATAAGATTGTTCCTAAACTACTAGCTACGAGATTGGGGAAATTTCTGGGGAATCTGGTGTCAGTAGTGCAGGGTGTTTTTATCAAATGACGTATTATTCATGATAATATTGGTATAGCCTCAGAATTGGTTTCTATCATGCATAGGAGAACTAAGAAAGGTAATGTGGCCTTAAATTTAAAAAGCCTATGATACCGTTCAATGGAGTTTCCTATATGAGGTGTTATTGAAATTCGGATTTACAAATGTTTTTGTGGACTGAGTTAAATCTTTATTGCAATCCGCCAGGTTATCTGTTATGGTCAATAGAGGACCTGTAGGTTTTTTTGGTGCGGAGCGTGGTCGCAGACAGGGAGACCCCTTATCTCCCCTTCTTTTTGTTATTGCAGAATAAGTTCTTTGTAGGGGCTTGCATAAATTGGTGGCCTCTGGTGATATGAAATCTGTCTTTAAGGGTCGTTAGGTTGTGGCTCTAATTCATTTATTGTTTGCAGATGACATATTCATATTTATGAAGGCTAGCATTCACTCGTGTAGAAAAGTGAGGGATCTTTTGGGAGTCCATGAAGCATCTGCAGGTCAGAAAGTTAGTCCCCTTAAGAGCAAGATTTTCTTTTCCAAGGGTGTGTGTCTAGTAGTAGACGTCAGAAAATGATTGATTGCTTGAATTTTGTTCAAGGTTCTTGTTGACACCCTGTCCAGACAGTGCAGTCAGTGTTGTCATTGTTGGCAACCCTAGTAGAGAAAGTGATATGGAGGAGAGAGAGTCTCTGTAGGACTCTCCGTCAGTCAAGCAGCCGAAGAGAATGAAGCTTAGTTGATGAGAAAGTCCAACTGAAGTGGAGAGAAAGAAGAGAGAGAAAATGGAAGAGAGAGAAAGAGGAGAGAGAATGGGTGGGGACCAGGTGGGTCCCACCTTGGGTGGCCAGGCCAGCATGGCAGCCAGCCTAGGCCAACAGGGCCGGTGCCCGTGGCAACAGGCCAGCAGGGCCGGTGCCCGTGGCAACAGGCCAGCAGGGCTTGCGCACAGGCCACGCACAGCATGTCGCACGCAAGGCCATGCTGTGCGCAGAAACATGCCACGCGCAAGGCATGCCGCGCGCAGCAGCATGCCACGCGCAGCAGCATGCCGCGCGTAGAAGCATGCCGCGCGTAAGGCATGCCGCTCGCAAGGCCATGCCGCGCGCAAGGCTTGCTCGGCAGCACCGCGCAGCAGAGCCCCACGCGCAGCAGCATGCCGTGCGTGCGCAGCAAGCCAGCGCCGCGGGCATGCGCAGGGCAGAGGCATGCACGCAACCTGTTCGACGAAATGCCGCAATGAAGAAAAATGTCCGAACCTTACTGGAAAAAAATCGACTTACAGGGCATTACCACACATTCACAGGGGTGTTTTGGTCATTTGAAAAAGAGCATATTCCGTATGGGAGGCTTGGATCAAGCCACGACAGCGAGATTCCAAATGGAGGGCTGTCAAAAATGCGGGATCTGGTATAGCATCAGATTCGCGCAAAGATTCCATCGCGAGGCTTTTGAGTGGCTGGAAGCAAGATTAAATGGTGGTTTGCATCGCACGGGAGTGGATCCCTGATTCGGTGGAGCGCGCACATGATGCGCATGCGCAAAAGATGCGCATCCGATGGATCTCGCAGACTCCGATCTCGGCTGACGCGATGAGGCCAATCGGAGGGTCTAGAGGAGATCCCGCCTTTTGTTTCTTGATCCAACCGCTTGAAGGAGAAGATTCCATCTCCGCCAATCAACGGACGACAACGACGTACGTTGCGTCAGATGCGGCGTCGCTATGGTGCGTCGCTGCGCACCGAATCAAGGCCGGAGATTCCATTTGGAATAATCTCACTGGCTGAACTTCTTTTGGCCATATCTTGGCCGTCCGAGCTCCGATTGAGGTGATTCAAAAACTCACGATTTTCTCTCTCCGAGTAGAATCTGTTAGAACAAAGAAATCAAGGTTTTAGTGGAAAGAGCTGCGGGTTTTAGGGGAAATGGTGCTTTGGATCTCTCTTTGAAGAAAAAAATCACTCTCCACCTTCCTCCTTCTGATACACGAGTATTTGAGCAGTTTGGAGTGAAGTGTGAGTATGAGTGATCGCTTGATGTGAATGATGGTGTGCGAGATGCATTGGAAGAATGCCGGAGTTCCATTCTATTGACGAAGCGTATCTATCACTACTGAAGAGCTTGGAACATCCATTTGGTGAGAACTAATCTTACTGTGATCACGTCGGGAAGGTAATCACGCACACAAATCCTACTTATTGTATCAGAGATATATGGGAAGGGTTTGTAATGATTTATGATATTCATTTTGTATAACCTGTCAAGTGGGTGCTTGACTGGAGTTGGGGTAGGTGCCTCGAGCACAGTTGTAGCTGTGAATGCGATTGATGTTGTAGTATCGGGGTTGTAGGTGCAACCGTAGCATTTCTGTTGTGTATCGGGTATATACGAAACCCTGGTTAGGGTATTGCCCCGTGGAGTAGCCATCACAATGTGTGATTGGTGAACCACGTTATATTGTGTGTCCCATGCATGTGATTGTGATTGTAGAATAGAAGTCTGTGTGCTGCAGGTCTGGGTGTACACACTTGGTAGGCCAAGCCCCTGGTATGGATACCTGTGGGTGGGTGGTTGGTGTGTGAACGAAATGTGTTTGACAGATTGTCTGTGAGAAGATCTCAAGAAATCAGCTCAAGGCAACATAGCACAGTTTGATCAACAGCTCTTGGCAGCAGTGTTCATAGTATCAGGGCAAATTGTTTAGTGGAAAAACTTTTAGTGGCCACTGATTCACCCCCCCCTCTCAGTGTCAACCTGGGACTAACAAGTGGTATCAAAGCTGAGTTTCCAATGGAAGAAGACTGACAGCTTCGGGTAAAGATAAGATTGAGACTGAGATATGGCTACACATGGAGAACATCATGGGCACAGCAGAATTCCAATGTTTGATGGCTCCAACTACAGCATATGGAAAGTCAGGATGGAGGCTTACCTAATTGCACAAGGATATGGGGTATGGCTGGCAGTGGAGAATGGGTACAGGCACACAACTGAAGATATCAGTGATGCTGTTGAGATGAAGAAGAGAGAAAATGAAGCTAAGACTGTCACAACACTTCTAGCCGCACTTTCAAGTAATGAACTTACTAGAGTGATCAGTTGTCCAACATCAAAGGAGATATGGGACAAGCTACAGAGTGTACATGAAGGAGACAGTAAAATCAAGGAGGCTAAATTGTAGATACTGAGATCTCAATTCGAAAGTCTGAGAATGAGTGAAGGTGAGACAATTGAGTTTTACTTGAACAGAGTAAACAAGATCACCAATGCAATCAGAGCATTGGGTGAAGGGTTGAAGGAGATTCATGTGGTTAAGAAGGTGTTGAGGACACTTCCAAAATTGTATAATGCCAAGGTGTCAGCCCTTGAAGAAATTGCCACTTTGGATACATTGACCATAGATGAACTGCATGGTATCTTGACCACTTATGAGATGAGAATGCTTGAGCCAGTGCCAGCTGAGAAGGAAGCTGCTTTTGAAGCCTTTAAAAAATTAAAAATGAAGGAGCCAGTGGAAAGCTCGAAAGCTGATGCAGAGGAGGACACAGATGATTCAGATGATGAGCTCATAGCTTATCTGGCTAACAAACTCAAAAGAGATCTGAGAAGTTCAAAAACAAGTCTTCAATGAGATGTTTCAACTGTGGTGGCTTAGGACACTTTGCCTCTAAGTGCCAGAAAAAGGGTAGAGTGTATGACTCTGATGAAGAAGAGTCCAAAGGAAGCCATGAAAAGAAAGGAAAGAAGAAATTCATTCCAAGAAAGAGAAGTTATCTGTCAAAGCATGATGACTTCTCTGATGAGTCTAAAGATGAAGATGATGATGATATTCTCTTTATGGAAAGACTGGAAGAGACTCCTACAGGGAGTGATACAACAAAAAGGAAAGGTGATAGTGTCAAGAAAAGAATTGAAGATGATGACAATCCAGACCTTGAAGCAGAGTTGCTTTCTGCACTTACTGAGCTCAGGTCAGAAAGAAAGAAGAACAAAAACTTGAATGAGCAACTCAACCAAGCAAAGGAGATAAATGCTGAAATTATAGAAACTCTCAGGAAAGCAAAAATAATTGCTGATGAGCTTGACAATGATCTTACACAAAAGATTTCTGAGTGTAAGAAGCTTGAGGAAGTAATTGTAAGACTTATGGCAGATCTGACCAAGTCTACAAAAACAAAAACTTATGCTGAAGCTACTACAAAAGTCCCTCATGTAACCATTCTAAAGTCAAAAGATAAGAATGTTAGGTTACAGGAAGATGAAGAAAGCAGCAGTTCTGAAGATGAAGACAAGGAGGAAGACAACATCCTTGATGAGATTCTGAGTTACCAGAGATCCTCTCATATTAAATCTAGACTTGGATATACTGAGCAGCTATCTGAGCAGATGAAAGAAAAGGGATCTGCAAGTAATCCCATTATGTTTGTGAAAGAAAAACAGAAGGAGCCACCAGCTATGAGAGCTACTAAAGGCATGAATGATGAAGAGAGCTTCAAGACAGTCAGGCAAGGAAGTCAGAGAAAACAAAGTCAGTTTCAGAGGAATGGTCAGTTTCAGAGAAGCAGGCAGGTACATGGAATCAGATTCAGAGGATACTGTTATGGCTGTAATGCCTATGGACATCGAGTGGCAGAATGTAGAAGACAACAAAGACCTCCAGTGTTCATTGACAAAAATAGATTTGCTCATCTTGCTGATGAGAGAGTAATATGCTATAGATGTGAGAGACTTGGGCATATAGCCAGAAACTGCAAGACAATCCTTCCATCTCAAAGGCAAGCTAAGAGGAAGAAAAGAGAAGATCCTCCAAGAAAACCAATTCAGAGAGAAGAAGAAAATGAAATGGTGAGAAATACAAGAAAGCCAATTACAGTGAAAGACAAGGCTACATGGGTGGAAAAACCACAGAAGAAAGGGAACAATTCCTTGTTGGTGCAAGCAGCACTTAAAGCAAACAAAGGAAAACAATCTCCATGGATTCTTGATAGTGGATGCTCAACACATATGACTGGCAACAAAGAAAAATTCACAAGCCTTGATGCTGCAGAAGGAGGAACTGTGAAGTTTGGAAACAATGAAGGTGCCAGAGTTGAAGGAAGAGGTTCAGTGAACTTTAACAATGGGAAGATAAAGTCCCACAATGTTTTGTACGTTAATGGGTTGAAACATAATCTACTCAGTGTGAGTCAGATATGTGATCAAGGACATGAGATCACTTTCAACAATGAAGGTTTTGTTGTTCACAGGGTTGGAACAGGAAAGGCAGTGGCTGCTGGTGAAAGAACAGTTGGAAATCTGTATGTGTTGACAGATGCCATCAACAAGTGCATGATAACTCAAGAAGATGAAAATTGATTGTGGCATAGAAGAATGGGACACATTCACTTCAAAAATCTAACTAAAATTAGCAAGGAGCAAGCAGTGAGAGATCTTCCCATCATAAAGACTCCAGAGAGCCATGTATGTGGTTCATGTCAGAAGGGCAAGCAGGCAAGAGCTACTTATAAATAAAAGGAGTACCATTCAAGTAAACCACTTGACTTGATACACAGAGACTTGTTTGGACCAATGAGAACACATGCCATAGGAGGTGAGAGATACTTCATCCTATTTATAGATGAGTATTCTAGAATGACCTGGGTGATGTTTCTGAAGGACAAAACTGAAGCTCTTGACAAGTTCAAAGCATTCAATAAGAGACAGGAAACACAATCAAGTGTTTAAGGTCTGATCAAGGCAAAGAATTTACATGGAGTGAATTCTCAAACTTCTGCAGTGAAAGTGGAATCAGAATTCAATACTCAGCAGCCAGAACACCTCAACAAAATGGAGTGGTTGAAAGGAAGAACAGAACAGTGCAAGAAATGGCTAGAACTATGTTGGCAGAGAATAACATAGCAACGAATTTCTGGAGAGAAGGTATCTATACTGCAGTGCATATCACTAACAGATGTCTTCTAAGGCCTAATGAGAACAAAACACCTTATGAATTATGGTTTGGGAGGAAAGCTACAGTGAAGTATCTCAGGGTCTTTGGTTCTAAGTGTTACATCAAGCGAAAGGAAGAAAATCTTGGCAAATTTGATGACAGAGCTGATGAGGGCATATTTCTTGGGTACTCCTTCAAAAGTAAGGCATACAGGTGCTACAACAAGAGACTAGGAAGAATTGTTGAGAGCTCAGATGTGAAGATTGATAAGAATGTAGGGAATCAAAAGGAGACTGAACCAAAATGGTCCATTCTTGAAGAACTTGATGAAGATGACACTCTATCAATTGACAAAGGGCAACAAGATGAAGAAGAATCTGAAGTGCAAGAGATTCATAATGAAGTGCAGAGAGATGGCAGACCAAAAGATAACAAATGGTTGAGAATTCACCCTAATCATCAAGTGATAGGAGATCCAAATGCAGGCATTGAAACCAGAAGGATGAAAGCTACCACTTATTCATTATTGTCTGAGATAGAGCTTAAAACTGTGCATGAGGCTAGCAATGATGAATCTTGGTTGAAAGCTATGAATGATGAGCTTGACCAAATTGAAAAGAACAACACTTGGGAGCTAGTTCCTAGACCAGCAGACAAGAATGTGATTGGCACAAAGTGGGTTTTCAGGAACAAATTAAATGAAGAAGGCCAGGTTGTGAGAAACAAGGCCAGACTTGTATGCAAAGGATATGCTCAAGTAGAAGGAATTGATTTTGATGAGACTTTTGCACCTGTGGCAAGGCTGGAGTCTATCAGAATGTTCTTAGCATTAGCTGTACACAGAGGATTCAAGGTTTATCAAATGGATGTGAAATCTGCATTCTTGAATGACAATTCAGAAGAGGAAGTGTACACTGAGCAACCTGAAGGGTTCCAACTCAGCAATGATGAAGATATGGTATGCAAGTTGAAGAATGCTCTATATGGGTTGAAGCAAGCTCCAAGAGCGTGGTATGAAAGGCTTGATACATATCTGCATAAGTTGGGTCTACGAAGAGAAGTTGTGGACAGCAACCTATATGTCATGACAAAAGACAGCAGTCAACTGGTAGTTGTGGTCTATGTAGATGACATCATCTTTGGGGGGCACTGTGAGAAGCTTTGCAAGCAGTTTGCTGAGAAGATGAGAACAGAGTTTGAGATGTCTATGCTTGGAGAGATGTCCTACTTTCTGGGGCTGCAAATTCATCAAAGAGAAAATGGCATCTTCATTTCTCAAATGAAGTATACCAAGGAAATGTTGAAGAAATTTGTGATGGAGGACTGTAAACCAGTGGGGACACCAATGACAGTGAATATCAAGTTGAGTTCAGAAGATGATTCTCCAACAGTTGATCAGACATTGTATAGGTCAATGATTGGCAGTTTACTATATTTGACAGCTTCAAGACCTGATATTCAGCAAGCAATATGCCTGGTGGCCAGATTTCAAGCGTGTCCAAAGGAGACTCATCTGATGGCAGTGAAGCGAATACTCAGATATCTGAAAGGCACAAAAGACTATGGTTTGTGGTATCCAAAGATTGGAAGTTTCACTTTGACAGTATTTTCAGATGCAGACTGGGCTGGTAGCATTGATGACAGAAAGAGCACTAGTGGTGGTGCATTCTTTTTGGGAGAGAGCATAGTAGCATGGCACAGCAAGAAACAGGAGTCTGTCTCCTTATCTACAGCAGAGGCAGAGTATATTGCAGCAGCCGCTACATGCACTCAGGTAATCTGGATGAAAAGACAGATGTCAGACTTCAGTGTTATACGTGAAGAACCAGTGGTCATCAAATGTGATAACATGAGTGCCATCAACATATCCAAGAATCCTGTGCAACACTCAAGGATCAAGCATATTGACATCAGATATCATTATTTGAAGGAGAAAGTGCTTGAAGGGGAAGTGAGAATGGACTTTGTTCCTACAGCAGATCAAGTGGCAGACATCTTCACCAAGGCTCTTCCAAAAGACTCTTTTGAGAAACTCAGAGCTCAGCTAGGAGTAGTGACTTTGAGCACATTGCAGATGGCAGATATGTAGGGGGAGTTGCTGACTACATAGCATCATCTTTTATCTGTAGGATTGGAAAGATGCGGTGGGCACTCCTACAGGTGAGGCTTTGTAGGGGGAGTTGATATTAAGGGGGAGCTCATTCAACCTTTGGGACTAATTGTCAAAGGGGGAGAAGATAGCATGGATGGGGAGTTTTGAGTTTTGTTGCCAACAATTCCAAAGGGGGAGATTGTTGACACCCTGTCCAGACAGTGCAGTTAGTGTTGTCATTATTGGCAACCCTAGCAGAGAAAGTGATATGGAGGAGATAGTATCTGTAGGACTCTCCGTCAGTCAAGCAGCCGAAGAGAATGAAGCTTAGTTGATGAGAAAGTCCAACTGAAGTGGAGAGAAAGAAGAGAGAGAAAGAAGAGAGAGAAAGAAGAGAGAGAATGGGTGGGGACCAAGTGGGTCCCACCTTGGGTGGCCAGGCTAGCATGGCAGCCAGCCTAGGCCAGCAGGGCCGGTGCCCGTGGCAATAGGCCAGCAGGGCTTGAGCACAGGCCACGCACAGCATGCCGCGCGCAAGGCCATGCCGCGCGCAGCAGCATGCCGCGCGCAAGGCCATGTCGCGCGCAGCAGCATGCCACGCGCAGCAGCATGCCGCGCGCAGAAGCATACCGCGCGCAAGGCATGCCGCTCGCAAGGCCATGCCGTGCGCAAGGCTTGCTCGGCAGCACCGCGCAGCAGAGCCCCGTGCGCAACAGCATGTTGCGCGCGCGCAGCAAGCCAGCGCCGCGCGCATGCGCAGGGCAGAGGCATGCACACAACCTGTTCGACGAAATGCCGCAATGAAGAAAAATGTCCGAACCTTACTGGAAAAAAATCGACTTACAGGGCATTACCACACATTCACAGGGGTATTTTGGTCTCTTTTGCTGGTAGAGTGGAGTTAGTTTGATCTATTCTTAGTAGTTCATTCCTGCACTCTTTCCATGTCTACAAATGGCCAAGAGCTCTTTCTTATTAAATCTGCAGAATGTTTGATGATAAACTTTGTTTGGACTGGTGATCCAAACAAAAAAGAAAAGTGTGGTAGTGTAATGGGAAGTAATTTGTTCCCCTAAGAAAGAAGGGGGTCTCGGAATTAGACAGTTGACTGTTATGAATGAGGCCTTATTATGTAAGATTGCTTGGAAGGTAAAGTCTGAAAGCTCTCCTTATGCTGATTTTATTAGGGGTCACTACTTCACAAAAGAAAGTTTCACAAGAACTCCTCAATGTATCTCTCCAGTTTGGAGAAGTGTTAAGAAGATCTGGGATTGGACTTCTAAACACACTTGATGGGTGGTGGGAGATGGTAAAAACATCAATATTAGGACTGACCATTGGGCGAGTAATGAGACCTGGCTAGGGCGGATTGGAGTTGGGATGAATGTGGTGAAAGGAAAAGATTGTACCCTTGCTATTTCTATTGAGGATGGTTACTGGAAGATGCCTCATGTGACAAATCCAGCTATTCATGCTCTATTTATCGATGCTAGCAAAATTCCGTTGAGAACTGGTTCACAAGATTCTATTATTTAGTCGGGTGATGTATCTGGGAAGTTATCTATCAAATCTATTTGGAGTCTTATGCATTCAAGTAAACCTATTTCAAGCTAGGCCTCATCAGTTTGGAATAAAGGTATGACTCCGAACTTATCTTGCTTTGCTTGGCATTGGTGTTGGAAAAGAATACCTACTGATGATTTGGTTCGGCGAAATGGTGTGGTGATAGTATCTTGTTGTAGCCTTTGTAAGAAAGATGTGGAATCTGCAAATCATTTATTTTGCCCCTGTGCTGTTATTAGCTCGGTTTGGAATGAGGTGAGCAAAAGCTTAGAGTGCTCTATTCCTAAGTTCTCATCTTGTGAGGAGATGCTAGCTTGGTGGCTAAGAAAGCTGGGTGTTTATGGATGCTGTAACCTATGGACTGGTATATTTTTTACTACATTGCATAATATATGGAGAGCTCAAAATGACGCATATCATAAAAATATTAGGGTTTCTACTAACACTCTATGGAAGAGAATTAAAAATGGTTGCAAGCATATTTCTATTTGCAATCCATTTATAATCAAATCCATGCATGGTTGACTTTAGATTGGCTCAGTTGTTCTCTCTTGTGACAAAGCCGAAGAAACTTCAGATTATTTTGAAATTATTTTGGAACCTACCTCCTATGGAGTGGTGCAAAATCAATTATGACGGGTGCAGTCTGGGAACCCTGGTGTAGCTGGTGCAAGTGGAGTAATTTGGGTGTCCAAATCGTCTCCTATGCGTACGGGCATAGGAGATGCGGCGGAGACCGTCGGATGGCTGCCACGTGGAAACGCGGTCATCCGACGGTGTTGATGTAAAGTGATGTATAGAGACGTCCGAATCGGCGTAACAGTGGAAAAAAATCCATTTTGAAATTCGGACCATGGCAGACTAAAATGCAACACAATTTTCTGGCATTTTCAGACGCGTGAGAGAGGAGAGAAGATGGAGGAGAAGACGAGAGAGAGTAGAGAGGGGAAAAGAGGAATCGCCGAAGCAGAAGGAGGAGAAGATCGCCGAAGCAGAAGGAGGACGCGTGAGAGAGGAGAGGGGAAAAGAGGTGAAGGCGTCCGAAGCAGAAGGAGGAGAAGACGAGAGAGAGAGGAGAGGGGAAACAGCCAAGATCGAAGTTATCTAAAAACTTCATTTTTATCACCACCATAACGAAACCCTATTGCACTATATCGTATGATTGTGGACATCCAACTTCGTAACAGCAGCAGGAGGGTGGTTTTTGCAATTCAAACCCCGAACAGTTTCACAACATGACAGAATTTGATCATATAATGTTCCTTTCTTCAATAGAACGTTTGGTTAAGGCTGACCAAATCATGAACTCAATCATGAACTCTGATGTTATTCTGATGGCCAACACCTTAGCACCAAATTGTCAAGCAAATTTCATAGAGCAATTGGAGAGGAATTCATTTTAAAAAAAATGCATCTTCAACCTTCAGAATCAAACACAAGAAATTGACATTAACTTCTGCAATCTGATCGAGATTCAAGAAAAGAACAAACTTTAAACAGCCTTCACTGTACTACTTTTGGCTGTCAATAGTTTGAAATACTTTTTATCTTGTTGAAGAATTTAAAATTTATGAATCAAACCATCTGAAACTCCATCTCCCACCCCCATATCTAGACAAAGAATCTCACTAAAACGTGTCTCTGTTCATCCATAATATCCTTCATATCAGTTAGAAAATAACCATTCTCCCCACGGATGGAAAGTAGATGACTAATCCACAGGACTCCTTAGTTGCCAAATGAAAATGATGCGTTAACCAAGTTTCTTTCACCTAAAAATCAAATAGCTGATTAAATGTACCCTGGTTTGGTAGCAACCTACATCCTTTAATCATTCTGAAGCTACTTTATCCTTGTGTATGAGTTCAGCCTCAGAGACTAGAAATGAAGACAACGTACAAGATTAATGCTATTGTTTCCTTTGGCTAATCCAGTATCCAACCAAGCTTGAACTCATTCTTTTGAGACACAATTAGTTCTCTTAGTACTCATGGATTCAAATTGTCTCCTCCCTGTACTTCAGGGAGGAGGGGCGGCGACCCCAGTGGATGGTCGCCACGTGGGGGTCGGATGAATCCAACTCCTCTGTTCGAGCCGACACTCCCTTTTCGGCTCGGCTTGTTGGCTCAGACGGAGGGGTCGGATGAATCCGACCCCCACGTGGCGACCATCCACTGGAGTCGCCGCCCCGCCTCCCCAACTACTGGGATGAGACGATGTGGATCCTAGTACTCATAGAACATGTACAGAACAGAAAGTTTCATATTGCATATTTCAGAACATATTCTAGCACTTGACATGACAGACACAGACATTGCATCTCCTCCATCTTGAATGAAACTCACACTTCGGCGACTCCTCTTTTCCCCTCTCCTCTCTCTCTCTCTCTCTCTCTCGTCTTCTCCTTCTTCTTCTCTCCTCTCTCACGGGTCTGAAAATGCCTGAAAATTGCGTTGCATTTCAGTCTGCCATGGTCCGAATTTCAAAATGGGTTTTTTTCCACTGTTGCGCCGATTCAGATGTCTCTATACATCACTTTACATCAACACCGTTGGATGATCGCGTTTCCACGTGGTGGCCATCCGACGGTCTCCGCCGCGTCTCCTATGCCCGTACGCATAGGAGACGATTCCGACGCGTAATTTGGTTACCAAATGGTGCAGTGGTATTTGCATTCTCAGAATGACTGACTGAGAGTTTACACAAATTACATTGCAGAGTTTAAACCAGTTTTAGGTTTGATTGCAGCAGTTCGGATGGGGTTCTACAATATTTGGTTTGAGGCTGATGCTAGCTCTAATTTGGGAGTTTTTCAATTGGATAATGTTCCCTGGATTGTTTGACAAGAATGGATGGCTTTGAAATCTGACCTATCTTTTTGTAAAGTTCGTTTCTCTCACCATTGTAGAGAAGTAAACCAAGTTGTTGACAAGCTTGCAAAGATTGCTGCTCGTGAGAGGCGATCACAAAATTGGAATTCATGTCCTTCTTTTGTGGTGCGTGAGGCAGTTTGGGATGCTTCCTACCTTCCTCATTTCTGCCATTTTCGTTTCTAGTAATTTGGATTTTTGTTTTATCCACCTGAGACGCCCCTACTGATGACAATGCTGAAAGTGGGGGTTTCATCCTATTAAGGTGTTTTGTAATTTATTTTAGAAAAAATTTCATCTACACCCCATCAAAGATTGTTAACATCATCTACACCCATAAGAATGCAGAAACATCACCTAGGTCTAGTTAACTGACCGAAATCACTAAAATTGTTAAAATACAGTTTTACCCTTCATTTTTATATTTTATCCTTTTAATTTTAAAAAACTTAAAAGATTTATTCCAAACAACCTTCTTCTCCGGCGACGTGAAGATTTTTCCGGTAATGTGAGCTTGAGACAAAATCTATGGAAATAGCAAAATGTATCCAAAAATTTCAAAGGCAGTACCTATTGAGGAGAGATGCGGACTTCGCCCACAATAACAAGATTACAACCAGAAGAAATAGCACATGAGCGACAAGAGACAACGGACTATATCCAGCCCGTTCGAACAAGAACCAAAAGGCAGTCACTATTACTAGCGGCCAAGCCCCTGCACTCCATCGTTTCCACAATATCGCGTCGGCAACTACAGAACCCATTACTGTAATGACGCAGAAAATGAAGGCGGTTCTTAGAAGAGATGTTGAGTCTACTTCCATGCTGTTCCGTTTCAATGGATTTTTGGGAATCTGAGAATAGAGTTTCTCTGTAAAAATTATAATGACGCAGAAAATGAAGGCGGTTATTAGCAGGATGTTGTCTATTGGGGCTCCGATTTCCGTCGAGGATGATGATGTGGAGTTCTCGTTTGCTATGGAGTACGATGGCCCTCCTATTTCTTATAAACTTCCACGAGCTACTCCTATCGATAACAAATGGATTCCAACTGCTGCAGTGGTTGCCCCTGCTTCGTTGTCCGATAGAGTGTCCTTACCAGTTGTCCAGCCACTCCTCTCATCAGATCCTCTGAAGAAGAAACTGTCCGAAGACCTAACCCGTGGTTTTGAAGCTGACGTTTCGCCCGGATCTTGTAATGGTAGTCTTCGAAATAGAGGAGGTAACCTCTCAAATATCAAAATGGTATATTGGTCTTTTCAAACTACAAAAAGGGTATTCTCGTTCGTCAAAAATTTCAATCCACCTGACGTCAGCATCTAACGGGAATCAACTGACGGAGTGGACTTCTTTGATTACCACAGCCAAAGTTAGTGGACCTAGGTGATGTTTCGGCATTCTTGTGGGTGTAGATGATGTTAACGATCTTTGATGGGGTGTAGATGAAATTTTTTCTTTATTTTATTTTTTGCTAGAAATCCAAAGTATATTAATGAAGAAAAAGAAAAGAAAAAGCCTTAATAGGATCTAAAACCCCCACCTTCGGCATTGCCATCAGTAGGGGCCAACCCAGGCATACAAACTCTAATGAAAATGAAATCTAGGCATGTGGGAAGCATCTCTAGATACAAAATCAGGACAGACATTCCAACTTGATGATCTTCATCTAGATGGGGCTGCCTTCTTGGCAAGCTTGTTAGCCACAACATTAGTCTCTCTAAAGTAGTGAGTGTAATGAATACAACAGCCAATCAAGTCTGATTGGATAGCTCTCCATTCTTGCAGAAATGGCCAAGGGATTTTCTTTGATAGAAGAGCATGCACCACAGAAATAGAATCCGATTCTATCCAAATTTGACGGAATCCTAAATTGCATGCAATTCGAACTCCAAGCAATGCAACTTTTATCTCTGTATAATAATTTGTTGTAATGCCAAGAAATTTTGCATAGGCCGAAAGAACCTGACCTCTATGTGATCTTATGACACCTCCTGCGCCAGCTACCCAGGATTTCCAAGACTGGAGCCATCACAATTTACTTTGCACCAATCAATTATAGGAGGCTGCCAGTGAATCTTAGTGATAACCCATATCCTTCCCGTCCCCTTTACAAGAGAAAGGAAGTTAGCAATTCTCAAATCAGCAGCAGACTTCACGGCACAAGGCTGACGAATGGAAAAATCCTTACCGCCAGATTTAATCACTTTTCATGCACTGACTGATGTTGGCCATATATTATTGTGAATTGCTTGATTTCGATTTCTCCAGATAGAATGAACTATTATAAATAGGAGACTTTTCCATAAAGGTGGAAATGATACAAATTTCCTTTTTCTTAGCCACCAAAGAAGTAACTCTCCACAATCGGCCATAGGAGGGATTATAACACCATAATAGTATCCAATTTTGCTCCATAGACCACGAGTAAAATCACATCTACAAAAAAGATGGTTAGTCAAATCTTCTACTTTCCTACAAAGAGGACATCGAGAAACAAGTTGAACTCTTTTATGCTTCACATGATCATCAGTCGGAATTTTGTTTTAACACCATTTCTAAGCTATCGATGATAAACTTACCATCTTCAAGCTGTCCATGATGAACTTGAAGTAAAACCTTTTCCCCACACCACTGAAGCCCATGCTGGTTTTGTATCTTATTATTTCCATTATTAATATATTCTTTCGGGATTCTTAGTAAAAAAGAAAAAAAAAACGTGTAAGTGTTGTTCAGTTACTGTTTTCTTAAAAGATGGGAGTTTGATTTTGACCAAAGAGAAAAAAAAAAGAGATGGAGTGACGTTTCGTCTCTCACGCAGGTAAAGTTGACTTTCTCTTAGGAAAGTGAAAAGACAGGGTTTGTCTCTAATAATTAAAAGAAAGTACAACGTTGGGAGAAGAAGAAGCTTCAAGAAAAAGATACGAGCCATGGTGGACCGGTGGTGACGAAGACGGGGTGATCGCAACTATGATAATCATGGTGATTGCCATTCAAATTGGAGAAACTAGGGTCAAATGAGGATTTTTCGCCTGAGACAAGAGACGCATCTATTCTTTCCATTCCATTGGGGTACAACCCCCCCCCCATTCTCTCTCTCTCTCTCTCTCACCTACTCTTCCACCCCCCCCCCTCTCTCTCTCTCACCTACTCTTCCATGGTCTGAGATCGATCAAAGTCATCAGACGTCATTAGGATTAGAACTAAAGAAATGCTAATGATTTCTATTGGATGTTTTATGAAGTAAGATGGATATTTCAGACTTTCACAATTCTTCATTCTAAACAATGATCCGTTCTTTTCTTTGTTTTTTCCCATTGCTTTTACTCCTATTTTTGTTCTAAGCTTCAAAAATGAGTGGTCTTTTAAAGAAAATTTATTCTCATTTTCATGTTTGCTGTTTGTTAAGCATTGTACCAGAATGCTAATTTGATTTGCAATTTAAGCTTCTGGAAAGCAAACATAATGGGGACGAAGATGGAAACTAAAATGCTGTTTCAATTTAGTTCGGATTCGAATAGGATTTTAATAGGAAATCCGGTTAAAATTTGAATTCGAAATCAACTTCAAATTTAATTTTTATAAATCCGTCGGATGAGGAGACGGATCCGAACATGGTGATAAGAAGTCGGATTCGAATTCGGATAATAGAGTATCCATGCAGAATCCAATCCGTTTACATCTCTAATCAAACAGGGCCTTAGTGTTGGATTCTAATAAACCTCGGAACTCTAACCTTAGACAATGGACGGATTTCTATAGTGGAGGTCCGGAAGTAGGTCCTGAAGGAGGTCTGGTCACTCAACCCATTCAACCGGACATGACCTAATCTCATACCAGCCTTTTAAAGGTCCGGTCACACTACTATGCAACCGGACACGTTTTGAGAGCCTCTGGGTAGGTCTGGTCGCAGGACCGGTTGCACCTCTATGCAACCGGAGTTGCTGCCGGACCCTTCCAGAAAGTTCCCTAGCTAGACTGGTCCAAGGTATTGGACGTAGCCTCCAATCGAACACTCCTTGAGGGGCTATAATCCATTGGTTACTAGTGTAATGAGATTGTATCACATTTAAGTGTAACGTGAACGAGAGAGGTCGAGCTTCCGTGGTACAGAGAGTTTATATTTCCTAATTGACAGGTGAGGGACATAAACCATGAATCCTTTTAGTATGTTTTGATTTAACTTGCTTATTTGTGTTGCACTTAGTTATGTATGACATGTCGGCCAATATCTGTATTATTTCATACATGTGCATTATATCTCAATGTTGTGATTGCGTGACATCTGTTTAATCTGTGTGGAGGACAGGATGAGGTTGAGGACTGCGGAACTGGTTTGCCACATGGGCACTAGTTTGCATTGCCAATTACTTTAGCGATTTGATAGCGTTCAGGATAGGGTGAACGAACGGTTTGGGATCTCTATTGGGATACGATCGTAGATGCACATTGTATAACATATAGGATTGGTTAGTGGTAGAATTTCCTATATTTGTAACCCTAGCCAATAGAAAGTTAGGTACTGGTGTGGGTTGGGGTTGAGGGGGTACCTTGGCGATGTTCGTTGAAGGGTCATCAGTTGAGGCTCGTGCATTAAACCTTGGATATATATATATATATACTCATGCATTATTGTTTGCTTGACTTTATGTTTCTCATTGAGCTCGTGTAGGAGAGCTCATCCCACGTACATTTCTATCTTTAGATGATACTGCAGGTCTTACAGTGTCTAATTATGTTATTGCTCCCACCATCTCCAGCTTGGCTGGATTGGATGTGCAGGCGACTAAGGAAGAGGACCATAGTGCAACCTGCAAATGTGATGCCTGTTTTTTTTACTAGTCGGCATGTCACAACCGTTTCAGTTTTTATTTGCCCACAAGGCCTTTTACACCAATTTTATGTTGTTGGAATATACGAAGGTTTGGGATATTTAATTATGTTTTGGATTAGTTGTTGTTGCTGCACTGAATTGGATGGTCCTTAGCTCGCTAAAATTCCTGCACAAGGATGAAAAGAAAATATCGTTGTGATATTCGGATTGGGTAACCCTCAAACCACTCCAATGCCTAAGTAAATTCTGGTGTGCAATCAGTATGGAACAGGCACAAGTGCGGACTGTTCATTTGTCAAAGAGGATTTAGACAATTATCATTACTAGGGTTTTGAGAGTAGAATTCAGTGTCTTTTACCTTCGCGAATTCGGAATTTATAAGCTTGGAGTAATCAGACATGACATCCACCTATTAAGGCAAGAGAGCGGTATTAAGGGTGTGAATCTGGCCCCGAATAGGGGAAACCAACTAGGTTCCCCTAATTGGGCCATATCATGGATCACATGATCTATTTCCTCATATCTGCTGTACGAGGTCGATTCCTTGATCTGGTTAGGATATGGGCATTCCTTATCGGGCTTGATGAATATCTTCTCAAGATACCCTGTTAGATAAGGTTAACAATTGATCCATGTTAGCTTTCCAAGTTTGTGCTTGGTCCCTTCATATTGCCGAGTACGTGCTCGGTCTCTTCACACTGTCGGGTACATGCTCGGTCTCTTCACACTGTCGAGTACGTGCTCGGTCTCTTCACACGTGTATCATATTGTTGGTGGTAGGGTGTTTCCCCATAATAGTTGTGTTAACCTGAATTATTAAGTCCTTTCATATCTCTGCAGGCTCGGTTGCTAACAGTTGCATAAATGTTATTCCCCATATGATTCTTGTTAAAGAGAATGAGGTGTTAGATAAGTGTTAGATGCAATACCATCTAATGATGAGATCAAATGTATTATATTTTCCATGAGTCAAAGCAATGCTCCAGGACCGGATAGATACTCTGGTAAGTTTTATCATTCCTATTGGGATATTGTTGGAAGAGATGTTTGTGCAATTGTCAAATCTTTTTTTTTATTGATGACAAGGTTCCAAATGGAGTAAATACTAATTTTATTACTCTGATCCCAAAAAAGAAAGGAGCTATGAAGTTATCTGAATTCACACCAATCTGTGTTGGCAATTTTATGTATAAAATCATTCCAAAATTGTTGGCTACTAGATTGGGTGGTTTTTGTGGATCGTATTATATCCGAGGAGCAAGGGGGTTTTGTGAAAGGAAGAGTGATTCACAATAATATTGGAATGGCTTCGGAGCTAGTCACCCTTATGCACAAGAAATCAAAAATAGGAAGCATGGCTTTAAAACTGGATATTCAAAAAGCGTATGATACACTGGAGTGGGAATTTCTGTATGCAGTGTTAAAGAAATTTGGGTTTTCAGATAAATTCATTTCTAGAGTGGCTTCTTTAGTCCAGTCGGCTAGAATGAGTATTATGTTTAATGGTAGCCTATTGGCTTCTTCAAAGCTGAGAGAGGACTTCGTCAGGGAGATCCTCTTTCCCCACTGTTATTTATCATTGTTGAAGAAGTGACATGCAGAAGTATTAAAAAGCTGGCTCAGGAAGGATGGATTGAACCAGTTTTCAAAGGAAGAGCGGTGACATCCCTTACTCAGCTTATGCTTGCAGATGATGTTTTTGTCTTTATGAAAGCAAAGCTAAGCTCAGTAAGGAAGTTTATGCATATGCTGGAATGCTACCAGACTTTCAGTGGTCAGTCCATTAACCCTACCAAAAGTAAAGTGTTTTTTTTTTCTATTATGGTGTCTAGTAGCAGTAAAGATAGTATCCTTCAGAGGTTCCATTTCAGCCAAGGCTTCTTCCCAACAAAGTATCTTGGTGTGGAGCTTTTTTAAAGAAAGAGTACTTTAGCCCAGTACTTGATAGGTTTAAGCAAAAATTCTTTGCTTGAAAGGGCCATCTCTTGTCATATGCAGGAAGAGTGGAGCAAGTAAGAATGATTTTGTGTAGTTCCTTCCTTCACTCCTTTGCAGTATATAAATGGCTAATGGCATGATAAAAATTGTAGAAGAGTGGATGAGAAATTTCATATGGTCAGGAGATCCTGAAGTAAGGAAATTTGTGGTTGTAAAATGGGATATGATATGTCGACCGAATATGGAAGGGGGATTAGGGATTCAAAGGCTGAAGGATATTAATGATGCTATGTTAGCAAGGATGGTTTGGTCAATGTAAACGGAAGACCCTGCTTACTCTAGTTTATGAGAGGGCACTATATAGGTGCTAATGGGCTCATTCGAAGACAAGTTGTAGAATCACCTGTGTGGACCAGCGTTAAAAAGCTATGGAATTGGACAGCGAAGCACACTTGCTAGATTGTTAGGAATAGTGCCAAAATCGATTTATGGCGTGATAAGTGGATTAGGGACTTCAGCTTGCGAAAAAGCTTCAAATAGATACTAGAAGTTTGAAGGTTGGGGATTGTCCCGTCTCTAGATTTTTCAATAATGGCAAATGGGTATGGACGGATGTGGAGTCACAAACCTTGAGATATTGGTTCTCTGAAGCATTAAGGATAGCCTTGGGGAAGGATGCTAAGGATGAAGTTTTGTGGAAGGGTGAACAGAATGGAAAGTTCTCTGTTCGGTCTACTTGGGAAATGAGAAGAACTCATTTTCAGAAGTCATCTTGGGCATCTTCAGTGTGGAGCAGCAATTTACTGCCACATGATGCTTTCTTTGCATGGCATTGGAACCATGATAAATTACCATTAGAGGATACCTTAAGATCTAAGTCGATTCAGCTAGCATCAAGGTGCTATCTTTGCCATGAAGAAGAAGAAGAAAATCGAACACTTCTGTTCCTTTTGTGTAAAGTGACTATAATGGTGTGGAAGAATGTGCTGGATTGGTTTGGTTTCAGTTGGAGAGACTGGAATGCGTTGGACTTATTTCAACAGTGGTGGAGAATGGTGGAGAAGGAAGAATAGGATTGCCGACCTCAAGCAGGTATGGAAGAATTTATTCTATTTCATCCTATCGGTTATTTGGAAATCCAGAAATAAAGCATGTTTTGATAATTGCCAAATAAGGGTTTCTTGCATAAGGCTCTAATTGAGGCCAAATGTCGAGATTTAGCACTTTTGGCATCATGTGTAGTGACTACAATGAGGGAACTTCAACTTGTTCGGCAATTGAGGCTGACTTGTACTCGAAGAAAATAATACAGGATTATTGAGCTATTTTGGTATCCACCGGTACAAACGTAGTGCAAAATATATGTTGATGGGTGTGTTAGATTTATGGGCTTTATTAATTATTAAACTAGTCAATTAGTGGGAGTTTGATTGACACGGTATAAATCGATTTGGTTGGTTCGCCACTGGTTTGAGATTGATAACCCTAATTCTATTATGGGAAGGAATTAGGGGTTATGGCAGTATTTATCTATAAATACTGATCAGAGTCCCCACAGCCATAGTTAATGAAATAATTCTCTCTGCACCCATTAGCAAGAGAACTGGGATCCCTCAAGGCTGTGGAAGACCGTGATCGAAGGATCAAGATCAAAGTTTCAACCTTGAAGTAGGAGATCAAACATCATTACAGGTATGTGATTAACTTTAGATTTTCTCTACCATTGTGTTCTTTGAGATCTGTAGGATATTAAAATCTAACAGTTGGTATCAGAGCTAGACCTACAGACCTAGAATCAATGGTAGAACATTGCATACATCTCTATCTATGTTTTTGATTAGAAGATTTGAATATTTTTCAACTCAATCGAACGAATATGGTTAAATCATGTTTGTATCAAACAAAATTTTTTTTTTCACCGGTGAAAGTTTATAATTTTTATATCAAATTAAAGATCTCGTCGAGACGGTCACGATGATATAAATTTCGTGGCCGTCCGACGTAGGTAGCGCTCTAACGCGCCGCCGGCAGCAGAGAGTGAGATCTACTCGCTGGAAAGAGAAAAAAAAAATTGTCAGCCGCCGCGACTTGAAAACCCTAACGAGTCGACTCGGCGAGTAGACCCGTGGATCAACCGGGTACACGTGCGGGTCGAACGTGTGCCCGGATGTGTGACCCATAACCCGGTTAACCGACCCGAATCCGGCAGTTCTGACCTGGACAATGACCCATTGACCCGACCCATAAACCGAAAACATAACTCGGTTAACCGACCCGTATCCGGTAGTTCTGCCCTGGGGTCATGGCCCATTGACCCGACCCATAAATCGAAAACGCGACCCGATACCCGACCCGATAACCTAGAAAACCGGTTCAGTTCGGTTTTAGTTTGTTCCGGTTCGGTTCACTTCAGACCGGACCTCTTTATTCGGTTTGCGGTTCAACCCATTCCAGAGAGTGAGTTCACGCGCCTATTAAATAGGCGCGTGAGGGCGCATGACAGGTCCGATCGACCTGCGGTTTCTTCTGCCGAAATCTTCTCGTCATGCTCTTTTTCCTGGTATACTATATTGATGATTTCTGATATCTTTAGAGGGTATTTTTCAATAAAATAATACCTATAGGATACTTTTGGAACATGGTTTGCAGTTTTTTATGCAGTATTTGTTTCAATTTTAACTACCAGATGTATGATGAGATTTATGGTGCATGATATCAGATTATTTGAGTTTTATAAATGCTTAAATATATTTAACGTATGTGTTAAAAATTCCCATTTAGCTGTCCCATTCGATTTTGTGAATATTATGATAGAATTGGATGGTGACCACCAAAGTGGCACATTCAGTTTTTTTTTATTATAATGTTTTCAAACTCAAAGTATTTTAATATTTATGGACAGCTCAGTTAGTCAATGTCCACCCAAAGGTGGCGTTGTCAAGATTAAACAAAGTTTATGCACATGGTTTAAAGGGTATTGGCCTAGGGATTTTTCATTCACCCAAAGATGATGGAATTCTGATGACCATTACTTCTTCGCGGTTTAGCACAGATGTTGAAAAGAACCAGTGCATGTATCGTCCCAAAGGATGTATATGTAGTTCGGTTGACTTTTTCAAAGAAAAATAAATTAACTTGTTCATGTAATATACATGTATATTTTTTACTTGCTAGCTAATGTTTTGGTAATTAATCATGGAATCATAATCATATACTCTGTATTTTTAATTGATACTTATTATGATGATTAAAGTACCACAGGATGTCTATTCAATCAAGTTACTTAGCTGCTGTACCCATGTTGTCTGCTACAACTTATAAGAAATGGCTTAGGGAACTTAAGTTAGCAATTGGTCTCTCTGACCTAGACATAGGCATCACAGAAATAAAACCAGAAGACCCAACTGAAAATAGTTCTCAGGCTGAAATTCAGCATATGGAAAAATGGGAAAATGCTAATAAAAAGTGTTCCCTAGTTATTCAGAGAACTGTCCCAGAGTCAATTTTAGATAGCATTCCTGATTTGGACAATGCAAAGAGATTGTTGGAAGCTGTACAAGCTAAGTATGAAGCTTCTGAAACTGGTAAAGTGGGTGAATTGTTGACTATTCTGACTGGTACTCGTTTTGATGGGACTGGTAGTGTGAGAGATCACATAACTTATATGGAAGGAGTGGCTGAAAAACTCAAGGGACTTAGAAATCCAATTACTCAGGATGTTTTGGTACACTTTATATTGAACTCTCTACCAGATCAATACAAACATATTAGGACAGCCTACAAGACTACCAAAGATAAATGGACCTTGGATGAGCTCACTTCAGTATGCAATGAAGATGAAAAATTGGTTAAACAGCAAAAGATTGAGAGTGCTAACTTAACTATCTACAAAGGTCAATATGAAAATAATAAGGAAAAGCATGGTTTTGGGCCTCACAGGAAGGGAAAGAATAATTGGAATAAGGGTAGAAAACCATATGATAAGGGTAACAAGGAACAAGAACAGAAGAAGGATCTGAGTGCTGTTAAGTGTTTTTGGTGCAAAAGATCTGGACATATGAAGAAAGATTGTAGGGCTAGAGCAGCCTGGCGAGAGAAAAAGAATCCGAATACTGGTATTTATCATTCTTTTGTCTGTTTTGAATCCTATTTAACTGATGCTCCTATGGATTCTTGGTGGTTTGACTCTGGCTCCACTCTTCATGTTACTCATTCCTTGCAGGGGTTACTAAGCAGCAGGACACCCAACAAGGATGAAATCAGCGTGTATGTGGGAAATAGAGTGCGAGTGGGAGTCGAAGCCATATGAGTTGTTAGGGTTCATTTACAGTCAGATATTTTCATAGACTTAGTAGATACAATTTATGTACCTTCCATGAGAAGGAATTTAATTTCAGTTTCAAGACTTACTTTGGATGGATACAATGTTAATTTCAATAAAGATGGCTTCATTTTATTACGTGATTCTCTTTTTATTAGTAGTGGATGCAACATTGATGGTCTATATAAATTGATTTCTGCTACCCCTTTGGTGTTGAATGTTAGTTCTAAACGGTCTATATTTGATAACAAATCTTCTATGTTATGGTACAGACGTTTAGGGCATATTTCTATTGAGAGGATGAAATTAAAGGCTTATACAATCCAATATTTTGAGACCATTAAATTTTGATGATATGCATGAATGTGTGGACTGCATGAAGGGGAAGATGATTAGATCAAGAAAGAAAACTGCTATACGTAGTAAAGAAATTCTGGATCTTATTCAAACATATATTTGTGGACCTTTTCTGACCCCTACACTTGGTGGACATAGATACTTTATTACCTTCACTGACGACTTTTCTAGATATGGATATATTTTTCTCATCTCAGAGAAATCAGAATCACTTGATTGTTTCCAAATCTTTAAGGCTGAGGTGGAAAATTTATTTGATAAAAGGATAAAGATTGTCAGGTCTGACAGAGGGGGAGAATTTTATGGCAAACCAGGTAACTTAGGACAGCTCCTTGGTCCATTTGCAAAATTTCTTCAAGAACATGGGATAATAGCTCAATATTTCATGCCTGGGACTCCACAACAGAATGGAGTGGCTGAAAGGAGGAATAGAACCCTCAAGGATATGATGAGAAGTATGATAAGCAACTCTAACCTTCCTGAATCTCTATGGGGTGAAGCTTTAAAGACTACTGCATATATTATTAATAGAGTACCTAGTAAATCTATCCCAAAGACATCTTTTGAACTTTGGACTGGTAGAAGACCTGGTTTAGATCATTTGCATGTTTGGGGATGCAGGGCAGAGGCAAGGTTATATAATCTCCATGAGAAAGTGTTTGATTCTAGAACTGTTAGCTGTCATTTTGTGGGATATCCAGCCAGATCCAAAGGTTTCAGGTTTTATTGTCCTGGTTCAATAAACAGAATTGTAGAAACTAGCCATGCTAAATTTATTGAGAATGAAAGTGAGTCATCTCAACCAAGGAACCTGGAATTTGATGAAGAACAAGTAGAGATTGTTGTTAAATCAGCTCATACAGATGAAGCTTTACTTGAAACTGTTGATACTGCACCTGAGGTTGTCCCTATTCAACCTGATAGTCCTGTTGAAGAGTCTGCACCAGAAGTGAAGGTCTACTAGAGTACGTAAACCTGCTATACCATCTGATTATTTGTTATATTTGACAGAGGCAAATTATGACATTGGTCATGAGGAGGACCCTATAAGTTTCTAAGAGGCTGTAAACTGTATCAATACACCCAAATGGGTGGAAGCCATGGAAGATGAGTTGATATCTATGAACAACAATAAAGTTTGGGAACTTGTAAAATTACCAGAGAACTGTGTACCCATAGGTTCAAAGTGGGTATACAAAACTAAATGTGATGCTAAGGGCAAGATCGAACACTACAAAGCTAGACTAGTAGCAAAAGGGTTCAAGCAAAGAGAAGGAATCGACTACAATGAGACTTTTTCTCCTGTTTCCTCTAAAGATTTTTTCAGAATAATAATGGCATTAGTAGCACATTTTGATTTGGAACTTCATCAGATGGATGTAAAAACTGCTTTTCTAAATGGAGAATTATTAGAAGATGTGTATATGTTCCAACCAGAAGGTTTTGAGGTAAAGGGCAAGGAGAATATGGTATGCAAGCTTATGAAATCCATTTATGGACTAAAGCAAGCATCCAAACAGTGGAACCAGAAATTTCATCAGGTTATAACTTCACTTGGGTTCATTGAAAATATGAATGATCAGTGTATATACATGAAGATCAGTGGGAGTAATTTTATATTCCTAATCTTATATGTGGATGATATTTTATTGGCCAGCAGTTCTAAGGGATTACTTGTCGAAACAAAAAAGCTTTTGTTTGAAAATTTTGAGATGAAAGACATGGGAGAGAGTACATTTGTACTTGGTATTCAAATTTGTCGTGACAGAAAGAAAGGTCTTTTAGGTTTATCTCAAAGAGCGTATATTGATCGTGTTCTCAAACGGTTTAATATGTCTAACTGTTCTGCTGGAGATGCACCTATGATTAAGGGAGATAAATTTAATAAGAAACAATGTCCAAGAAATGATTTTGAGAAAAATTGGATGGCAAACAAACCTTATGCTTCTGCAGTTGGGAGCTTGATGTATGCACAGGTATGCACTCATCCTGATATAGCCTTTGCACTAAGTGTACTGGGACGATTTCAGTCAAATGCTGGAGCTACTCACTGGACAGCGGCAAAGAAAGTTATGCGATATTTACAAAGTACCAAGGACTACATGCTTGTCTATGGTAGTTGTGATACCCTTGAGTTAGTGGGATACACAGATTCAGACTATGGAGGTTGTACAGATGATTTGAAATCTACCTTAGGGTATGTTTTTCTACTGTCATGAGGTGCTGTTTCTTGGAGGAGTGCAAAGCAGACGATTGTGGCAACGTCAACTATGCATGCAGAGTTTATAGCTTTGTATGAAGCTACTAAGCAAGCAGTTTGGCTGAAAGGTTTCGTTTCAGGTTTAAAGATTGTAGATTCTATCATTAGACCCCTAAAGATATACTGCGATAATGATCCAGCAATATCGTTTGCAAAGAATAACAGAAAGTCAAGTGCTTCTAAGCACATTGAAATCAAATATTTGATGGTCAAAGAGAAGATGACTGAAGGTCTAATCACGGTGGAGTACATCTCGACCGATCAGATGATTCCTGATCCTCTAACGAAGGCTTTATCAGTGGGAGTTTTCAAAGGACATGTACCTAGCATGGGTGTTGTTAAATCTTTTGATGTGCTCAGTTAGTGGGAGATTTTATGTTTACTCTTTGACTTTTATTTATAATTCATTGAGACACAATCATTTATATTTTTTTTATGTTAATCATGATCATTAACATTTATTTGCTATTGTTATTGCTTATATGACATGTCACAGATATGAGGCAGTATTTAGCCAAAGTTTCAAGGCAGTATTTAGTCAAAATTTTAAGGCAGTATTTAGCCGAAGATTTAAGGTGGTGTCTAACCAAAGTATGGTATTATAATTCCAGAATATTTAAATACCATGTAATATTACCCATAAAGGTTTTGGGGTAATTTTGATTAAATGTTTTCTTAATCAAGTTTGGACTCGCATGAGAGTTTTACTTTTATGCATTATCTCAGGTGATCTATTTATTAAGTAGACCTCTGTTGTAGCTGACAGAAGGTTATACACCATATGTTTAGGTGTATTGTCCGCTGTTGCTCACATTGGCATGCTTGATGGATGGGTCAAGGTTGTGGCAGTTTAGTGTATCAGATTTCATGGCCACACTAATTGATGATAGTTTTTTGTAATTAATTTTGCCCAAGTGGGAGATTGTTAGATTTATGGGCTTTATTAATTATTAAACTAGTCAATTAGTGGGAGTTTGATTGACACAGTATAAACCGATTTGGTTGGTTCGCCACTGGTTTGAGATTGATAACCCTAATTCTATTATGGGAAGGAATTAGGGGTTATGGCAGTATTTATCTATAAATACTGATCAGTGTCCCCACAGTCACAGTTAATGAAATAATTCTCTCTGCACCCATTAGCAAGAGAACTGGGATCTCTGAAGGCTGTGGAAGACCGTGATCGAAGGATCAAGATCAAAGTTTCAACCTTGAAGTAGGAGATCAAACATCATTACAGTTATGTGATTAACTTTAGATTTTCTCTACCACTGTGTTCTTTGAGATCTGTAGGATATTAAAATCTAACAGGGTGCTCTTTGGGAAACCCGGGTATATCTGGATGTGGAGGGTCATAAGGGACTGCTATGGCAAGGTTTTAATGAGATTTACTAAATTCATAGGGTATCATCTAATTTTAAAGCTGAAGTGCAAGTGGCCATTCATGGAATCGAAGAAACAATTAACATTGGAATGCATAAAATCTGGTTGGAAAGTGATTCCGAGGTAGTTGTTGGGTTGCTAAAGTCTCAGGATGTTCCATGGTTTGTAAAGCAAAAGTGAGTGTCTATATCACTTCGATGTTGACTCAGTTATGCATTACTCATTGCTTTTGGGAAATTAATAGTGTGACAGATATATTTGCAAAGAGAGTTGTCCACGATAGGAGATCTTCAATTTGGCATAATTGTCCAGATTTTATAGCAAGGCTGTGTGGGATGCATCACACATATCTCGTTTTAGATTCTGTTGATTGTTTTTTCTTGGTCTAATCTAGGTCCTGCTAACGGCAATGCCGAAGGAGGGATTGTCCAGATCTAGGCTTGTTGCTTATTACTTTTAATTCATTTATAATATGATCACTGCTATCCTTTAGTAAAAAAAAAAAAAAGTTAAATTACCATTAGAACTCTCAGTTCATTTTGTAAAGAGCTTTTGCTACTTATTATTAACTCTAGTTTATTACGGTAGAATTCATTTGAACAGTTATGGTTGGTTGGATTTACACGGTTTAACGTGGTTTTGGGATTGGATTGACAATAACATACCTGAATCTTTTAGCCAATCTTTGACCCTTTCACGGCTAAACGTATCCTTATTTTGATTGATCAGATTCAGGTCGAACTTAAGAGTAGACTGCAAAGAATGTATGAGAAGGGTTACAATTTCAAAGAGAAGCTCACACCTAGAACGAGAAAAGAAGTTAGATTCTGTACAAAATAGTTCAAGATTTCGCGGGATCATACAAGTAGGAAGTGATGAGTTTGAGCTTATAGATGGAAGCACCAGATTTATTGTTAATTTGAGTACGATGTATTGTTAGGTAAGATTGGTGAACTTCAATATTTTTCATTCCCAGTTTATTGGGTGGATAAAAAATACTCTTTTTTCCTTAGGGAGTAATTTAGACTTTATTTTTTCATTCACCCAAAAAAAAAAAAAATTTATTTTTTCAGCCGCCTGCATAAAATTTTTGTGTTCATGTTAATTCTCTAATCATCCCATATAACTATTTATCTGACAACAATGAAAATATATGTGAACCAGTGCAAATGATTAGGAAAAAGGAAGTCATAATCCCCTCGATCCTCTCTTCTCATTGATGGTCTCTCTCTCTTCCTTATTAAGACTGTGTTTGGTGTCATTTTTATTTTTGATTTTTGTTTATTTATCAAAAAAATATTTTTGAAAATCATTTTTGATGAAAAATAAAATGTTGTTTGGTAATTATAATAAAAAATAAATTGTATAATGAGAAATATATTTGGTATACCAATGTCTAAAAATAATTTTTATAACTATTAAAGGAAGAAGAGATAGAGGGAGAACAATCTTCTCTTTAATTCCAAACCCTAGGGTGCTACTGTATGAATCACTTGTAGTTTTTTCGGAATATCTGTTTAAGCCACAAGAATGAGAAAACTCCTGCAAGAATTTGAGGATTTTTTTAAACTGGGAAGTTCCCAAGAAGCAGATACAGAGAGGTGTTTGGCCCAAACCATGGTTCAAAAATCGTGAATCCGATGCAAGACCCTGAAGCTCCTCCATGGTGTATTGTTCAATGAATTCCCTTACTTTATAGTTGGAAATAAGAATGTAAATGGATAACCAAAAATTCGAATTTGATTCTCATCTGAATCTGTTTAAGAGCATCCGCATTTGATTCGAATATATTCGAATGTGAATTTAAATATCTGAAATTTAATCGGATGCGAATTCGGATAACAGCACTTTGAGTCGGAGAAAATCTGATTCGATCCGTTTACAAATAATCGATTGACGAAATAATAAAGGCACGATACATTAAAATATGCAAAAGTAAATGAAATGGGAGATAGACTGACAGAGGGATCCAAATCGTTTCATCCCTGAGATTCGGGAGGCGTGGCGGCGATCCCACTGGATGGTCGCCATGAATCCGACCCCCACATGACGACCATCCAGTGGGGTCGCCGCCACGCCTCCCGAATCTCAGGGATAAGACGATTTGAATCCCTGACAGAGGGATGGACTGATGATTTTATTTGTTATTTTATTTATTATAATAGTCATGATTACTTTTCTTTTTACATTTTAGAAAAACTTTTTACATTTTAGAAAAACATATCATCGTTTTACCTGATTTGAACCGACACTTCTAGGGTTTTCTAATTTCTCAAAGGAGAAAAAGCGGAAGAGGATGCAGTGGTTCTGATATGCATCTGTCAGAAAAAGCGGAAGAGGATGGAGAGGTTCTGATCTGCATCTGTTTTTTTCTTTCAATTTCTTCCCTGTTCTTGGCTACTTCACCTTCAACGAATCTATCTTCTGGTAAAAAAATCTATTCTGCATCTGATTTTTTTTTCAATTTTTCCCTTATCTTGGTTACTGCAATTTCTTTATTGTTCTTGGCTACTGGCATCTTCAGCGAATCTAGCAGATGTGTTGACTTGAGAAGTATATGTAACCCTACCAATGTATATCCATCATTGTCAAATATAAAAAAAAAAAAAGAAGAGCAGTAACAATCGGAAGAAAAACAAGTAAACATCGGCTATGCAGGTATCCGAAGAAGACGAAGAAGAATGAAGAATGAAGAATAAGAAGCAGTGGAGAATGAAAATGCGAGGCCTGAAGCAGAGTTTTTGCTTGAGATCCAAGGTCGAGATCTGAAATCTTTCAGTGGATTTTATGTATGAACTGTAAAGATTGTACTTCGATTTTTGCCATTAAAAATTCGTTCAAAGCTTTTGGACTTGGATCCTGTAATCGAATTCGAATCGGATACTATTCGGAAATCCGAGAATGCGGTCAAATTTGAATTCGGGAAACTATTTCACATATCCGGCGGATTCGAATTTGCATGCAAATTAAGATGATCGGATTCGAATTTGGATAATGGTGTATCCGATTTGAATCCAGGTAACTGCCAACAGGACTTCCATTGCAAATCTCCCCTGCCCTAGAATCTTCTTGCAATGGTTGTAGTTCCTCCTCATCAGGGGAAGAATCCCATTTACTTTTTGAGATCCAATTTTCAGCGAAACTTTTCTTTGTTCCTGGATGTTCATTGCTGTAGATTCACCGGTTTCCATTTAGTGAAACTCTCACCTCCCTTTCCCACCCCTGCAACCTGCAATTCCCACATTCCTTCCCTCGCCTCATGCTGCAAAGCAATACCCAAATCCATAATTGATGGAAACAGTTCATCATTCCCAATTTTCTATAGTTTTCTTCATATCTGGAATGAATCTAGACCAAACGATGCATAGAAGGATAAGCCTCTCTTTTATAGAGATTTTGTGACTACGAAGAACGGTGAAGAGTCTAAAATTTGGATCATTCAAATGCTAGACATAATGAAAGAATAGCTAAAAGGAAGAGTCTCAGCTCCAAGGACCAATAACCAAGATAGGTACTTTTGAATTGGGATTTCACGAGAGATCTAATTGGTCCGAACAAGGTATTCAAGGTGAGGTGCCTTAGCCCCAACAAGTGGTCTCTGCTCTCAAAGAGACGAAACCCCTAAAATCATTGTGTGTAGAAGGGCGAGAGAGAGAGAGAGAGAAATCCAATAATAGCTTTGAAGTTTCTAATGGAGATTTTCATTTATCTTTCTAATTCTCTCACATATTCCTCTTGTATTCTTCCAGTGTGTTCCTTTAAATTTGGCCACTTCTCATTCTCTCCCATTGGCATTGCAACGGATCAGTAATTGCCATCGCTGGAGATAGCAGTCTCGAGCCCTAACTCAAGAATGAAGGAAGACGATTTGTACATTTAAAAGTAATTTTTTAAATCGAGGTTAAAAAAATGAAAATTATTTTTTTACCCTTGATTTTGTACATGTGCTTTAAGTGACGTGCACAAAAATCAACAGAAAAAACTTATGGCCAAAAATCAAAAAGAGGTTGAGACCACTTTTTGATTTTGGGCTTATTTTTATTTTTTCTTTTTATAAAAAGCAACAAAAAATAATACCATACACTTACGAAAATAAAAACACAATAGAAAAACAAAAACAAAAATGATACCAAACACAGCCTAACTCCCCTTTTTCTTTCCCATACAAATGTCATGTAAGATGCCTTTTTATGGTGGCAGCGTATAGATCCGGTATCTATTCAATTGTTTTCATCATTCACTGACGGAAACTTCATTACTAGTCGATAAAAGCGCTTCCCATCAATGATTCAATGTTGTCAAGGTCATTGCCTGGGTGATTAGGTATCCAGACGGGTTTTACCCTTTGGGGTGAGGGTGTCAACGGGTCGATTCGGTCCGGGTTGAAATGGTGTTGGACTTTACAAGTCCAGCCCAAGACATATCCATTTAGGGTTCGGGCTGGGGTGGACTGCATTGAACACAATAATTAATGGACTGATCCGGTGTCGGGTTGTTATCGGACTGATTTCAAACCAGTTTGGTCTGGGTTGAGTTTATTGGGCTTATTGGTTTGCCTTCCCATGTAACTCTTTTTGCAGGACAATAATTTTTTTATTTGTGGCGCTTTTTGTTCATATTTTATACAATTGTAACTGGTTAAGTTTTCATTGATCATAGGGATATTTGAGCATGGATAATGGATTGCATATTTTGCATTTATCTAGTTAGAATCGTTAGATCTTTGCTCAGTCAGTTATTATTTGAGCAGCAAAAAGAATCGGTTCGGACTAGCTCGGGCTTCTTAACGGGCCTTACCGGTGTTTGGGTTTGGTATTATCGGTTGGGCTAGTTCGGGCTTCTTAATGGGCTGGTCCTGTCTATTTTGGTTTGGACTGTAATGGTGTCGGGCTTTACAAGTCCAGGCCAAAACCTATCCATTAAATGTTTGGTCTGGGCTGGGTTAGGGTAATATCGGATTGGCTAGATCCATGCTATTGGTTCGGACCCATATTTGACACCCTTACTTTGGGGTTTGGGCACCTTATGCTTACCTTTTTTTTTTTTTTTTAATTTATTTTTTATAGTAAAATCATTTGTAACCCTTTATTGGACTGTATTAAGCACAAGACCCAATTAGGTTCTGAAAGACCATGTCTCACTTCTCTCACCTTAACTCAAATGTTAGATAAATGGCCGAAATCAACCTAATAAAATCAATCCGGTGAATGGACAGGAGTAAGGAAATTCTGAATTGGTGGCATGAAACATATGCCAGTGGAAACAAACAAATAAAATAAACTAAATATCTCGAAGATAAGGTAACTGAATCTCGTTTATAGAAGGTTAATGAAGGGAAATCCTTTCCTGCCGTTGGAGGAATTTCAGCGTGATCCAATAGCTGATGTTTCTCCAGTTTACATCCCAATACATCAGAATATGTGCTGGAGAAACTTTAACTGTTGGATCACCACTAGTGGAAGATGATTTTTACACAAGGTTAATGCTTTGGCATTTTATAGGGTGCTTTGGTCAAGTGAGTTCTTTTTGCTTCGGTGAAAAGTCTATCAATATGCTTTCGAATTTACTTTTTGTCTATTTTGTACTCTCATTTCTTTATTTTCTTTTATATTGTGGTCCATGACTCCATGTTTCCATGACAATGAAAATCTATGGTTTTATATTGTCACATCTGCATAAGAGAGAGATCTTCTAGAAGAGATCTTTGTTTTTATTTTTATTTACTTTCTTTTTAATTTGAGATGAAATCTGACTTTATAATGTTTCTTATTTGCAGTCTTTTTTGAGTTTATATAATTTAGTTTAAAAATGGATAATCAAGTAAACCCTAAAGTTGAGATGGTGGGTGATGATGGAAGACTAGCTATCTAGTTCTAGTTCATCTAATTCTAATCTTGCTAAACACGAAAATCTACTGCTACTTCAGTGAGAGAGAAAGAAAACATTTATTGTTGGGAAGGAGTCTATCAAAATCCCTAAAGAAAAAAATAAAAAATAAAAAATGGGCGAGAGAGGGCAAAATGTGGAGCTTGTGAGACTATATATTTGGTTGACCCAGAAATCAATGGGACTAGCAATTTGAGGAGACATCTAGAATTTGCCTCAAGCATAAAAACAAAGATGTTGCCCAAATGCTATTAGGAAACTGAAGGGAATGTGATGCTTAGAAATACAAAGATTAAGATGTTGTACATGATATGATTACTTCATTGATTGTGAGATGGGGAGTTGCCGTTGGTAATTGTTGAGTATGAAGAATTTAATTAACTCTCCAATAAGCTATATTTTTCCACATTTCAGTCCGATTATGAGAAATACTCTAATGGTTGACATCTTGAAGTGGTGCACTAGGGAGAGTAAGAGGAAAAAGGATTTCTTAAATTCCTTCAATGGTAGAGTGCCATTGACTATTGACTTGTGGACTTCTATCATTACCAAATCTTACATTTGTCTCAGTTGTCATTACAATGACGTAAATTGGGTATTGCACAAGAACTTATTGAGATTTTGCATCATGCCTCTTCCACACAGAGTTCACATATGTGATATTACATCAAAGATGTTATTGGATTGGGGCATTGAAAAGAAATTATTCTTCTGTTACTTTAGATAATGCCGTAGCAAATCTTTGTTTTATTGATTACTTGAGACAAAACTTGATATTGAAGAATGCCCTAGTGTGTGGTGGTGAGTTTTTTCACAACCGATGTTGTGTGCATATATTGAATTTAATTGTACAAGAAGGATTGAAATGTATTGATAAAGCTGTTGAATTGGTTAGATCAAGAATTGTATATGTGAAGGCATTTAGGTAAGGAAAGCGAAGTTTTTAGAGAGTTGCAAGCAATTGGGTATAACAGATGACAATGGATTACATGGAGATCTCACCACGAAATGGAACTCCACTTATCACATGCTTTATTCTGCTATTTTCTATCAGAAAGCATTTCAAAACCTTCAATTGATGGGATTCCAACTATAAAGATTGTCCAAACTTTGAGGAATGGTCAAGGATTGATAAATCAAAGTTTTGAAGCCCTTTAATGACATCACAAAAGTTTTATCTGATTCCAAATATCCACAATCTAATTTGTATTTTCATAACGTATGGAGATACACCAGTCTTTTGTTGGTAAAAAATCTCACATGGAGATACGTTTATGAGGAAGATGGCAGAAGAGATGAAGAAGTTTGGCAATTATTAGGCCTCATATATCTATTTTGATCCTAGATACAAGTTAACCTTTGTTGAGTGTGTTTTTGGCAAGATAGGTAAGTGAAATTATTGAACGGGTGTGAACAAGCTTAGTATGACTCTTTGAAGAGTACTAGAGCATTGAAGTTACCGATGGAGGGAGGGAATTACATTTGGATGCTGTTGACATCTATGGCTTGTAGATTCTATAGATTGGGAGGTATAAGTTAGTTAAGCAATGCAATTTCTTTTTCTTTTTTTTTATGTATTCAATAAATTGTTGACTGACTTAGGCATTCTTTTATTGGTTCTTATGTTTTATAAGAGGCATCCATATATGAAAGTTCAAAGAATGTTGAAAGAGGAAATAAATCTTAATTGGATTTATACCTAGACTTTGACATATTGACCTTTGAAAGGAACAAGCAACAAAATATCATGATGTTTCTTGGATGGCACGTGATGTGTTGGCTATTCCAGTATTGGCTTTTAAAGTTGGAGGTAGAGTTATTGACAAATATCGAAATGAATTACTACCTAAAAATGCTGAAGCACTGATTTGCCTCAAAGAATGGATGTTTGGAGTAGATTTCAAAGGTAATTTTTATAACTTAAATTTATAATTTTATTAAATTGATATTAGTTTATTTCTTGTTTTTGTCATAACCTTACATTTAATATTATTCATGTCATATTTCTTTAAGGCTAAATCTGTTGATGATGCTAATGATTTGGCTGATGCTTTACAAGATGTGCTCTTTGTGAATGAGAATGTTGCCACTGATGTTTCTACTTCTACACCTCACATCTTCTATTGCTTTTACTACAACTATTGGGTAGTGTGTTTGATTTCTTTCAGTAGGTATTGTCATATAATTTCTTGTCATTGACACTCTTGTAATTATATCAAATTTCATATTCAAGTCCTTCCTCATGAGGTTTATTCTATCTTTTTGTGTGTAGAGTGGTGGAGATATCAAGAAAGAGGTTGTAAAATATATTTGATGTAGACAACTCAAATTTTTTTATGGCATTTTCTATCTTTTGAGTACCAAGTTTTTTCTTGTGCTTGTTTTGTGTTTTTTTTTTTTAAGAGAATTAGGCAATTCAAGTGTTAGTATTGGTTGTTGACTATTATTTTGTGATCATGAGAGCATCTTAGAGCCCTCATTGGGGCATGGAGGTTTAGGTTCTTATGATGGTAATAACTTGACTATAATATCTTTAGTTGATTTAAAGTCCTCTTTGGAGTTTACAACTATATATTTAGTAACTCTCAGGTTAACCACCTTCATTAATTATGATTATATGATATTCGCCTTCTCCTTAGTTCATTTACTAAAAAAATTATAATATCTATCGGTTATGACATTTGTAAAACCCGCACCTAGAAAACCCTGGTTAACTCAGATTTTCTTTCGTGCTAGGGTTTTCCACTGTAGCCAAACCTGATACGATGCCTAATTGAAGACTAACGCGACAGGTACCCCTTAAAACCCTTATATTTTTCTAATTATATGATTTGTAGCTTTAAAGGGGTGCCGGTCTCTACCAGGCAGTTGGGAATCCCAATAGTCCAAGGACCGGTACCATCGACTGACCAAACCAAAATCAAACCTATTTTCGGGATTCACAGTTGGATGCATAATAGGAGACCGTTTAGGATATTCCTAGAACCCATAGATGAATTTAAAAGGGGCTCACATCCATCCTAACTACTTTGGAGTTATAGAAGGGAAGGAATCTCTTTCTAAGTTCAAACTCTTGCCACTTAGCAACCTTTTAGAGGTTCCCATTCAAACTAAGAGTTCTATCCCAACAAGGAAACCTTAGAAGAATAAAAACCCTATCTTTCACCCTCCTCTAAGTACGTATTGATCTCAGAGAGTTTTGATGCGTTCTCAAGAGAAAGGGAGGAGGGAGAGGAAGAAGGTGATGCTCTGCAACACTTGTGTTGGGAGAATTACCGACAACGTATACTGTCGATCAGCATTGATCAAGCCACCATTGGTAAAACCCTTAACTCCTGTAAATTCTAATGCAAAGCTTGATGTCCCATTGAAGGATGTAAATCGGATGTGACAAACCCTCATCCTTCTTCAATAATGGAATTAGGTAGGTTGTTGGAAGGGAAAAGAGCTCTTTCTAACGAATGGCTTAGTTTAAATGATTGATTTCATACTTGCTAGGATAATATATAGACTAAGAGACGCCCTACCACCGGACTATATTTTGCTAGCAAGGTATAAACTAAATCAAAGGAAGAAACCCTAATTTTCTAAACAGGAAATTGATCATCGAGAAGGGGCAGTCGATACACCGGACTGTACATTGTAAGGACTGGCGTAGCAACCGACCAATCCAAGAAAGGTCTCGGGAGATAGCCAGACAATGTTGCGATCGATACTCTGTACCGACTGGTATATCGACTGACTAATGGCAGAAGGGCTAGATTTTCTGCCTGACCATACGTCGGTCTCGATGGTAGCGACTAATGTAACGACTGAAAAGCCCCAGACTTGTATAAGTTGAAATTAAAACATGTAGGACTTTAAGTTAATGACCTTACACCTTGTATAGGAGTAGAACACCATGTGGACATGGATTTTTACTAGCTGGGATAATCTCAATTAAGCTATATCAGGTGAGGAACCCTGACTAATTTTGGAGTATTTCTATTATATGATTATTATGTCACATGCTTGCTGTGATAACATGTTATCCAATAACCGCTTTGTGCATGCATTTGCATTTATATTATGAATGTTGTGTAAATATATATGACTGAAAGTTGATAGGAAGAGGTGAAACGGTCGAAGACCGTTGGATCTGACTGCCATATGATTATTGATGAGTATGTCGCTCATCCTTAGCGGGATGATATCATCTTGAGGGGGGGGGGGGGGAACTGATGGCCTGGGATTTCTGTTGGGTCTGGTGAAAGGGATACATTAGATGACATGTAGGTTTTGGTTAGTACCACTACCTTTGTATGCAACCCTGACCAGTAGGGAGTCAGCTATTGGTAGAGTAGAGTGATGAGGGGGAAGGATCGACAATGTTTGTTGGAGCGTCACTGGCCGGACTTGCTACCCGATCACCACTCTGATTGAGATGTTGCTTAGCTTTACCAGGGCTATTGGTGTAGGCTGATAAGTGTCCAAACACTCCCGTGCATGGAGGTTGTAGTCAGACTCTGGGAGGTATGGCTAGGCCTTACCATAGCACATAGCATACATGATACCTAACTATTGCATTGTTGTGTATAATAAAATTGATCATGCATAATTATTACTTGTCTGTCTGTTTCTCATTAAGCTCATATTAGAAAGCTAACCCTCGAATACGCCATTCTTTTTAGATGATGTTGCAGGTACTACGGTTACAGATTATCTAAGAACACCCGCGATCTCTCAGTTGGCTATGCTAGGCGGAATGCTGTATGACGACGAAGCACATGATGCGGACTGTGAGTGTGATGCGTGTCTTCGATGAATGATCACCTTGGAAAGAAGTTTTTGACAATGAATATTTTATGTTTTCTTTTATTTCTTTTGGATAATTTGTTTCTATTTAGATAGCCCATGATTTATAGGGCATTGCTACTTAAAAGTTTTGGTACATGAAGTTAGTTGATGATCCTCGTTTGACAATGAACACATTGGGATTAATATTTGAAAAAATTTCATCTACACCCCATCAAAGATCGTTAACATCATCTACACCCACAAGAATGCCGAAACATCACCTAGGTCCACTTAACTGACGGAAATCACTAAAATTATTGAAATACAATTTTACCCTCAAGTAAAAATTAAAAAAAAAAAAAATACCCTTTTGATATTAGTCTTAGGGAAGACCTGGCCATCTCCCATGTTTTACTTTCAGTTACTACTCTGAAGTCTTCCTGTTCCAGTTGGATATCTCTTTTGTTTTTGTATGGGTTTAATTTCGCTCAAGGGTCTGTTCTCTGCAAGGAATGGAGTGAATTAAAGAGGAGAACGGTTCTTCCGTGAGTCCATTCTCTTCCGATAGATGTTGGGTTTCAACTTGATTTGGGAACAAGGAAAAAAGCTCAGAGTCTACTTCCATGTTATTCCGTTTCAGTGGATTTTTGGGAATCTGGGAATAGAGTTTCTCTGTAAAAACTGTAATGATGCAGAAAATGAAGGCGGTTCTTAGCAGGATGTTGAGTCTACTTCCATGCTGTTCCGTTTCAGTGGATTTTTGGGAATCTGGGAATAGAGTTTCTCTGTAAAAACTGTAATGACGCAGAAAATGAAGGCGGTTCTTAGCAGGATGTTGTCTATTGGGGCTCCGGTTTCCGTCGAGGAGGATGATGTGGAGTTCTCGTTTGCTATGGAGTACGGTGGCCCTCCTGTTTCTTATAATCTTCCATGAGCTGCTCCTATTGATATCAAACGGATTCCAACTGCTGCAGTGGTTGCCCCTGCTTCGTTGTCCGATAGAGTGTCCTTACCAGTTGTCCAACCACTCCTCTCATCAGATCCTCTGAAGAAGAAACTGCCCGAAGACCTAACCCGTGGTTCTGAAGCTGACGTTTCGCCCGAGTCTTGTAATGGTAGTCTTCGAAATAGAGGAGGTAACCTCTCAAATATCAAAAGGGTATATTGGTCTTTTCAAGCTATAAAAAGGGTATTCTCGTCCGTCAAAAATTCCAATCCACCTGACGTCAGCATCTAACGGGAATCAACTGACGGAGTGGACTTCTTTGATTACCATAGTCAAAGTTAGTGGACCTAGGTGATGTTTCGGCATTTTTGTGGGTGTAGATGATGTTAACGATCTTTGATGGGGTGTAGATGAAATTTTTTTAATATTTTTATTTATCACTAGTGAGCTTATAGTTATTTAGTATCTTCCACTATATATTACTTTGAATTATATTTGTGGCATTGTGTTGGTAGTGGTTGGTATATGTGTGCATCGTTTATGAGGTCCTCGTGGGATTACATCTAAACTAAGGTATTGATTCAGTCGTATCCTAAAATAAATTCAAAAATTTTCAAACCAGTATTTTAAGGGTGTGACAGCATTTTTCTTGTTTGGTGCTAGTTTCATGAAATTATATTTGTTTAAGCTTTCAAGGAGAGTCACTAGGCAAGGTAAAATTTTGAATTGGTAATTTTAATTTCTATGTTTGTTTCATATAAAAATCCTCTCCCGCCCACCTGCCGCCGGCCAAGGGCCGGATTTCAGCCGGCCCACCTCCCAATATATTGGTAGGCGGACCGACTGATCCCCAGCCCTTGGATCAGCGGCAGGAATCTCCTACCGCGGGAGAGGATTCGGTTCCGTTTGTTTCCAGGCTTTTTTTTATTTAAGAACTTAAAATAGACTATGTTCTTTTAAATTTGGGAAAATTTCACGCACCTCCCATGTACTTTGCCTTAAAGATATCCAACCATTGAGATCACAGTTAATTATACGAACCTTCCATAATTTATTAACTATGTACTATAGAGATCCTGTCCATTATGATAGGTTTGTTAACTAATGACATGGCCTCCTCTAAAATATCTTAATGCCACGAATACCCTTATCTCTTCTAAGTTCGTTTTTTCTTTATTTTTTTGATAATTAATCTGGACTCGAGTCTCGAGAATGGAAGGCAAGGCATTGATAACTGCTCTAGAGAGCAATATTTCGTTCTCGCTCTAGTTCTTCTTCTCCTCAGCTGCCGCCAGTGGTGGCAACCTCCATTAAAGTACGAATAATAGTATGAGTATAGATAGAGATTTTTCTTCTTCTTGTAGCTTTTGTTCAGAGAGGCATGGTTTATAGTTATCTATTTATTTGGTTCAAAGTTACAGGGAAAATTAGCGATTCTCTCTGAATGTTTATAACCGTGAGAGAGAGAGAGAGAGAGAGAGAGAGAGAGAGAATCACGAGATTTCTCCCTCTCCATAATACCTAGAAGCATCCAACCACATTTTACCATTTTATTAAAAATCATGGAGAAGGTGAATCGGAAGAGAAGAACTGGAATCTCTATACTTCAATGATAGCCATGAGGAAGGAGCGGAAGAAAACTTTTACTTCTCCAAAGAAAGCCCAAAAATTATTTATATAAATATGGCAAGTGGAGGCATGGTTTATAGTTATCTATTTATTTGGTTCAAAGTTACTGGGGAAAATTAGCGATTCTCTCCCGAATGTTTATAACCGTGAGAGAGAGAGAGAGAGAGAGAGAGAGAGAGAGAGAGAATCACGAGATTTCTCCCTCTCCATAATACCTAGAAGCATCCAACCACATTTTACCATTTTATTAAAAATCATGGAGAAGGTGAATCGGAAGAGAAGAACTGGAATCTCTATACTTCAATGATAGCCATGAGGAAGGAGCAGAAGAAAACTTTTACTTCTCCAAAGAAAGCCCAAAAATTATTTATATAAATATGGCAAGTGGAGGCATGGTTTATAGTTATCTATTTATTTGGTTCAAAGTTACAGTGAAAATTAGTGATTCTCTCCGAATGTTTATAACCGTGAGAGAGAGAGAGAGAGAGAGAGAGAGAGAATCACGAGATTTCTCCCCTCTCCATAATACCTAGAAGCATCCAACCACATTTTACCATTTTATTAAAAATCATGGAGAAGGTGAATCGGAAGAGAAGAACTGGAATCTCTATACTTCAATGATAGCCATGAGGAAGGAGCAGAAGAAAACTTTTACTTCTCCAGCAAAGCCCAAAAATTATTTATATAAATATGGCAAGTGGAGGCATGGTTTATAGTTATCTATTTATTTGGTTCAAAGTTACAGGGAAAATTAGCGATTCTCTCTGAATGTTTATAACCGTGAGAGAGAGAGAGAGAGAGAGAGAGAGAGAGAGAGAGAGAGAGAGAGAGAGAGAGAGAGAGAGAGAGAATCACGAGATTTCTCCCTCTCCATAATACCTAGAAGCATCCAACCACATTTTACCATTTTATTAAAAATCATGGAGAAGGTGAATCGGAAGAGAAGAACTGGAATCTCTATACTTCAATGATAGCCATGAGGAAGGAGCAGAAGAAAACTTTTACTTCTCCAGCAAAGCCCAAAAATTATTTATATAAATATGGCAAGTGGAGGCATGGTTTATAGTTATCTATTTATTTGGTTCAAAGTTACAGGGGAAAATTAGCGATTCTCTCCCGAATGTTTATAACCGTGAGAGAGAGAGAGAGAGAGAGAATCACGAGATTTCTCCCTCTCCATAATACCTAGAAGCATCCAACCACATTTTACCATTTTATTAAAAATCATGGAGAAGGTGAATCGGAAGAGAAGAACTGGAATCTCTATACTTCAATGATAGCCATGAGGAAGGAGCAGAGAAAACTTTTTACTTCTCAAAGAAAGCCCAAAAAATTATTTATATAAATATGGCAAGTGGAGGCATGGTTTATAGTTATCTATTTATTTGGTTCAAAGTTACGGGGAAAATTAGCGATTCTCTCCGAATGTTTATAACCGTGAGAGAGAGAGAGAGAGAGAGAGAGAGAAGAGAGAGAGAGAGAGAGAGAGAGAGAGAGAGAGAGAGAGAGAGAGAGAGAGAATCACGAGATTTCTCCCTCTCCATAATACCTAGAAGCATCCAACCACATTTTACCATTTTATTAAAAATCATGGAGAAGGTGAATCGGAAGAGAAGAACTGGAATCTCTATACTTCAATGATAGCCATGAGGAAGGAGCGGAAGAAAACTTTTACTTCTCCAAAGAAAGCCCAAAAATTATTTATATAAATATGGCAAGTGGAGGCATGGTTTATAGTTATCTATTTATTTGGTTCAAAGTTACAGGGAAAATTAGCGATTCTCTCTGAATGTTTATAACCGTGAGAGAGAGAGAGAGAGAGAGAGAATCACGAGATTTCTCCCTCTCCATAATACCTAGAAGCATCCAACCACATTTTACCATTTTATTAAAAATCATGGAGAAGGTGAATCGGAAGAGAAGAACCTGGAATCTCTATACTTCAATGATAGCCATGAGGAAGGAGCGGAAGAAAACTTTTACTTCTCCAAAGAAAGCCCAAAAATTATTTATATAAATATGGCAAGTGGAGGCATGGTTTATAGTTATCTATTTATTTGGTTCAAAGTTACGGGAAAATTAGCGATTCTCTCTGAATGTTTATAACCGTGAGAGAGAGAGAGAGAGAGAGAGAGAGAGAGAGAGAGAGAGAGAGAGAGAGAGAGAGAGAGAGAGAGAGAGAGAGAGAGAGAGAGAGAGAGAGAGAGAGAATCACGAGATTTCTCCCTCTCCATAATACCTAGAAGCATCCAACCACATTTTACCATTTTATTAAAAATCATGGAGAAGGTGAATCGGAAGAGAAGAACTGGAATCTCTATACTTCAATGATAGCCATGAGGAAGGAGCGGAAGAAAACTTTTACTTCTCAAAGAAAGCCCAAAAATTATTTATATAAATATGGCAAGTGGAGGCATGGTTTATAGTTATCTATTTATTTGGTTCAAAGTTACAGGGAAAATTAGCGATTCTCTCTGAATGTTTATAACCGTGAGAGAGAGAGAGAGAGAGAGAGAATCACGAGATTTCTCCCTCTCCATAATACCTAGAAGCATCCAACCACATTTTACCATTTTATTAAAAATCATGGAGAAGGTGAATCGGAAGAGAAGAACTGGAATCTCTATACTTCAATGATAGCCATGAGGAAGGAGCGAAGAAAACTTTTACTTCTCAGAAAGCCCAAAAATTATTTATATAAATATGGCAAGTGGAGGCATGGTTTATAGTTATCTATTTATTTGGTTCAAAGTTACAGGGAAAATTAGCGATTCTCTCTGAATGTTTATAACCGTGAGAGAGAGAGAGAGAGAGAGAGAGAGAAGAGAGAGAGAGAGAGAGAGAGAGAGAGAGAGAGAGAGAGAGAGAGAGAATCACGAGATTTCTCCCTCTCCATAATACCTAGAAGCATCCAACCACATTTTACCATTTTATTAAAAATCATGGAGAAGGTGAATCGGAAGAGAAGAACTGGAATCTCTATACTTCAATGATAGCCATGAGGAAGGAGCAGAAGAAAACTTTTACTTCTCCAGCAAAGCCCAAAAATTATTTATATAAATATGGCAAGTGGAGGCATGGTTTATAGTTATCTATTTATTTGGTTCAAAGTTACAGGGAAAATTAGCGATTCTCTCTGAATGTTTATAACCGTGAGAGAGAGAGAGAGAGAGAGAGAGAATCACGAGATTTCTCCCTCTCCATAATACCTAGAAGCATCCAACCACATTTTACCATTTTATTAAAAATCATGGAGAAGGTGAATCGGAAGAGAAGAACCTGGAATCTCTATACTTCAATGATAGCCATGAGGAAGGGAGCAGAAGAAAACTTTTACTTCTCCAAAGAAAGCCCAAAAATTATTTATATAAATATGGCAAGTGGAGGCATGGTTTATAGTTATCTATTTATTTGGTTCAAAGTTACAGGGAAAATTAGCGATTCTCTCTGAATGTTTATAACCGTGAGAGAGAGAGAGAGAGAGAGAGAGAGAGAGAGAGAGAGAGAGAGAGAGAGAGAGAGAGAGAGAGAGAGAGAGAGAGAGAGAGAGAGAGAGAATCACGAGATTTCTCCCTCTCCATAATACCTAGAAGCATCCAACCACATTTTACCATTTTATTAAAAATCATGGAGAAGGTGAATCGGAAGAGAAGAACTGGAATCTCTATACTTCAATGATAGCCATGAGGAAGGAGCGGAAGAAAACTTTTACTTCTCCAAAGAAAGCCCAAAAATTATTTATATAAATATGGCAAGTGGAGGCATGGTTTATAGTTATCTATTTATTTGGTTCAAAGTTACAGGGAAAATTAGTGATTCTCTCTGAATGTTTATAACCGTGAGAGAGAGAGAGAGAGAGAGAGAGAATCACGAGATTTCTCCCTCTCCATAATACCTAGAAGCATCCAACCACATTTTACCATTTTATTAAAAATCATGGAGAAGGTGAATCGGAAGAGAAGAACTGGAATCTCTATACTTCAATGATAGCCATGAGGAAGGAGCAGAAGAAAACTTTTACTTCTCCAGCAAAGCCCAAAAATTATTTATATAAATATGGCAAGTGGAGGCATGGTTTATAGTTATCTATTTATTTGGTTCAAAGTTACAGGGAAAATTAGCGATTCTCTCTGAATGTTTATAACCGTGAGAGAGAGAGAGAGAGAGAGAGAGAGAGAGAGAGAGAGAGAATCACGAGATTTCTCCCTCTCCATAATACCTAGAAGCATCCAACCACATTTTACCATTTTATTAAAAATCATGGAGAAGGTGAATCGGAAGAGAAGAACTGGAATCTCTATACTTCAATGATAGCCATGAGGAAGGAGCAGAAGAAAACTTTTACTTCTCCAGCAAAGCCCAAAAATTATTTGTATGGATGGGCACCGTTGTTGCTGCTTGAAACTACATAAACGAAATCTAGAAAAAAAAAAGTAGCAATGAGAAACAAATTAATAGAAATAATATTAGATTAAGAAATTGAAGAGGTAAAATGTACCACTTTCTATGTAAGAAACAGGGGGCCAAACTAGAGAGAAATGAAGGAAGAACAGAGTCCCCATTTTGAGATTTTTTTAAAAAAATTTTCAAATGCATATAGGTTCTTGTCAAATGTGCCATGAGCAAATGTATGACTTCAATGTAAGAAACTAGGGGCCAAACTCCAGAGAGAAGTGAAGGAACAACAGAGTCCCCATTTTGAGAATTTTTTTTTGAATGCATATAGGTTCTTGTCAAATGGTCCATGAGCTTTTGCTTCTTATTATGTTGTTTTCCTTCTTTGTTTTCCGATGGATAGAATGAAGAAGCACTAAGGAAAACTTGTTTATTAATTTGCAATTGTCTGAGATCTGCGTTTTTTCTCCAAACCCATTGAAACCCTATCAGAAACCAAGCTATTCCTCTCAACCCATTGTGATGGGGAATCTGAATACTTTTTTAAATGTGCAATGAGCTGGTTGATTCCACATATTTCCATTACCCTTGTGCTATGAGATTCTAACCTAGTTGCTTCTCTTTTCTGGATTGTAAAGAGTTGTTTTACACATGTAGGCAGGTTCTGCATTAATTCATCTCCTTTTCCTTTCTCTTTTTGTTTGCTTTGCAACCACAATAATGACAGATTAAAAGAGAGGAAATTGAGGAGATGAAGAGTAAGGATCTGCAACTTTCTCATACTGGAAAAAAATGAGTTAAAAGTTCAGAGAAGAGGTAAATTCGAAACTTCAAATGCTCCAAATTAATGGCTCTGCTTGAACTTAGCAGAACACAAGATCAAGACCAACAAAGAAGCATTCAATGGTGAGAATTGTTTTATCAAGCTACTAAGAAGATCAAGACCAGCAACAAGAAGCTGACAAGAATAAATGTAGAGATTTGAAATTGATTCCATGGCGCCTCTTGATATGCACTGGGATTCTCATCATTCTTGTTCAGACCAATTTCCTAGCTCTGTTGCTTTTCCCCTTTCTGCTGATTATTCTGCTTTTAAACATTTATATATGAGCAGATTCAATTACAGTCATAACTATTCTTCAATCAAATGCTTTGAGAGGGAAACCTCTTCCCTTATAGATTTCTTCTATGCTGAATCCATCTATGATTTACGATTGTCATAGAGATCTGCATTTTAATGGAAGTTTGAAAAAAGGTGCAAGTGAGCAGAAGAAGAATCGCTTGGTTCTTATTACTGCTGAAAAGAAAGAAAAATTAAAGAAAATGAGGGCAAATGGGTCCTTTTAAGATTTCTGATAGTAAAGCTTTGGGCGGAGAAGGCTAGGGTGAAATGGCTATCCTGTGGAGACCGTAACTCTAGTTATTTTCATGCAACTGCAAAAGGCAGGCTAGAGAGGAATACTATTAAGCTTATGGAAACTGAAGATGGGATGATTTTGGAGAACCAGGAGGATATTAAAGCCTATATACAACAATACTAAGAGGGGTTCCACCTATCTATGGGGTCAGTTCCTAATGATGAGTGTTTGAATGTGATTCCACATCTGGTGAAGCCAGAGGAAAATAACTTGCTCGTTGCCATCCCTAAGGATGATGAAATCAAAGTGGAAGTTTTTTCTATGAACCAAAACAGTGCACCGGGTCCTGATGGGTATGTTGGTAAGTTTTATTATAGTTGTTGGGATATTGATGGTAAGAATGTTTGTTTAGAGTAAGATCATTCTTTCTAAACAAATGATGCTTAATGGGGTTAATAATAATTTCATCTCTTTAATTTCTAAGAAGAAAGGAGCCATGAAATTATTTGACTTTCGACCAATATGTGTTGGTAGTTGTGTATAAAATTATACCAAAGATCCTTGCTACAAGATTGGGGAATTTTGTGGGAAATATTATTTCAAAAGAACAAGGAGGCTTTGTGAAGGGTAGAGTAATACATAGTAATATTGGTTTGGCTTTGGAATTAGTTACTCTTATGCATAGGAAGTCCAAGTTAGGTAGCATGGCATTGAAGTTGGATATTCATAAAACATATGATACGATGGAGTGACAGCTCATTTATGCCGTTCTGAGAAAATTCGGTTTCATTGGTACTTTTGTTTCTAGAGTGGCTGCGATGTTACAGTCTTCTAGAATAAGAATTATGGTGAATGGTGGTCCAGTGGGTTTCTTTAAAGATAAGAGAGGACTTCGTCAAGGTGACCCTCTCTCTCCATTTCTTTTTGTTATTGCTGAAGAAGTTCTTTGTAGAGGCATTAAAATGATAGAGCTAGCATAAAGGATGGATTAACCCTGTCTTTAAGGGAAGAGGTGCGGTGACCTCTACCCACCTTATGTTTGCAGATGATTTTTTTGTATTCATGAAAGCAAAAGTGAGTTCTAGTCTACATTTTATGAACATGCTTTAGTTATATCAGAATTTTAGTAGTCAATGTATTAATTCTTCAAAAAGTAAGAATTTTTTTCTCACATTTGGTAAATCATAGTAATCGCCAAAGAAACCTGAATTGCTTCAATTTCAGTGAAGGATTATTCCCAACCAAGTATTTGGGGGTTGAATTATTTAAAGAAAGGAGGAGAAAGGGATACTTTTATCCAATATTGGATAGATTTTAGCAGAAATTTTCTTGGCAGGGTGGATTATTGTCCTATGTAGGTAGGGTGGAGTTAGTTCGAACAGTCCTTAGTAGTTCATTTTTATATTCTTTCTCAGTATATAAATTGCCTCATTTTGTAATTAAAACAGCTGAGGGCTGGATGAGAAATTTCATTTGGTCAGGTGATCTTTTATCACGATAGTGAAATGGGATACGGTATGTAGGTCAAAGCTAGAGGGAGGGTTGGGGTTAAGGCACTTGAAAGACATAAATGAAGTTTTCCTTGTGAAGATGGTGTGAAAGATACGTAAAGAGAATACAATGTCTGTTAATTTCATGCGAGGTTATTATTGTGGTTAAAATGGAAACATTCAAAGACAAGTTACGGAGTCTCTAGTTTGGGCAAGCATTGAGAAATTCTGAGACTGGACAGCAATGCATTCACGTTGGATCGTGGGGGATGGTGCAAATATTGATATTTGGAGAGACAGATGGGTGGGAGATTTTACTCTTCAGTAAAACTAGAATTTGTATTCGAATATTATTTGTAAGGAGGTTTGTACTTTGGATAGATTTATCAGAGATGGTGCATGGTGTTGGCCAGTAGTGAATTCGCCATTACTGAGGAGCTATCTAAATATGGCTTCAGAAATCCCATTGGGCAAAGGATTGGTGGATGATCTGGAATGAACTGGTGAAGTGAATGGAAGATTTTCAGTCCGATCAGCTTGGAATCTGAGAAGGCCTACTTATGCAACATAATCATGGACTGTTGCAGTTTGGTGTAGTAATTTATTGCCACAAGATTCATTTTTTGCTTGGCGTTGGTGTCATGGTAAGCTTTCTTTGGATGTAGTGCTTAAATTAAATCAATTGTTTTGGCATCTCGTTGTTATCTTTATCGTGTAGTGGAAGGGGATGTTGAGCACTTATTTTCTAGGTGTTCAATAACTTACAATATTTGGGAGGAAGTTACTAAATGGTTTGGAGTCAGATGGAATGATTATGACACAATTGAAAGTTTTCAATTGTGGTGACGAAAGAAATGTAGAGTAGTGCCATTAAAACAAATATAAAAACCCTTGTTCTATTTGGTATTGGTTGCTATATGGCAAGCACGAAATTGAGCATGTTATGATAATTGTAGAGTTTATATGGCTCGTATAACATACACTATTATTTCTAAATGCAGAGACTTAATGGT